>JAPDEH010000011.1:0-419909 GCA_027569075.1 Aspergillus asperescens | reverse complement strand
GTCATGGCCGGTCGGAACATCCTAGGCTTCCGGTTCGATACACCATCTCCTCATACCGTTACCGTTCTCAGCTAATCCATTGGCTAACAGTGTCCCATGTCTCCTTTTAGCGTGGTTCCCTGACAGACATAAGCTCTCTTTAAGGGTCTAAAACAACCAACATCCAGAGGTTATAGAAGGTGAGATAAATGAGAAGGCATGCAGATTAGTATAATATTGTTCTCCTTGCATGTATGGTTGAATTCAGGTGTCAGGTGGCTTCTATAGCTATCCAGAATAAGTAGTTAATACCCCCCCTTGTCTACTTATTTATAGCTGGAATAAAGACTTTTTAAAGCCAGCGAAGGCTAATTATATCTATAGTCCATCCATTAGGACTTATTTTAATCCTCCAGTCTCCTGGGATTGCTGGCTCACAAACCATCCCTTAATATGGACCTTTCCCTTAAAGATAATGGTAGAGGGAATTGACCACTCCCTTGTATTGATACATTTAATAGTGGTAACCCATTCCCGATTCCCTGGTTAAATAAGCCATGGTTTACCAGGCATTTCAGCTCTAGTTATTACCTTCGTTGTTACAATAAGTCCTATAGCAAAGCCAGTTTTATTAAAGTTGTAGATATCTTCATCCAGGATCCCCCACTGATCTTTAACCCTCTGTAACTCCTTGAACCATGAGCCAATAAGCTTCGGATCTTCACATAAGGCTCTTTGGCGATTAATCTTTCGTGTGAACCTAGTTTTAATCTCTGGGTAGCGTTTTGTGAACTGGGTTACCCAGTTCTTTCCAATTGATTGGGAAGGGGTTGAGTTCTCAGCATCAAGGATAATTTGTGCCATATCGCGTACTTGGAAGGGCCTGGGAGGCGCGCCATGTATATCAAGAGATACTACCCAGGCTACTAAAGCCTGCTCCTGAATCTCAGATAGTCTGTGGTCGTGGTTGCGGAGTTCTCCCTTGAATAGGTAGCCCTTCAATCGATCTCGTAGGGTTGTAGGAGGTAGCTCATAAATCTTAATAGCTTGCTCAATATTTCGAATTTTTCCATTTTTTTTTTTTTAAATCATTTATCGCGCATTGAATCTTGCCTTCCTGCTCTACCAATTCTCGCTTTGCTTTACGCGCTTTTGGTGGCATGGTGGGTGGTTGACGCGTTGGAAATTTTGGAGTTCTACGGGTGACCCGGGAAATACGTTATAGTACGGAGCAGTCGACTCTGTCTGGAGGAGACAACGCTTGGCATTTGTAAGTATTTCTGAATGTCGATCGCTATAATTAGTTAGCTTTGTTATGGAGAAGGCCTCGACTCCTCAAGAGGTTTAACACATGACCTCGGCAGCACCATTTGTCAGTACTCAGTAGAGAACTACTCCGAGTAAATAGTAAATACTAGTTCAGCACTGGGCGAGATTCTCTACTCAGCTTGTTACCTCGGTGTCAGCACTGTCTAGTGTTTCATACTACGAGTTACAGTACTACCAGTACTACATAGTACTTGGTAGTAGTACTCCGTACTGTTACTCTTTAGTTAGCTTTACCGAGTTTCTCCAGAGAACTCCATACGGAGTACATATATCCGGGGTAAGTCCCGCCCTGCGGCCCTACCGATCTACCGAATGACACCTAAAGATCAAACTCCAAAGTTGGCATCTCCATCACACTCAGGCATGGAATCATTTATCTTTGGCCGTTTTCGTAACAGGATGCCGTTTACCTAAATCCTACCCGAGCGACACATACCGTCTACCCAAATCATTTCTAGTGGACTTCGAGGATCCTATCAGGTAACCTCTGATTTCATGAGTACCCACACCCAGTCTGCTTGCCAATCTATTCGTCTTTCGTCGATCCGAAAGGACAAGAGTACAAAGTTCGGGTTGGCTTGTCAAAACTCCCAATTTCACCTAGCCTAGATTCGTATCGAGATTACCCCAGGACAGGCAACTGATTACTACTACCAGTCCTACTCCTGTTTGTACTCGTAGCAGTTGTGTCTTTCCCCTTTCCCTTCGCCCAAATTTCATCCTTGATCACTTTTCTCACCCGACCTGCTTTCACAGTCAAAAGACTAAGTTAAAACTGTATTATCACCAGCCAGATCAGTCTCTGCGACTTCTTGTCGTTCATTTGTACAGACTGCTCTGTTGTTGGCCACTTCTTTCGCTAGCCTCCCGCCTGACCACCGAATACCATCGTCATCCTGCATCGTTGGTCTCCTTGTCTCGTGAGCGGATTCTGGAGGTCCATCATCACCGCTTGTCTCCTCTGGTTTGACATTTTCCATTTTCCTAGTCTGGTGGTGCTTCGTCCGCAAGTCTCCGCTTCGGCTTGTCGCTTGCGTCCTATTGCACGAGTTTCTTTCCCCAAGGCTCACTTTCGAGCTCCCCTTCTGGTTCACTCCGCATCACAAGATTGCCAGCTGGTGTCTTGTTCATCTGCCCGTTCGATGAGATTTCGCGGTCCAAACTTACGCGGTGGGACACAAGAACTTTACATGATCAAAGGTTATTGATACCCCAACTGACTTCCACCTTCTCGATTCGCCACCAACGACAGGGCTGTTAACATCAGCCCCCAACCGCCATCATTCCTCCAACAACGTCGTCGCCGTGTACTTCTCCAACCATACCCTTGCGGTCTTTGCGATCACAGTCCCGGAATCCTTCCGCACGGGCTTTAGAATCCGCAAGCGAGAAGGGCAGCCGCCGTTCTTCTATTTCCTCGGCCCACTCTGCCGGATCAGACTTCTCACTTTGGACCGATACTGGAGACCTAGCAGAACAGCTCGCTGATGCAGAGGATCCTCTCCGAATCCGCCTCATAGAATCCCTGGACCGTGGAGGCTCCAGTCGAGCCGGGTCGAGGGCACGAGCGAAACAAGCGAAACAACGGAAACGTGTGCATTATCAGAACCAGCAGATTACTGGCGACCTTGACCTTGAGAAAATAGAAATACCACAACCACCCCCTAGAAATATCTCGCGCATTGAACGCCTTTTCGCCGCCATAATGTCTCCGGGCAATCGCCAACTTACTCAAACGCATGGCTTGGTTGGAAAGCCATTGCTGTAAGGCGATCTCCTTTCTATGATTGGTGCATCTGAACAAGAATACTGATGCGATCTAGTTATTTTACGAGTGTCTTTGTATCATTAGGTGTTTTCTTGTTTGGCTATGACCAGGGTGTAATGTCGGGGATTATAACGTTCGTCGCGCTGAAGGTTGAATCATCATTGACGAGCATATACTGACTCGGAAATAGAGGCCGGTACTTCAAGGACTACTTTAACCAGCCCTCACGAGCGGAAATCGGCACTGTTGTCGCAATTCTAGAAGTCGGAGCATTTATTTCCTCTTTACTAGTTGGAAAAATTGGGGACATAATTGGTCGCCGCAAGACTATTCTATATGGGTCTCTTGTTTTCTTCATAGGAGGCGCTTTCCAAACTTTTGCGACTGGAATGCCTATGATGATGGTTGGCCGTATCGTTGCGGGTCTGGGGGTTGGAGCATTGTCAACCATCGTCCCAGTATACCAGTCTGAGATATCGGTATTGCCTGCCCGTCTGCCTGTTTGAGAACTCTACTATATTCGATATGCTAATTCCGGACTATCAGCCTCCTCACAATAGGGGAAAATTAGCGTGTATTGAGTTCACGGGAAATATCTTTGGATACGCGGCTAGTGTTTGGGTCGACTATTTTTGTAGTTTCATCGATAGTGACTTTTCCTGGCGCCTACCACTACTCTTGCAATGCGTCATGGGGCTCTTCCTCGGGCTTGGGAGTCTCATTATTTGTGAATCACCAAGGTAAGGTCGACCTTTGGTTTGACAATGTGCGACTCATTGAATTGCTTAATACTAACTTGAACTTTAGGTGGTTATTGGATAATGACCACGACGAGGAGGGCATGGTTGTTATTGCGAACCTTTGCGGTAAAGGAGATCTTCACAGCCCTGAGGCCCAAAAAGAGTATAGGGAGATCAAAATGAACGTCCTCATTACACGACAAGAAGGTGCACGGTCTTACGCTGATATGTTCAAAAGATATAATAAGCGCGTTCTAATCGCGATGTCTGCGCAAGCGCTGGCGCAACTGAATGGGATCAATGTTATCTCATACTATGCACCGCTTGTCTTCGAGTCTGCTGGGTGGGGTGGACGTGATGCTATCCTCATGACTGGGATAAACGGTCTGTCATATCTCGCATCGACAGTTCCTCCGTGGTATCTTGTGGACCGTTGGGGAAGGCGTCCCATCCTTCTTTCTGGTGCATTGGCTATGGTCCTTTCTCTTTCAGCGATCTCCTATTCCATTTTCATTGATATCACAGCCACACCGACCCTCACCGTTATTTTCGTCATGATCTACAATGCTGCATTCGGCGCCTCATGGGGTCCAATTCCGTGGCTATATCCTCCTGAAATCCTTCCCTTGAGCATCCGTGCCAAGGGTGCCAGTCTTAGTACGGCTACTAATTGGGCTTTCAATTGGTTGGTTGGTGAGGTTACGCCCGTGCTCCAGGCTGCGATAAAATGGAGGCTTTATTTGGTCCATGCATTTTTCTGCGCTTGTAGTTTTGTTGTGGGTGAGTGTCTCACTATCAGTCCTAGCATGGATTTCATCTGACACTTACTCTAGTTTGGTTCCTTTATCCTGAGACAAGCGGGGTTCGTCTAGAAGATATGGATATACTATTTGGCGATGCAACGACCGCTATGCCAACTCCCACTACACAAGGGGAACGCGGCTCTCTTATGAGCGCTGGCTCTCCAGTACCTTCGCTTGACATTAGACGGCAGTATGGTCAGCATGGAGCAGACAGTGCCATCCCAGGTTTAAACATCAATCCTCCCATTATTGCGAGCGATAGCAATAGTAAGAGCCCCCAACACGGCCCTCAAGATGGTAAAGGAAGCCGATCTGAGGGATTTGGTGGATGGATATCAAATATTGTCAACCGCAATAGGGGGCCGTCGCATCGAGCACGAGAGACCCACTATAGAAGGCTAGAAGATCAGGATGAAGAGACTGAGCAGTGAAGACGCTGGTAATACCGGATGTTTGTCACTAGAACATTTCCCTTCGGCTTCCTCCCCATTACAATAGACGCTTATTTCTGGATCTTCTTGGGTCTGCGCTTTTTCCCTCTTTCCTTTGCCGTTGCCTGCTCAAAGTCTCAGGGTTGAAATTTGGTGATAAGCGCTTTCTCCTCATAAATTCCCGCTTCAGTCATTTGTTTTATGCATCCCGTTGAATTTGATGTCACATAGCCTGGATGGGATGTTATCTGCTGGTGATTATCTTAAAGTCCTCCAGGAATAGCCTGTGCATTCTATGGTCGTTGTTTCCTTCAGGTTATCCAGTGAGACCCAGTGCTGTTTGGATGATTGTGAATAATTGTTGGATATATACACTACATATGAGGGAAAGTAACATGAGCTTTTCAAGCTGCATTGATTTCTAGAGTCTAGATGATTCTGAACCACACACGTGCGCTTTGTTGGAACTCTCGCTGAGTCGCTAGTACATTTAAGTGGTCTCGGCGGGGGCGGCGGCACTTCGGCGAAGGAGAAGAGTTCAAATGTACACCTACTAATATTCTGCCGCGTTAGATACACACCTTCTGGCCAACTCTTCATTATTCGGTCTCCAACCCATCCTTGATGTCGATCTTGTCCCCTCAACACCTACATTTATTTCCCCTTTACCTTCTTCAGCTACTGTATACCGTCTTTCTCGCCTAATTGTTTCTTTCAGGGCACTCAATCCTCGAAGACGTCTTGTTTCACTCCCTCACCTCCTATTCGATTGCAAAGTGAGCTCCGCAGTCTTCCACTAGAAATGAGTGTGCCGTACTATTAGTTGCACAATCTTGCTCTCTCTTCCCCGATCTCTTCTATTTTTACATTGCTTGCTTTTCAAGGCCGATTACTCGCTCCTATTGCCTCTGATCTTTCTCTGAATCTTGCCAGCTGGTCTCCAACATGGCTGACATTGGCACTGCATCGACCACCGGTGCAAGCTTTGCCTATGATGTGCGACGTAGGAATATCCCGCACACGGAGCGGCAGACGCGGACCTCGAATCTGGCCGAACCTGACGACGAAAAAAGAAAACCGCAGGTATGGCCTCTCTTCTTGGCTCTAAAGCCGCCTGTTCATCCATCTGGCAGCTAATATGGTTATGTCATGTATAGCCCAGTTCTTATCTCTCCGCTCTAGCCAATTGGGAACCTATAATTGCACCGATTCTTCTGACTGCCCTGTCAATGTTTACTCGTATGTACCGGATCGGCCGCTCAAATATCGTGACTTGGGATGAAGCACAGTAAGGACCACATGCACCTTTCCATGCAATTCCGCCACAAACTAACAAAAAGTCTAGCTTCGGAAAGTTTGGATCACATTACCTGAAGCGCGAATTCTACTTTGATGTCCACCCACCCTTAGGGAAGATGCTTGTAGGCCTGTCAGGCCTTCTTGCCGGCTATAACGGCTCCTTCGAATTTAAATCCGGCGAAACGTACCCGGAAAACTTGAACTACACTTTTATGCGCTTATTCAATGCTGCATTTGGTGTGGTATGTGTTCCTCTCGCCTATTTGACGGCACGAGAACTCGGTTTCCGTCGAGCTACTGTTTGGCTTGTGAGCCTAATGGTGCTATTCGAAAACTCATATGCCACTATATCAAGATTCATATTGCTTGACTCTATGCTTCTTTGCTTCACTTTCAGCACCACATTTTGTTGGGCAAAATTCCACAGGTTGCAGCATGCTAGCTTCTCTCTTGAGTGGTGCACCTGGCTTCTCCTGACCGGTGTCAGTATCGGCTGTGTCTGTAGCGTCAAATGGGTTGGCCTTTTCTGTACCGCGCTTGTTGGTCTCTACACCATTGAAGATCTATGGAATAAGTTTGGTGATTTAAAGATGTCAGAGGTTGGTCCCCAGTTTACGCAAACTTCTGCTTATCTATTTGCTGATCGTTTTAATAGGTAACGTTAGCTAAACATCTTGCGGCACGCGTGCTGGGTTTGATTCTAGTACCGGCCCTGGTTTATATATTCTCTTTCTACATCCACTTCTTGGTATTGGAGAACAGTGGCCCAGGCGATGCGCAGATGAGCTCCCTTTTTCAAGCCAATCTTAGGGGCACTCAGGTCGGCAAAGACAGCCCGCTCGAGATCGCGTTCGGCTCAAGAGTTACTCTCAAAAACATGGGATATGGTGGCGGGCTTCTCCATTCCCATGTTCAGACATATCCTGAGGGGTCCTCCCAACAACAAGTTACCTGCTATCACCACAAGGATGCGAACAACGATTGGTTCATCTACCCTAATCGCAAAGAGCCCCAGTATGATGCAGAGATGCCACTCAAGTTTGTTGGCGATGGTGATGTCATCCGTCTCATTCACGGTCAAACAGGCCGTAACCTCCATTCCCATAATATTCCCGCTCCGATAAGCAAGAGCCATCACGAGGTTTCTTGTTATGGTAATATGACTATCGGAGATGACAAGGATCACTGGAAGGTTGAGGTTGTCGACGATGTGGCATCGAGAGACAGAAGTAGAATCAGGACTCTTACAACTGCGTTTCGCTTGCGACACCCTGTCCTAGGTTGCTATCTACGCGCCGGAAATACGAATCTTCCGCAATGGGGCTTCAAGCAGATTGAAACAACTTGTGTGAAGGAAAATAAACCCCGTGATGTTTATACGCACTGGAATATCGAATCTCATACCAACGACCGACGTATGACTCTGCCTATCTTTTGCTGTTCTGGATGACACTAACATGGAATAACAGTCCCCCCCGGCGATCCAGGGTCGTACAAGTCTCCTTTTTTCAAAGACTTTGTACATCTAAATGTTGCCATGATGACGTCGAACAATGCTCTGGTACCTGACCCCGACAAACAGGACGATCTCGCCTCGAAATTCTGGCAGTGGCCGATACTCAATGTCGGCCTTCGAATGTGTTCTTGGGATGAGAAAGTGATCAAGTACTATCTACTTGGAAACCCTGTCGTTTATTGGGGAAGTACTCTTAGTCTGGCTGTCTTTGGTCTGCTGAGTTTGTGGTATCTCGTGCGATGGCAGCGCGGCTACAATGAACTTAGCCAAGCAGATATTGACCACATTCACTATGCTGGCTTGTACCCCGTTGTTGGCTGGGTTCTGCATTATCTGCCTTTCGTTGCCATGGCGCGAGTAACCTATGTTCACCACTATTACCCAGCATTATATTATGCTATCCTAACTTTCGGATTTTGCGTTGATTGGCTCACTCAGACCTTGAACACAAAGGCTCGCTGGTTGGTATATGGGCTTCTCTATATCTTGGTGGCTGGAGTCTTCACTTACTTCCGAGTGATCGTATTTGGCATTGAAGGTCCAAGTCAACAGTGGCGCCATTTGAACTGGCTGAGTGGTTGGCGAATTGCCAATTAGACGCCTCCATGACTGATGCACTAATTGCATCTCTCAGTTGCCGCGCCTCGCTCCGTTCTCTTCTCTACCTCTTCTCTTATACTTGTCCGTTTGTTTCTCGTTACCCAAAAGGGGGCCTTTGTATTACTTATTGATCAATGCTTGTTTTGCTCTCATTCTAGCAGTATTCCATGTGTCAGAACGAGGTAATTGAATACATACAGATCGCTGGAGCCACAGAATAAGGAGATCAAAGATTCAAGATGGTCATAAGCGACGTACCGTTGCTAAACTTGAGTTAGGAACTTCAATTAACAACATTTCCCACCCAGACCATCACCACCTTTGCGCATGGCATCATTCATTCCTAGAGTAACAGTCTTGGGCATTTTGCTGCTCGCGCCGCCAGTTGCCCCAAAGCTTTTTACTCCACTCCGGCGGTCATTCAGATCATATTTACCGGTTTCAATATTGCGGTAAATTCTCTCGGCAACTTCGAGAAATGCACGTTCTACTCCTTCGCCTGACTTCGCGCTCGTCTCAAGGTAGCGCACAACATTATTCACGCGGCACCATTCCTCTGCCTCTTCCCTAGTAACGCGCCTCTGATTCAAATCCGAACGGTCTCCCGCAAGATCACTTTTGTTTCCCACCAGGATGACAACAATGCCTTCTTCAGCGATTTGTCGTAAATCTTGCAGCCACTGAGTGCATGAAGTGAATGTCGCTGGTCGAGTAATATCAAATACAAGGAGTGCGCCAGAAGCACCCCGAAAATATGACCGGGTTATGGATTTGTAGGTTTCTTGCCCAGCAGTATCCCAAAGCGATAACTTCATTTTCTTCTGAGTTTCCTGCGCCTTTCGGGGAGGATTGGGGAGCCCCGAAACGACAGGTGCGTGAGGGCCATCTGTGTGTGTTGAGGAGAGGGGCTCTTGGTCAGAGGGAACGTCATTATGGAGGTGTATTTGAGGATCTGCTTCCAGATCTCTCGACGCGGGCGGACCGACTGGAACGATCCGTGATCCAAACTCTACGCCGATTGTGACATCATGCGTAGAAGAAAACCTTCCCTCGCACAGCCGGATAGTCAGCTACAGCGAGCAGCAAAGAGTTGTTAATAGAGCGTTCCCCAAGGATGGAAGCAATCGGCCGCACTTACGCTGGATTTCCCGGTTCCGGAGTCACCAATACAGACAAGTTTAGCAATATAATCCCATGGCTGTGACATGGGTACCGAGGTATCTTTTTTATCCTTCTAGGGAAAAGCAAGAGTCGAGGGGGTTTTGTTTTGGAGAATCGAGTTGCGCTAATTTCGAGACCACCATAGAGCTCATCTGGAGCTTATTTGCTGGAAAGTCGCAACAAAGGAGGCGCGTGCGACGTTGATTCCGCAATATCAGTAAGTATCAATCTGCTCTAGGAGGCTAGGAAGCCGGATCATTAGGTTGCGTTTTTAAGAGTTTCTTGAGATGGACGCGAACGCCTGTTCCTGTCTGAAGCGTTGGAAGGGTGATGAGTCAGCTATCACCATGACTGTGTCTTATGACGCTACTGCTTTCAACGACAATCACCACACTCTCACCTCTCTCTGTGCTACGTGCCCCATTTCCTTATATTTGGGCTGACGCCCCCTACATAGCCTACTATTTATTCATTAAGCAAATTACCCGAATAACGCTGTTCTATCTGTGGCCCCGCCGTAACAATACGTTTCTATACACCTTTGTCACTTCATAGTTACTCACAGGCGATAAGCTACGAAACCGAGAGTTTGAGGGGACCAGAAAACACTGTATCTATTCCCCTCACAGTGGAATATGAAAGATGTTTTCTGAGTGTAAGCGACTCATACTGGTCCTCCCCAGCACCCATGCTTTCATAGCTCACTCAAGGACGCAGATGCCTCACGCTTCCTTGCTCAGTCTCAGTCACGTATTGTGCCTCGTCCCGATGAGAAACGTAGGAGGGATCGCGATCGCATAACGCAACAACCTGGGAATTCCCGGTATTTATCGTCACGTTCTTTCTTGCAGAGACGACCAGCCGACCCCTACCACCCCGGAGCCTCCCAGTTCTCAAATTTCGCTTTTGGTTCGCGGAATTTAGCCCAGCAGGCGCCTCTATTTCACAGCGCCACCGAGGACTTTCATGAGGATGAGGAAGCTGAACATGAGCGAGAATTAGCAGATTTCTATGCCCTTCAGAGATCAAGACGGCATTTCGGTGGCAGTCATCTAAGAGACTCGGAGACTGATGAAGATGGCGGCAATTCTCTTGACGCTAGCGCACAAAAGGCCCCCGGCGGTTTAGAGGAACAGCCTAGGAGAGGCGCCGGGCGCACATGGCGTGTTGCCAAACTCGGCAAGGGACAAGATTGGTCTGTTGACCCAGTGGCAGAGGTAGCTGATGGCGAGGAAGGCATACTCCATGAGAGGAGTAGTGGATCAAAGGAAAACTTGGTCGATATTCACCTTGAAGACACTTTAAGGTCTGGCTTTCATGAAAACTATGGTGGCTCGCTCGGAGCTGATGGCGATAAACCGCCGTCCATCCAACGATTTCGCGAGCAACCTCAAATGGATACTCTCGGAACGAACTCTATGTCCGCGCCTCATGAGGCAAGCGAGCGACCATTATTAGAAGAATCTCAGCCGCGGACTGCTGGGGTCTCCTACAAAACGTCAACGAGTTCCAGAAGGATTGAGTCTCCGGCGTACGATGCCTTTTGGGGACATCTGTTCCTGATATCCTTGGCTTGCCTCTTTGCTACTTCGTTTCTTATTTATTTACATACATCCCCGCCATCAGGGAACAAGACTAAATGGGGTGATACGATATATTTGACCATCCATGGCTCCTTTTACCGCCTCGGCGTTTATACCCTGGTTTCGGTTTTCATATCCTTACTATGGCTTGCTCTTCTACGGTCATACGTGCGCCCTTTAGTTTATGCTATTATAATTGTTGTTCCAGTGATCCTTTACTCGTTCTTTCTATACCCCTTTGTTTCAAGTTTCCGGGGTGTTTCGAGCGTCCAGGACAAAATTATGCGGTTCGGATCGTTCGTTCCCTTCATCATGGCTACCATTTGGATCTACAACGTTATACGGAGCCGTCATGCGACAGGGAAGGCAATCAGTATCCTCGAATTTACGTGTCGGATCCTCGCCTCTAATGGAGAACTGTTACTCCTCGGTCTTGGAAACCTTGTTCTCATCACCTCATGGACATGGGTATGGATGCTTATGTTTACTCGGGTTTTTCTTGGGGGACATATGTCTGAGTCGAAATCCTTCATTATTAACGTTAGCAGTTGGTGGCTGGGAGTTTTTTTCGTCGTTGTATATCTGTGGTCCCTTGGGGTTATCGCAGGCATCCAGCGAGCAGTCACAGCAGCAACAGTAAGCCAGTGGTATTTCCACCGGCTTGCGAATCCAGCCCCAACATCCAGGCAGATAGTTCAAGCGGCAACGGTTCATTCTCTGACGGCGCTGTTCGGTACGATTTGTTTCTCTAGACTGATAGCGTTGCTCATTCGCATTCCTTTCCTCGTGCTTCCCAGGCGAATCGCTTCGATTTTGAGTTTATTTGCATATGCTTTTTTTCCTACTCCGGTTACTGCTCTCACGGATCCTCTTTCGCTCACGTATGCCGCGATTCATTCTCAGCCACTCGAGCCCTCCGCTCGCGGCCTCACTCAGATGACGAACCTCATGCCATCGGTAGCAACATCGCCGTTACATCCGAGATCATTCTCTCGGTCCGCCCAGAGTCATTCCCCTCTTCTTCCTTATAGACTTTCGAAACTAATACTTCACGCTGCCCGTCTTATGATGTCTCTCGCCCTTGGGTTCGGAGGTTGGGTGAGCACTGCTCGAAACTTGAAGGTGTCCACGAGCGATGGAGTAACACGCGGCAGCATATACGCTTATGTCGTCGGCTTGATTGCCGGGGCAATAGGATGGAGTTTACTTGGGGCTATTGAGGGAGTGGTTGCAGATATTGTAGATGCTTTGGTCGTTTGTTGGAGTAGCGAAGTTGGAACTTACGGTAGGGAAGCCAGGTACTGTCGTGAAGCTGGCTGGTTATTCGGTCAGGAACCGAACCCTGAAGCTCGTTACCCAGTGTAGCCTTAATGCTTTCTGATCTTTCAAGCGTCAACTCAGAGTTAGTCAGCCATACGAAGTTTACTAAGTATCCTTTTTCAACTTGTATCTATTTGCAGATTGTTTAGCCCGTATTTTGGGAACGACATGGCTATTCCTCTTTCTAGCGTTTTCGTCAATCAACGGTTTACAGGGATAAAATGGATTGGCGACCCTTGAAAACATTATTACTATACGCTCAACCGCTATGAACAATAAATGAAAAATCTCAAGCAAAGCTGTAAACCCGTGGTATCATAGAAATGACAACGACTTAAGAAATGAAAATTGAAAGGGGATATGAAGAAATCATACCATGTACGCCCGCTGCCTTTAATATAGTGGAATAGACCCAGGACGCCATTGTAGAGCACAGCAGAGCAGAGCAGGCTACCATGAAGCAATAAATAGCAGGTAGCAAAAGAGAGGGCAGGGATATATAACAGATTAATGATATTCATGCAAGGCATTCATCATAACAAGGTGGAAGCCAGTTGACTATAAATCGAGCTTACCTCGCCAGTTGATGTTTTCTTTCGAGCACCATTCTCTGAGAAAAGCGTAGCTGAAACGGACGATTTCTAGGGGTGTGCTGGTTTTCCCAAGTGGTAGGTATATCTCACCAGAGTAGTCTTTGGGTTTCAGCCGTTTCTTGCCCTGTTCAGAGTAATATCTGGCACGTTTCGACCAAGTCTCCGGGAATTCGCGAGCGAGGATGTCTTCCGAGAGACCTCGGGAACCATCGACCCATAACCGCTGGGACTCTTTGTAACACTCTGGGAGTCTAGTTTTCAGCTCAAGAAAATCTTTCAAGCTTCTCTTGCTCTCTTCCGAGTGAACAGGTTGTCCATCGCTCGCGGGTGTGGGAACTGGAGTGTGTTCACCTGGTACAGGTGTGACTGAGAGACGCTCGAGGTCGAGAGCATGAATAGCATCGTAGGAGACAGCACCGAGAATGAGGCAGAGGCTGTGAAGTGATGGATAAGGAAGGGTGTTCTTTTTAACAACCCTCCAGTATGCGATAATGGATAGCCAAGTCGAGGAATCGCCAATCTGACGAGAAAGCGCCTTAAACTGGTCCTCTGCGATGAAGGCAAGTACGAAGCAGATAATAGCCTCGATTGCAGTGGCAGCAGCGAGCTTCTCATCAGTGCTATCAAAATTGTCTTTGGCCGTGTGTCGATCAGCGGCATGTTTTAGCTCTCGGCCCAAATTACCGTACTTCTGATACTCATCCTTCCAAGCTCGGCGCTCACCATTCCTATCGATACTGTTCGGCTGACAGGGTGACAGTGTATTTGTGGTTAGAGAAGAATCGGCGGGCGCTTTTCGGGGAGCTGGGTGAGAATGCCCTTTCCCATCATTGCTAGCCGATTCGTGTCGGGAAGAGTGCTTAAGGTCTTTCGCCGGCGTAATCGATACTGGTCTTACCCTTTCATGTTGCGTTTGACTCAGAACTGGGGTTTGAGGTTTCTCGGGACCAGGTAGTCGTGACTCTTTCGGCCGATCTCTTGTGGAAGCGTTTGCCTGACTGTTCGCCACAAGCTTCACCTTCTCATCTGAATGAATAGACTTATTGGGCTGGTCAGACGCCGAGACCCTTGTCTGCTCAGGTTTCGTAGAATGAGGCATTTCTCGCTCAACTGCATCCGGTGTAGGCGAGCTTTGGTGAGAAAGCTTTTTCTTACCGGAGAATTTTAGGAGGCCCTCAACTCGCTTTCTGTTTGACCTTCCGTACTTCAATCTCACTACTAGGCGAGACGTCGATGATGAAGGTTGAGCAGACTTAGTACTAGATGGCTGTGGCAACCTACTACTCGTTTGAGGTTGTAGATTTGTTTTTAAAGCTGTGTGAGAACTAGATTTCACGGTCTCCGCGCCCCTTGATGCGCTTTTTTCGGACCCTAAGCACGGCGATTTGCTGTGAAGGGCTAGGGTGTTGATCGCGGCTGTTGATTCTAGTTGAGAAATACCGCGTGTAGACGATTTTTCCCTCTGTGTTTTCGACTTCGTGGTGTCACTGTTCACAGTGGACTCCGGTTGTGAGTCTGATGTCAAAGATTCGTTTCCAAGTTTGGCCAATTCTCTTTCAAGATCTGGCGGTAGTGTAGGAGATAGAAGTCGAGGTAATCGGGGAGTACTCGAAGTTGGGGGTAGAGTTGGTGATAGGAGTTCCGGAAGGCCATTGCAATTTGAGCGTTCTGCTTTCGGATGGGTTGTTGGGGGTTCGGGCGATAACTTTCTTCTCTTGGTGGGAGCGCTGTCTTTGGCCTGTAGGCCGTATCGGCCATGATCACGCTCTGAAGGGCGCTTGCGATCTAAATGTTCGGAATCCAAACCAGCAGAGGGGTCTGGTGAGAGATTCGTCTTCGGCGGTTTTTGACGGTTGTCGCTAGTAGGTATAGGTTTAGTAGTATGATTATCGTAGGGGGTGTGGAAGGTGGACGCGCTTTGGTGACCAGACGCTCCCTGGCCTAGGGGTAAAGGCGAAGTACCGTTCTTTCTCTTATTCTTATAATCGTGTAGGCTGATTTTCTTCTTGGTTGAGCCGCTGGACGGCGTGCTATTAGCACTCTGAGGCCGCGAACGCGGATCAGCCATTACGCTCCCTGTGGCGTCGGACCAATCACCCACAGCTATCAGTAGAGAATCGCTTTCGTCGTGAGTTAAGAATGTCATATATTGTAGCTGCTGTTCCTGTGGAGCGAATGGGCCGTCATCACTCACTGCCCAGTTGTTGACAAAGCGGTTGCCGAGTCGAAAGGGCACATCGGTCGGCACGGTGAGAAGAAAAGGATAGAAAGGAAGGACCTCTTCACGGAGACGCTTCAATCGCCAATCAGTTAAGTCTTGTTCGGAATGCGTCGATCGTCCACGAGTAGATGCTGAAGGTTTTCTAGTATTATCAGTGGAGCGAGACGACATTGCAGTCTTGTTGGTGACAGATAACCCCTGCTGCGTGAACCGTGAAGGCAAAGGACTCCGCCGAGACCTTAAGACAATTTGTAGTCCAATCCTTCTTTTAATATATAGATGAGTCCTATTATTCGAAAACCGCAACGCCCTGGATAATTTGCGGACTTGTCGGAATCACAATATGGAGGGGGAATGGTACGATGCAGCGAACCTAGGTAGACGGAGATGTAGACCGTTTGTCGAATTCACTTTCCCCCCTCCCCCCATTCAAGCCTTGCAGCAAATTGTACTGCTGTTGAGATTGTGATATCGGCAAACCGTAGATTGAGTCGCGGGTCAAATCTGATCGCACCAGGCAAGCGCGGAGAAAGATAGCCGTTTCCGAAGCCGATAAGCAAGGGTTTTTAAACCGATGCAATCTGCGAGTCTCGAGTGCGATATATACAGCGAATGAGGATATTGGTAGGGCAGGTGTCATGGACGGGAATACGTGTCACCCGCACAAGAAATCGGCGACGATCTGCTAGCGAATGGTCATGAGAAGCTATTGCGCAACGCCTGGGGCCATTGGGAGATTGGTGCCTCCTCCGGCAGGGTAGATGTGCGGATATATGCTCATAAAGCTAGCGCGTGAATGAAAGAGTGAATAAAATAATAATAGGCGGGGTAGGTATCAGAGAGATGGCGACCTCCCTCCGAGGGTGTAGGACGGCAGAGGAACGGCGGGAGTCGTCGAGTGATGGAGTGAAGCGGAGAGGCTTGGCAGCACCTTTATGGTAAATGTGATTCTCCCTTGCTCCACCCCCCCGAGTAGCTTTGACAAAAACACCCCCAATGGTTGCTTCTTGTGCTACGCTCTGTTTTGATTCTCAGTTGCACGACTCAGGGACATATGGCTCTGTGAAGAAATCTACTTGTTCCCTGCATCATGCTATCCTAACTCTATCTCAACAATCCTCTACTCGCAGGTGTGTAGTAAGTGAGGGATTGTCTGGTTCTTAGATATAGCCCACTGATTCAGTGTCATGTCAGAAACATATGGAGTTCCTGGCTGTGTCACCCTGGCTGCTATGGATTCATTGATTTCAAAGGGTAAGGACAGTAGCAGGGTCGTACAAATCTTCTGTGTTATGACCGGTCATCGGCCGCAAACTTGTCAAGCCAAAACGCTCTATAATGCTTCTGTTTGCCGGTCTGGGAAATCTCGTCCACCTCCTCGGGTGTCAGCTGGAATTTCAAAACATCCAGGTAGGTGCTAAGGCGAGGCTCTTTCCCGCTGGTTGTGATAGACACAGAGCCACGGTCAATCGACCATCTCAAAAGGATTTCTCCCTCGCCAACTCCATACTTCTACGCCAGTTTCGACAGCGGTGAGTCCAGCGGACCCCCTTTGGTCCGAGTGACCGGTGTGAGCGGTCCGTAACTGGCTGTTGCGATTCCCCTTTTCTCGTGGTACGGGACGAGAGAACCATGTTGCAAATAGGGATGATATTCAATCTGATTGATTGCGGGCGGAATCTTTGCGGATTGGAATATCGTTTCTAGATGGTTCTCCAAAAAGTTGGATACTCCAATTGCCCGGGCCTTGCCCGCTTCCTTCACCTTTTCCATAGCGGCCCAAGCATCCTGAAGCTCGGTTGGAGATTTGGCGAAGAAAGGCTGATGGATTAAGTAGCTAGTTGGGTGCAATGGTCCATATTAATGCTTGGATCCAGCAACAAAAGGAGGGGTACATACAGGTCAACATAGCTTAGTTGGAGCTTCTCCAGGCTGGCATCAATTGCCCTGGGAATGTTGGCAATGTTCTGATTTACCTTAGTTGTCACGAATAGCTTTTCTCGCGGGACACCGCTCTCTTTTATTGCAACGCCCAATTCCGGTTCCGTGCCATAGACTTCGGCGCCATCCAAGTGGTAATATCCCAATTTGATAGCGGTCTTGATTGACTCAACCAATTCGCGATTGATGCTAGTGTCACCCTTGTTTTTGAACCAGGCGGTGCCAGTACCATATCCCACCTAAATCGAGTCAGTCAAAAATAATTATTTTAGGGATGAAGCTAGGGACCTTACCACAGGAATTGATGTTCCATCTTTCAATTGGGTGGAAGGGATCGATGAAGTAGCCATGGTTGCCTTAGGGTGGATTGTACAACGCTACCTAAGTTATGGGATCTGTAAGACTAGATGTTTAGGGCCACCGCTGTGGAGGCGCCCGGACCTTTATGTAGACATGAGATTGGGCCTGGGTCGGATGACGGACAACTGTGCGAAAATGATCTGAACTGTGGAGAGCGGCCCTATTCAGTCCAAGTCTGACATCTCCACGATTTCGATTCTCAGCCGCCAATCACCAGATTCTCAAAGATGGTAGCTCCGATTGCGCCTTGCTGTTAATAATGGCAACACCCGTATTGCTATCATATCCCAGCAGCCGGCACACATACGGAGTACTTATACGCCGCATGGTGGGTAAACACCTGAAACGGAGATGCAGATAGTGCAGGGCATCTCTTCTCATGGATCCTTGGTTTCTTGAAGCCTTTTCCTAAAGATTACTGAGCTTGATGGCCAGAGCCAAAGCTCTATGGCTACTACCTATCCTAAACCGCCTTTTACGATTCCACCGCGAGTTCTCCTAGTCCCGGAGCTGTGGAATACCGACCTGGATATGATGTCACGCTTGGCTTTCATCCTTCCGGCGGCATCTCGACTCGTCTCATTAGTAACGGATCGTAGGAGGCGACTGACAATCAATCTGTAATCAACATTCTGGTATTATCCAATCGAAAACGTTATAGTATCGCCATATTGCACTCTTTCCACTACATTCATTTTATAACTGTGCAGTTATATGTCTTTTCGCGCCGCTTTTTCGCGTACACAAGTTCTCCGGAGCCGCCTGGTCAAGATGGCTTCACAACTCTCCAACGCAGACACAAGTGTCGGCGTTTCACTAGCAGAACTTCCCAAATCAAATGTGTTCACATCCAAACTTCCTTCAGATCCAGCCTTTGAGACTCCCGAGGTGTCTTACAAGGCGCAGAGGGAGAGACTGTACCCGCGCACAGTTAAGGGTGCTTTCTTCACCTTCGTCCGTCCCGAGACAGCCGAGGATCAAGAGCTTTTGGGGGTCAGCCCCAGGGCAAAGGAAGATCTTGGACTGAAGGCCGGTGAAGAGAACACGCCGCAGTTTAAGGCCGTGGTCTCAGGAAACGAGTTTTTTTGGGACGAGGAAAACGGAGGTGTATATCCATGGGCACAATGTTATGGAGGTATGTTGTCAGACCGCCGAGGTTAGTCTGCATCGAGTGCCATAATCGCTAACTCATTTCAGGATGGCAATTGTACGTCGCCTAGGAGCACCTTGGCAAATGCGGAATATTGACAAGATACAGCGGTGCGTGGGCTGGCCAACTAGGAGACGGCGTAAGTTTTGGCATCCTTCTAGGGGATGGAACAACAGAAGCTAAACACTAGCAGCGTGCGATTAGCCTTTTTGAAAGCACCAATACAAAGACGAGTATCCGGTATGAAGTCCAGCTCAAGGGAGCTGGTAGGACACCGTACTCCCGCTTTGCAGATGGAAAGGCTGTGTTACGGTCCAGTATTCGTGAATATATTGTATCAGAAGGTGTGATAGCCCGCACTTCCAGATACGCTTCCACTGACCAGCATATGTCTATGTAGCTCTCAATGCGCTTGGTATCCCTACCACTCGAGCTTTGTCAATCTCTCTCTTACCCAAGGCAAGAGTCCTGCGCGAATGCATTGAGCCCGGCGCTATAGTTTGTCGTTTCGCCGAATCTTGGCTTAGAATTGGGACATTCGATCTTCCGCACTCGCGCGGTGACCGAGATTTGATTAGAAAACTAGCAACTTACACTGCCGAAGACGTATTCCAAGGGTGGGAATCGTTACCAAGTGCAGTATCACTAGGTAAGGATGAATCACCTGACGCTGTGGAAGACCCATCCCGGGGTCTTCCTTGGGACAATGTACAGGAACACCAAGATGTGGAAGAGAATCGATTTGCCCGGCTTTATCGTGAGATTGCCCGGCGCAATGCGAAAACCGTGGCCGCTTGGCAGGCATACGGCTTCATGAATGGAGTCCTAAACACCGACAACACATCTATATACGGGCTATCACTTGACTACGGCCCGTTCGCGTTCATGGATAATTTCGATCCACAATATACCCCCAACCATGATGATCACATGCTGAGGTACTCCTACAAGAACCAGCCATCGGTCATCTGGTGGAACTTAGTGAGGCTAGGCGAATGCCTGGGAGAACTTATCGGCGCTGGCAGCCAGGTCGACGAGGAAATCTTCGTGAAGCAAGGAGTCACAGAAGACGCCGCACCAGCTCTCATTAAGCGAGCAGAAACCATCATCGAACGGGCGGGCGACGAGTACAAAACGGTCTTTCTGAACCAGTACAAGCTTCTAATGAGCAAGAGGCTCGGCCTCCAAACTCAAAAAGAATCGGACTTCCAAGAGCTATTCTCAGAGCTCCTCGACACATTAGAAGCACTAGAGCTAGACTTTAACCACTTCTTCAGACGCTTGTCGAGCGTGCCTCTCGCTGATCTCACAACAAAAGAAGGAAGAAGGGAAGTAGCGCCTAGATTCTTCCACACCGAAGGCTTTGGCGGCATAGGATACACTGAGGATTCGGCAAGAGATCGAATTGCCAAATGGCTCGAGAAGTGGCGCCAGCGCGTCATAGAAGACTGGGGCTCTGATGTTGATGCCGACGCCAAACGACAGGAAGCAATGAAAGAGGTTAATCCAAAAGTACGCAACCCCTTTATTTTCTTCTACCTGCTCCGATTCTTAGATAGCGCAACTGACAATGCCTGCCCCGGGTAGTTCCTCCCTCGAGGCTGGATCCTTGATGAAGTCATTGAACGTGTGGAACGCCGTGGGGATCGGGAGATTCTTGGCCGGGTAATGAATATGGCGCTTAATCCATTCAACGAGGAATGGGGATTGAACAGGGAGGAGGAAGAACGGTTTTGTGGGGACGTTCCGAGGTTCCAGAGGGCTATGATGTGTAGCTGCAGCTCATAGAACGTAAACATGTCTTTGGTTAGATGGTGTATACTTATCAGCATCCAAGCCAGTTCGATAGCCGCAATCGAGCAAGTTGATGAGTGTGGATGTGATGAGTATTGCTTCCAAGTTTCGAAGCGTACGGTCCCAACTTCGTTCACATAGATGAGCGCCCGCTGTTGGAGGTTAGTGGACTCCGATCCAGATTTGACCAGGAAAACAGGAGAGACAGAGAGAGTAAAGAGATGAGAAGTATCGAGTCAATATTAATTTTTCTTCTCCTTCAAAAGCTAGACATCACGCACAAATCCACTCGACTTTTTTTTTATTCCCACGCTCTTTTTTCCTTTCAATATTTTTGTTCCCTAAGTCTTCCGCAATACACAAGAGCATCCATCCCATTGATCCATCCATCCGCAACCGAGAGACCACCTCCTCAGTCTTGAACATCAATTCGCCTTGCCTCTAGTAGCTTGAGAGGTTCGCAAGGCAGAAAAGTCGTAAAGGCATGACTCAATAGTACAGGGATATCTTTTGAATAGATATCTTGGTAAACCGAGGGGGGTTAAGTCATTTCAGAACCAGGTTCATGGAGCCAAGGGGTATGACTTGGCTGACGAAGTTTGAGCAAACAGAAAGCAAATCGTCACGAAGAGGACGGGCTGGATAAATATCTCTGTGCCCTGGTTCAATGCACAAAATGGAGGTGTAAAGAAGACAAATGAGCCGACCATATGTCAACTAGTTGTTCGGGCAGGCACTCTGGATGTGGCCGGGTTGCTTGCAGCTGTAGCAAACCCGCTCACCCTTGGCCTCTGTGGGACAGTCGCGCGAAACGTGGCCGACCTCTCCGCCTGTAGCACCTCTGTAAGCATGCGAAGTAAGGAGTATCGACGAATATGCATTCATCTGAAAGGGCCGGCTTACAGTTGTAGCACTTCTGACCATGAGTGCAGTCACGGGCCATGTGGCCGAAACCGCCGCAGGAGTAACAAGTCTGCTGACGACCGCCATAGCCGCCGCCGCCGCTACCGCCACCGAAGCCACCTCCATAACTACCACCTTGAGGGCAGTTTCTAGCAATGTGACCAACTCGACCACACTTGTAGCACTCCTGGCCGCCAGTCGGGCGCTCGTTTTCACCGGCTTGAGGGCATTCGCGAGAGATGTGGCCGACACCCCCGCAACGATAGCAGGATTTTTCCTTGGGAGCTACAGTGCATTCACGGCCTAGAGCGACGCAAACGATTAAAATTTGACAAAACGATTAAGGAGGATTGTACCGGGTTTACTTACTAACGTGTCCTTGTCCTATTAAATTGAAAGATCAGGTTAGATGAGAACGATAGCTAAGCGGGATGGAGGGAGTAAGCGCTGTAATGAACGGGTAGATATTGCATACCACCGCAGTTGTAGCTACACACAAGAAGTTAGTAGATAAAGTATGTAAGGAATGGATGGCGAACATACCAGGTAGGGGTTCCCTTCTTGGGGCAATCGCGGGCCTATACGATTAGACATTGTGAGATTCCGAAGGTCTGTTAAAAGTTGACACCGATGAAGTTGGAATTTACCTGGTGTGTGGCCTCGCCGCCTATTGTTCAAGAGATGGTTAGCCAGAGCTTTTTCCTTATTTTTTCCCCCTTCAAGAAGGGTTCGGGTTCCGAGGCAGGACGTCAAGACATGAGTCCTCAGCTCAGGACCTGCAACACGAATGAACGCATTCGAAGCCAAAAGTCGAAGCAATTGGGGGAGGTAGAGTAAGCCAAGAAGATAGAATCTTCTTGTTTCTCTTTATTCCTTTCTTGATAGCTTGTATTTCAACTTGTATTTCAACACCGTGCGTGAAAAAAAAAAAAAAAAGAAAGAAAAGAGAAAAAAAAAAGCAACAGAACAAATTGAGTGCCAATGGCAAGTTGCCATCAGAATTTTCTTTGAAACTCACAGTTAAAGCATACACGGCCTCCGAAACTCATTTTGAAGTCTTAGTGATTTGAAATTGAAGATAGGGTGTTGGTTCGGTAGGAGCAAGGTTTTTGTGGAGGGGCAAAAATTCAAGCAGAAGCTGCAGAAATTTAGTGATTTGCAGGGGCGGAAAGAATCTTGATTGCAGATAAACGGGGAGATAAGTACTGAGTAAGTAGGCCGCTCTTGTCAGTGCGGGGGAACTTTTAGCTAAGGCTCTTTCGCCTCGTTCCTGGCTTCCTCAAAGAACAATAATAGTGGCTCAAATCTGTGCAATTGCTCAGATCGATGGAACTTCCGCTTCTGCTAATTCCAGAATTTTCGACCTTCACCCGAATGTTATGTCTTCATCCTTCTTTCCTGTTTTCTCAGCCCAGAAACATCTCTTGAGGCCGGTCGCTCCCTTCACACAGAACTCGGAAGCACCACCCTAACGCTGTTTGCCAATCGCAAGTAGTTCAGTAAATGGATGCCAAAATGATGGATATCGTAGAGTAAGTCTCGGCTGCTCGACTGCTGGGCCATGCATTGGAAGCTCTACATCATGCTCTAGATGCTGCTACCCCAACAGACAAGGAGCAGTGGGAGCGGACGCGACTTCCCATTCCCTAGAGAATCAATTGGGCAAGGCCTGTTCTATGAGTGCAGTGGTCGAAAATGACTGCGTGAATTATCGAAATGCCTTTAGGCATGTTGTGTGGTTGATTGCAGCCTGTGGCAGCACACGAGGTCATCGAATAAAATTTGCTAGACTCTGGGACTGTCTTCCCAAACAACAGGGTCCCTGAAGAGAGAGGGCAATTTATTGAAGAAGAAAGACAAGCTTCGTGGGCTCTCACGCGAGACATGGTGATCATAATATCTACCTTCCAAGGTCCCCAGGCCGTCTACCTTGGTAGCCGCGCTTGTACAGTCCGGGCAAAGAAAGATTGGAAGCTTCTCATACTATGGGTATCAAATATTCTATATATACATTAAATCCTTCTCTATAAGGCCTAGCCTTTCTGCCTACCTATGGGATCTGAGACAGCTATCTAAAGTCGTAGAACTCAAGAAACTGCGATCCATATTCCTTCTCTCGAAGTAAAAGCAGTCGTTCGTCATCAAATCCAATGCAATCTCGCGGTCGAACCACGCTATGCGGCATATTCACAGACGGGGATTGATCCCCGCTGGAATCTCGGTGAAACACTCCTGACAGTAACCCTGGGCCTGGTTTTTCATGATCTCGTGGGTGCTGTTGGTTCTCGGGCTTAACTTTGATGCTATTGTCACCTTGAAACACTTTTTGGCTTCCGAAGGATGATATCAAGGTTTCAAGCTCCCATATCCGGACTTCCTCCCCATGCGAACTCACAGAAATTGCCTTTCCTCGGTCGCTGACTTGTACTGCCGAAACGGACGATGTATGGCCCCATAGTCTCTGGCCTCCTTTGACAAATAAACTGCTCGAAGTCGACACAACAAGGTACACGGTCAGAGTATTGTCTGCGTGCGACGTTAGGAGATAGGGATGAGAGTATGAAACAGAAGTTGGTGGATTTTGATGTAGTATAGTAGGCATTATCGGGTTTTCGCGCGGGGACACAATTGACTTGAGCTCAGGGGTTGAGACCTGCCCGTTGCTTGAAGCAGGTAGGCGATGTAGATGCACACCGTACTGCGTATCCACGGTTGTGGTAAGTTGTGACATGGTCTGCTGACCAGTTTTGTCAAAATGTAATTCTTGAATCCCTAATGACCACCCGCAGCCGAGGTGAAGGAAGCTGTAGACTATAGAGGCGATTATCTCCGATCCTGCAAGGCGAAGCGAAAGCGACATCGGGGATAGAATGCTATCCGCCGTTAAAGAGGCCACAAGACGCGCCTCATCTCTCCAGCTAGAATCATCAGCCCCAAGTGGTAACTTGTATAGCGACAGCACCATATGATTTGAAACGACCATGAGATACGGGTATGAAGCGGCCATAGCCGTTATGGCACCGTGGGCGGATCTAGTGCGAGAGAAGCGCATATCCAGTCGCAAGCTCATCGTATCCATTCTGTATACGGCGAATACTCCATCGTCGAATCCTACCACAACTTCGATGCAATTCTTCTCCGGGCCGCAAGTTGTAGTCAGTGCAGTTGGAGAGGATGGGGGTTGCGACTCGGAGCGCACAAAAGAAAGACCTGCTTTGCACTTTTCAGGGCTCACCACTGACCAAGCCCGAAGTCCCCCATGCGAGTCTGCCGTGAATACATACCCAGCGCAGAGTGTTACCAGCATCGGGGCCCTGGGTGGCTGGGGAATTTCGACCTGGGTCACTCGGCAAGTCCCCTTAGACCAATTGTGCCTGAGCTGGTACTGTCGCTTCCAGTTTGTGATTCGATCATTCCTGTCCAGGTGGCCATGGTCCAGCCATGTTGATACCCTCGGGGAATATTCAAACTTGGATTGAGGAAAATAAGTTCGTCGGGTAATCGCTAATCGCCGTGCGCGGGGTCGTACCCATTTCGAGAAATATTGTCGCTTCCAGAGCTCAGAATCCCCAGCGAGCCCGCGAAACCGAAGAGACAATCTGAGATAGTGTATGTTAGACGTTGTGATAGCGCCCCTATGGAGGATATTCAAACCTTTGGCAAGTGAGAAGAGACGGTATTGGTAAAAAAGAGAGAATATGGAGCAGGATCTCATTGCTCAAAGAGGACAGATGATCGGTCTGAAGTCCGGCTTCAGTTGTCCGGGGTCGCTTTGGCGAAGGAGACTTCGAAAACCCGTCGTCATTGCGCCTTTTTAACATTTTGTAGTGCCCATCACAGTGCAGGGTGGAGAACTAAGTTGCCATATTGCCATCGCTTCAGACAGAGCTGCTTATCAAGATGCGATAAGCTGAAGCCAAGATTACAGAGATTACAGTAGTTACCGTATTTCACCGCCTGACGATCGAAACCACCTGACGATCGAGGATCTGGATACTACCCCCTCAACAACATGAAGCATTTCAGCCACATACAAATGAAATTATCCATCAAAAACTTGGTGGAGCTAAATACAGATATTAATGATGCTATCCTAGTTTTTAGAGCTCCCGAAACCTTTGTGGGAGCCGGATTTGCCTTCCTGAGCGAATAGTAGTTGTTGGGACCTCTGCAGCAACTTCATGAGCTGGAGACTTAATATCTTCAGTATTTTAACTTGCTGGTGGCTTGGAGGTCTTCTTCTTAGCTGGTTTGGTGTTTTTAATGTCATTTTGAAGCTGTTTAGCTGCCTCCTTAGCCAGACGATCCTCCTTCTTCTGTTGTTTCTTTCGCTCTGCCTCCTCCTGCCTTATTCTCTTCTTCTCAGCCTGCATTCTCTTTCTTTCTTCAGTCAAACGCTCTTTCTCTTCCTTCTTCTATTGACGCTGGATCTTATCCTCTTCTCTAGATGCCTTGGCATCCTGTATAGCCTTCTCCTTGTTATCCTGAAGCTGCAGAGCTTGCTGGATCTTCTTAGGTGAATAAAAGATTGCACCACCATGTTATGGCTCTTGAAGAAGGAACTGTAGAGGCTTCTGACGTTGTCTTTTCTTCTTCTTATTTATTAGAGCTGACTGAAGGCCCTCACAGCGTAGTTTAGATAGAGTATTCTCTGTAGAGAGCTCATGAAGAACTTAGCCTAACTTTTTGGAGTTTGTATCATATACATTAGTCACCACCTGCTTTAGAAGTCTTTCAATCCTTCTCTAGTCATCTGCTTGAAGGATTGAGCCTGCAGACTCACTAGATAAAGGCCTTATAGCCTTAACCTTTGTAAATCGCTTCAGAACCACCTCTGGCTCCTATAGAGAGATCCCAGTTACTTTCTATAAGAATTCAATATTCTTCTTAGTTAAGGCATTCTTCCAGCTTATCCAGAATAGCCTGAAGAAGTCTTGTTTTGTTATATAGCTGAGGCCTTGGCTATTATACAGAAACTTCAAATAGTTACTATAGGCCATCTGAAGAGGCCCAAAGATCCCAACATCCAGAGGTTGCAGGGAATTAGTTAAATAAGGAGAATATGTTATAAGATAAATCCAATTGCTTAGACAGTACTCATAAAAACTCCTAGTAAGGTGTGAGCCATGGCTATCCAGGATTAAAAGTCTCCAGGCCCTTCCAGCTTTCTTCTTAGTCTCCCTGTTAAATATATCCTTAAGCCATGCTATTCCAAGCTTATTATTTGTCTATCCGGATAGTGAGACTCCAAAGAAGCAGGAATGGTTGTCTGCATTAAAGTCTTGGAACCAGGTATTCTGCAGATTCCCAGATCCTGCCTGGTAAATAAGCCCTGGGGACAGCAAGGTCCCATCTGCTGAAATACAGGATATAGTAGTAATCTACTCTCTATTTCTATCCTGAAGCCTCTACTGAGACCCCCCCTTCTCCCATTGCTACTTGGAAAAGATCCTCTTGGCCTTTGAAAGCATTCCGATAAGAAATCCTTTCTTATCCATGTTGTAGATATTCTCCTTCTGGATATTATATTTGTCGATTTTCTGGGCTAATAAGCTGAAGTATAGAGAGTATTTATAGGCTGAATCAGCCTTCTTTCGTGAGGCATCCATCCCAGTTGTCCAGCGTGAGATAAGGTCATCTTTATACCTTTCTATAAAGCGCGTTGGCCAGTTCTTCCCAGGAGGCTTGTGGGCTATTTCCTCTGCAAAATTCCAGATCATGGATGCAGAGACATATAGACCTTTAGTAGATAGCCCATTAATCCACTTAACTAGTGATCTTTCTTGCTTTCTGGTGAGCAACTGCTGGGTTTCATATTGGTCCTTCTTGAAGCCTTGGATGCCTTTATAATGCCTTGACAGCGTTGTTGGGTTCACACCATGTTTTTTCGCAAAAGAAGAGTATGTAAAATGTTCTCCAGGTTCTAAGAAACTCAGATCTTCTAACGCCTTCTCAATTAGAGTCATATTGATAGAGCTATAGTAGTTTGAATCTACAGAACGAAAAGTCGGTGTATACAGATTCCCGATCGCCAGGTGGTTCCGATCGGCAGGCGGTGAAATACGGTACACCATCCCGTGATTTTGGCATACGCGATACGTCATACGTCTACCTTACGCGTTTCCACTTGAGACGACTCAAGGTCGAGGCTTAATATTTGAGGTTTCTTCGTTATTGTTCAATATTCCGAATGGAAGCTCTAAAGCAACTCCACACAGCTGTTGCTCAGACTTTCGAGAATTGCTTCGATACTGCTTACAAGAATCTCAATGCAGAGCTCGCCGCATATGACGCACGCGTTAAGGATGCGGATGAAAGAACCAAAGCCGCCGATGAGGCTTGCAAGAAGACGGCGTCTGAAGCGGACGTGCTAAGACACGAGATCTCCCTGTTACGGGAAGAAATACGGCAAGGCGAGATCCATTCAAAAGAGTGCGGAAAGGCCACCGAAGGAGAGCTTCGACTGGACGAGATATATGAACCGCGACGTGTCCTCGGGGACAGGAACAGGGACGTTTCCGATATCGATCGCATGGATATTAAAAGAATCAGCGACAGATATATCGAGTTATACGAACAGGCTAGAATGCTCGTACAGGCCTCGACGGAGCTGAAAAGCCTAGTCAAACGGCACAAAACGAAGCTAGAACGGTTGGGGGATCGTCTTCAATGTCAAGAGTTTACCTTCATAGTTGACGGTAAAGTTACCAAGTTTCAACGAGTTGAAATAACGGAACCCGTGAATCTATCTATGCCACCTGAGTTCTCACCCCCAGCAGCTATTCCATTAAAAGACCCCGGGAGAGGCTTGGGGACAAACATGTCGACGAGAAATTTAGTCACTCTCACACCTGAGGTGGCTCGGGAGCAAGATGACTGCAGTGCAGGAGATGAATGCAACAGCATAGGTGAAAAAGGGCAGGGGGGGGAGCACCTAGAATTGACGTCTACGCCATCAGACGCTTCAGCAGATGAATTGCCGCCCATAATTCCTGCGGTTTCGAGCGCACAGATTGAAACGTTGAAACGAAAGCGCGCCGCTCCCGAACAATCACTTCCAAAAGGCAATTTGTCATCTAAAAGGCCAGGCAAGGGCTGCGCAGAGCATCCTATTATGGTCAAAAGTGAGACCATGTCGTCTAGCCCTCTAAGGACTTATTCTCCACACCCGAGACTATCTGGGACTCAGGATTTGGATGATATTGGTGATACTGTCGTCACTCCAACAAAGAGGGTCCGCTTTAACAGGGTTCAGGGTTCATATGCTCTTCCGGAAAACCTCCCAACTACCATAGGATCACCATCGGCGCAGCACATAGCGCGCACAAATCGTACGCATGGGGCAGATCAGTTCAGTCGTGATGGGCCAAGAGTGCTTCAGCCCGTCAATGGCAATTTGCGAAATCCAAGCGGTCCCGGTCAGATGCTAACCAAAAGAGGGACAAAAGGCCTAGGAAACATAACGAGAATATCTTCGATAACAGAGGATGGCGATGAAAATCGGCCCCCGGCATTCGCCAGGAGGGGGAGGACAAAAGTGCGGCAGAACGACCAAAGTGTGCGTGATCCGTCGAGCAGGCATCGACTATCGGACCTTCTCGAGGGAACATCGCCAGCCAGCCGAATGTATCAGCTTGGGGCGACTAGTAATACTTTTACACGCACTCAACACCGCACGTCACGATCATCTGTGAGAGATAGCTTCTTGACGAGCCGTAGCGAACTCGATACTACATCCACTACTATACCAGCACCCTTAGGCTCCTCACGGGGCAAACCAACATCGAGTCGGCAGGATGGCAATATGGATATATCCCGCCACCAGTCTGAGCCTATGAGCCAAATGGAAGCAATGCCCGACGACGAACCCTACAGAGCCCGGCCACCCCAGCGACTCAGTCTTGAACATTTCAGAATTAACCCAGATTACAACAACGGACTGGATTATGCCTATGACAATGTTATCCGGAGAAAAGACGAGCGAAAATGTGCCAGTGGCTGCACACGTCCTGGTTGCTGCGGGGAGAAGTTCCTTGCCATGGCACGTTTTGGGATTCCGATGGATGTGTCTGGAAAAACATTGAGCGACAACGAGATTATAGAAGAATACTTGGGAGATGACAAGAATATTATCAACACTCTTAGCTCTGGGGGTCGCGAAAATCTCTTAGTCGAAGCAAAGGCGAGGGTCTTTGCCGATCGATTTGGTAGGCACAGGCATCAACACCACAGGCCTGGTACCCCCCCTGGATTCTGGCGCACAGAAATGCCAGGCACACAGGAATTGGAAGAGGACCGAGAGGGAGCGCAAAGACTAGAAAGAGAGAAGGTGAAGGAGCGATACAGGGAAGCAATGCGCCCAGATGGACGGTGGATATTTGCAGATGAGTGACTGATAGGCCTACCTCTATCATGAGAATCATTGGCTGCCAGCTATTTGTACATATTGAGCTATGACATGATACTACCCGGCGTTAGAACTTCGATTGATAGAAAGCCAAACATCAGCGATCAGAAGCATGTTGCCCATACGCAAGAATTAAACTCGTCAGGGAGCTTGTCTGTTCATCAGCTTCATACCTCGGCATTCCTTGTTCCTTGGCATACGCGGGACACGTGCTGCTGCTCCAATCCTGGAACTCTCTCCTCTCCTCAGCTCCCCGACAAGTCACCATCTGATAATATTCACTTCCCTCCCAACTGTGGCTTCGCCTTTCTTCCTAGATGCACCTCGACCTATCCCGGTATGGAAGCCGTTCAGAAGTCTAGAAATCCAGTTCCCGCCGTCCTCCTACAGCCGTCCAAGTGGCTGCCGCTGTATGAGGACTTTGTGACAAAGAATGCGAGCTCGGTAGGGCAGGTTGAGTCTGCATTGAGGTCCTTGACGTACATTATTCCTGGTTAGTTATTCCTGTATTTCCGCATGTTAGGTCACTAACATTTATCTCTCAACAGGACGCTATCGCGATTCAGAGATACCCTCAGAATGTGGTATGTTGGTTCCCGTTGACATTTTGCAGAGCGCGTCTAATGAAGCGAATCTAGTTCATTCAGGGGTGCAGTTGCTGTCACTATACCACGACTCTTTGATTTCGAAAGTCATCTCTAATCTACCACCAACCATTCGTCGACCAACACCCACTCCCCACACACGATATACCAAGTATTGGTCATCACAGTCTTCTTTATATCAAAAAGTCGCACTCACTCTTCAAACTGTGCAGTACACGGAATTGCTATGGGAAATGATTGCGCGACGCCGCGGCGAGAAGGTCCGCTGGCGCGTTGTCGTATTTATCGAAATCGTGAAGGCGATATGTCGCCTTTTCCTCCTACACCTCACAAACTCACGCCCGCTAGTCAGTCCTCCGCTACCTGAGCGCGAGGTAGACCCCAGGTCTCAGGAGGAAGAGGAAGGTGATTGGAATGGAATGGAGTCCCCAATCAGTGAACGGTCCTCCGATCTAAACTGGACAATGCCTCGTACTGGGCTCTCACTTCCTTCTCTACCCGATGTCAACGACGTTTCAAATTATCTCATATCCAAGGTCTTGACGGCGGACGATATCAAGCCTCCGAAAGCGCTTTTGCACAGGGTCACCGGCCAGGGTCAATTGGCGGAAGTCCTACACATTTTTCGACCGGTTGTTTATGCCCTTGCGCTGCAGAGATGGAGTGGCGACAGACGAAGCTGGAGGCCTTGGTTGATTGGATTTGGTATGGAATACGGTTGCCGACAACTAGCGAAGGCCGACTTCCGGGAAAGAGTCGCTGGCGGCCTCCGCGGGCTGACCGGCCTCGAGCGAGAGGAGCTGAAGAAAAGGGGTTGGTCGATGGGTTGGTGGTTGATGCGAGGAGCTTTCTATGAGAACATAACTAAGTCCGTCCTGACATCCCTCCTAACAGATTATAGCGAGATGCTGATGTTACTAGGTCTACATTGAAAGGGTTAACAGGAAAGATGAAGGGGAAGCCACTTCTTGATCTAGTGGGTAGCATCATCGAGGACTACGAATATCTATGGGATAACTACTACTTTTCGACTGCGACACTCTAAATGACACCTCTTTCTTGAGTGGGCTTTTATTATGGAATGTCATTAATTTAAACAGATACCCGACAGATTTAATTGACCTTTTCTTGTATTACGTCTCCTTTGTGGTATTGCTTTGGGATGGGATGGGGTATCATAGCTTTATTCATGTACCTAGGCTGAATACTCATAAAACCTCTGCAGTCTTCTTCCCAAACCACTCTCGGAGTTCCCGACCCGGCTCTTTGGAGGTACCACCAGAAGCCAGCAAAAAATCCATGAGCTGTGTATTATCCTCATCCACAGGCCAGTCAATCTTCTCTTTTCCCTTGACCTCGAGCATTTCCTTCGCTGTGCTCCAACTAAATCGACACTCATTCCCCCACCCAAAGACAGGGTCCATATTACTCCGCAACCAACTGACACACTTGGAGTCAGAGGGATACCCACTACCCCAACTATCACGAGCCTCTCCGCCACTTTCCCTGAAAGCCTCATAACAGACCTCTAATGCAACATCCCTCGTGACCTTAGCCACGACACTCGCCGCACTAACACAAGGATACAGGGAATCCGCCTTCTTCGCAACCGTAATCCTCAGCGAAGGGAACACCATCTCCAACTTCTTCTGATAGCTCGCCGGATTCCCCACGGTGTCGATATAGACCTCCCGCACATTCATTTTCCTCTCCTCAACAACACCCCTAATCAACTCAACCGTCGCGTCCATCGCCTGTGCATTGAGGTTATACACCCCGCCCACGCCCGCGGCAGGCCGCATCATACCCGCTGATATATCTCTCGCGGAAAGGAGTTTTGTCGCCCACCCACAGAAATTGTGAAGCTGAGAACCTTTCGTGCAGAGAATGCGCATGAGGTTTGCTCTCACGCTCGCAGTGAGCACTTTGCTATCGTTAAAGCTGTATTCCTTCGATAGGAGGGAGTGATGCAGGGAATTGGGGAGGTAGAAAGCGCTGTAGACCATGGGCCCGAGCACCGGGCCACGACCAGCTTCATCGACGCCTAGAATGAGGTGGTCAGATTCTGGGTCTGAGGATTGCTGTGTTGAGATTGCGGGCGGAGCTGGCGAGAAATGTGGGTAGGATTCGCCAGAAAGCAGTCGGAGTTTGTCAATGCTTGGGGGGCGGAGCGTAGATGGGTGGACATCGACGGGTTCTGTATCGGCGACCAGTTTGGTTGGCGTGCCTTCTTCCATTTTGAAAGATGAGATTGGTTCTTAATGAATGGGTAGACTGAGGTTGTGAATTCAATGAAGATGGAAGATGATGTTCAGCCTGCTAGAGACGCGTCGCACGCGGAGCGCGTTCCACCTAAGCAACGATTTGCTCTCCGTGCTACTAAGTACCTAAGTTCTCGGGAAATTCGACAAACACCAGTTATTATTCAATCGCATAGACTAATACTGTATTTTAAGGGGAAGGTCCGTACTGCCGTTTTAAGCCACAAATAGTCCTCTTTCAATCTCATGGCATTGGAAACCTGGTGCTTCGGAGAAACCACCTAGATTGCGGGCTAATTCTATTTGGGACTAATGACCTTGAGATTGGTAGTTGTCGGGTGGGAATTAAAACATGCAAGCTGTAACTTAAATTCAGTCGTATTTATTTATCAGGGGTCGGTAGCTCAGTGGTAGAGCAAGCGGCTGCAGTTAATATACTGTATGCCATAATCCTGGTTCCGCTAGGTCCCGCGTTCGACTCGCGGTCGGCCCTCTCTTTCAGTCCACTTGTGAATTTCATGGGTGTTGAGTTTTTTTAATCTTTTTATTTATGCCCAAATAAACAAAGATTATTATTATTATTGCCATTGAGTTCGTCTGGTCTATCTCCTCCAAAGAAGAAATTCCATATCAGGTCAGCCTACCCACCAGCCAGAATCAAGTGCATTCACAAACACGGTTCCTTGGAGAGTACGGAGGAAGACAAGGCACTGGATCTTGGGGATAGGTAATTAATTGCCAACGAGAATAGAGGTAATGGAGGAGACGTTGGAACCTGGAGGTCTCTGGTAAAAACGGGGTGGCGGTTTACTTATAATACTGGCTACATCCTAGTAGTTACTACTGGTAGACAAGTGGTACTAGCAAGTATACCCGTCTGGCACAGATGACAAGACTTATACTCTGTTCTAATCGAACCCCATTTAGGTACCTACTCCGTAGCTTGGCTCTCAATGGCGCGATCGATCTGGAATCAGTTCGTGTCTGTGACGGCCGCTTAGCCCTTGCATGTGGGCGCCTCTTGCGCATTGGACGGGATCATCTCTCGGGTTGATTTATATTCAACAGTCCTTGTTATGAAATGCCGTAGGGCGATGCATGGTTGCAATTATGTTCTGGGCTATCGAGGGCATATACCAGAATTTTTCCTTCTGCTTTTCTATAAGAACAAATATATAAATAGAGTCGTAGAGGTAATTATTATAGGTCAGGTATGGTTATTTGGATGCTTTGAAGCCACTAGTAGAATAGCTAAGCTTTCGGATCGGGCCCGAGTACTTTACAACCATCCACGATGCTGCCAGAAGCTATTACCACCTTACCAGTGCTGAAAAAGACCTTCAAATGAATCTTGTTCTTTTTGTTGCAGGGGCTTCTTCTGTGAAGAATAGGTAGTAGAGACACCGGCATGACCCAGAACTTAGGAGCCAAGAGCATACATATACGTACTGAGTATGTGAAACACTACGATACCCTGATCCTCGGTGGTCGGGGTGAGGGTTTTGGTTTTCTCTTGGCCTTAAGGAGTTTCGGGGTGTTATCCTTGAATGTCTAGTGTATAAGCTGGAGATATGTTGCCGGTACCTGACCCGGCTGTTCCATTCCATGTCACACTGTCTCCTTTTGACCTCTTCCAATGGACTCACTGCAAAGAGAGCTATCAATTTCAATATCCCTTTTTAGCCACGTTGAAACCCCGGTGGGCATAAACCGACGTATGAGGATGAGGGTATTGACAACTATCCGGGCTTGCCTGAGAAACAGGGACATACCTATCTTAAGCATTTTTGAATCCCAATCCAATTGCTCGGAGACCCTTCCGTCCAATTACCAGAATACTGGAATTGCACTTATCCAACTGCTCACTCTTATCTCATCATTCGCTTCACTTGCTTGCCAGATGTGGATCTCTATACAACCATTAAAAAAAGCTTTCCATGTTTTGAAGGTTACCTACTCCAAGTAGATGCCTAGTTTCTACCCAAGGACTAAACGGCACCTAGGTTGCGAGTTTAAAGTTTACAATTATTTGAAAAATTTGAAAATTCTTGTCGCCGTGCTGTTATTATTAACTTGCAGACATTCGCAAGTCATCTGATCCAGCTATGGCAGATGCCGGTACAGTGTGGCCTTGAGCTGGTGAGTGCTGCATTGAATGTCAACCGCTGCCAAGGGATATCGAGTCCGACGATATTCGGTATCTTTGTTTCGCAGCATGTATATTGGGCTGGGGTTGTTTACTGTGCTGGGTCTGCATGTTTCCCACCTGCATTGCTACGTCGAGGCGCATGGTAGCGTGTCAAGGTGTGGGTGGGTTGGAATATTGGCCGATGGCGATAACTGGAGCAAACTCGCCAACTCAGTAGACACTAGACAGCTACAGCAAAAAAAAAAAAACAGAAAAAGAAAAGAGAGAAGATACTTCTAGGTGAATGCATACTTTACATAGTAGTTGCATACATACTGCCGAGTCCCCACCGGAACGCGTCCCAAACCATTCTGGACTAGCGCACTCCGCGCGTCATGAATTCCAATTGGAAGTCCCCTCCAGCTTCTTTTCCCTTCCCAAGCTCAATTCCCCTCGCATTACACCCTTTACAGCGCCCATTCGGTTGGGTTCTTCTTGCCGAATACAGACCCAGAGGCCGCTTGAACTTTGCTTGTTACCAGCACCTAATTTCCGCGAAGACCGGCTGTCGAACCTATTTGCATCAACCATGGCTCCCCGGGGCCCGGCAAAGGCTCGCGACCTAGACTTTTCCAATGTCGGCAAAGCTGGAAGGTATATTCTATAAAATTACAAATATCATTTTATGATTTGGTCATCCTAGAGAGGCCGGTGCGCAGTGGACTAACTGTCAGCAGGCGCACAGGTATCACCCTAAAGGAAGGCAAGCGGGATGAACATGGAATGGAGGATGTCGACGGAATATTCTCATCCCCGGAGAAATCGTCCGTGAAGGAAAATGGATTTGATACGAGCGAGTCGGTAGGCTCAGAAATGTCTATGGATGAGGGTAGGTACTCCCGATTCCCGGTATTGTAAAAGACGCTGAACCCAACAGGTAATGGCCCCGGCCCTGCCGATTTTCTCAACGGATCACGTACACCTCGCCTCCCTCCACCCGTCGCGCGATCCCCAACGAAAACTGGCATGACCGGATCCCCACGCAGAACTCCCGGATTGCGCTCCTCCCAGAGTCCACAACGTGATCTCCCCTCATCAAGTCCCTCGGACGGCAGGAGCGCGAAAAGGGACTCACGGCGGGATGTGTCTCCTCTCACTAACCGCTCCATCAACGCTCAACCCCTACTAGAACACTCCAATGCCGCGCGCACGAAGGGGACGAAGAAGACCGAGAAAGCGGCACCGATATCTCTCTCAGATAGCGACGCTAATGGGGATGAGGATGAGAATGGAGACTCACTGGACCAAGCCGGAACGGACTTCACAGATAACTTCAATGCTGGGGACGACACATTGTTGGGAAATAACTCTGAGGAATTGGATGAGAATAGCGGAGAAGAGAGCCTGCCACAGAACCCTGCGCCCGAGAAGCGCAATGGGCCTACACGCGGTCGGAAGCCAGCAGGAAGCGCAAAAAGCTCCAAAGGTACTGCTTTGCAAGATGAAACAGAGGATCAAGAGGCGACACAGAAACGAAAGCGCCCCGGACGACCACCTAAAGGTCAAACCCAACTCACAGAAGGCACAGAAGAACAGCGCCCGCCGAAAAAGGCTAAAACTTCCAACCCGAAACGTCGGGTCACAGGCCCTTCAGGCGACTCTGACTTGGACAACGTGGTTGAAAATTACGTCAATCGGACTGGACCCCTTAAGGGACGAAGCCTCTATATCCTCAAACGGGAGGCGCCCACGGATCCATCTACTACGCACACGCGCTCAGGGCGCGTATCTGTCAGACCTTTGGCCTACTGGAAAAACGAACGGTGTGTGTACGGTGACGAGGAGGCGGCCGAAGGACAACGATATCCCCTCTCGAAGATCAAAGAGATCATCCGAACCGAAGAGCTAGAGCCAGAGAAGAAGAAGAAACAAAAGCGGCAGTCCAAGAAGACCAAATCAAGGAAGAGCAAGGATGATGATTCGGATTCTGAGGAGGATGATCAGTACCGTGACCCATACGAGGAAAAGGGTGGCGTTTTGCATGGTTATATCAGAAAATGGGACCATGAAACGCAAACAGCTATGGACGAGGAGGAAGTGCTAGGTACTTATCCTTCCTAACTATCAGCAACAATCTGAGACTAAAGACGTACAGATATCGCATACGCCCCATCTGGTATCGAGACCCGAGACGTAAAAGGTGCATCGTTCAGATTTGCGAAGCTTCTCAGCTCCCCTTTCATCGGTTCAGGTATTGTCGAACTTCCTCCTGGGGGAGTCAAGAAACCGAAAAATGCGAAGAAAATGCACATGATATTCTATGTTGTTAATGGGCGGGTCCTGGTGGATATATCTGGCGTTCAATTCAGTGCCGGCAAGGGATGTGTCTTTCAAGTTCCCCGAGGTGAGTGTACAACAACCAACCACAACAACCATACATCGCTAATTCCTAGTAGGTAATTACTATAGTTTCGCCAACACCTACAACAAAGACGCCCGGTTATTTTTCACCCAGGGCAGCATCCCTAGTTCGGCAGATGGCGACGACGCCCCTGGATCTGCATCCAAAGCCGACGCCCTCGATGGCGAGTCAAACACTCCGCCGGCTCGCCCGAAGGCTACTGCGGGCAAAGGCAGACCCAAGGGAAAGCAGAAGGCCACTGCGTGAAAGAACAGACTACTCTTATGATGCCCTTCGATTCCCCCATTCAGCACTTCTAGTTTACTCACTTTTTTGCATAACTTTTAACGTCCCAACATTTAGTTGTTGGTGTAATTTCAGACTCCAACCATTGAGTTTCGCCGTGTTTTGGTTGCCCAATTTAGCGATATGTCTTCATGTTAGCCTAGTACCCGGTGTTCCTTTGTATGTTGATATCACACTTATATCCTCTTTTGGACCTTCCGCGTTGTATTGTCGGCGAAATGCGCAAGGCAGAGCGGACCTGGCTGGGGCTCCCTCAATGAGTATTGAAACGAATATAGCATACATTGATTAATCCTTCTATATCTCCTCCATATCCTCATCTAACTCATCGTCCAGCCCGAGCAGCGGGAAATCTCCCACTTCGACCTTCTCAGGCTTAACAAAGACACCCGCCTTATTCGGACACGTGAAGTACCGCTTCCCATTAACGCTCCCGTCATTCTTCCCTGTTGGCTCGTCAAGCTCAATCCCAACCCAAATAGGCAGCGGAGCCGAAGGGTCAACCGTTTCCATATCGACGCCAGGGTACGGGATCGCAGGCACCGGTCCAATGAAGCGAATCGCCCCTCGTCGAATATGCGGTGGCGTCGAGGGGAGAATAATAGCTCGTTTCGAAATAGAGATATCTGAACACGAGAAGTGAGAGAAATTAGCGCACTCCATTTCATTTCATTCTATCCCTATCCTCTCACGGACCTTAGGAGTAAACGTAGGAAGGAAGAGAAATACTCACCACGCGCCTCAACGTCCTCCTTATCCTTCCTTGCCTGCTCGATCATTGCATCACCGGGTGACAGCGCATTGGGATCGAACCGCCCCAACCTCTGGTTCTTTTTCCACGCAAGGACCGAATTTGGGAGGCTCTCGTATGCCTCTGTGGGAAGGACATATTTCTCCACGGAGGAGAGGTCGGTAAAATTTACCCGTGCCGCTTGGGGGCGTGTATCGTGGACCTGTGTTGTTTGAATTTATCAGTCAGCGTGAAGAAAACAAGACAACTTTTTTTCTTCCTCTCTCAAAAACAGAATCTCAAAGCCAAATAAAAGCGAAGAAAGAAAGAAAGATGGAAAGAAAGTAAGGAAAGAAAGAAGGTTATGTACCTCAATCTCAGACCCTCTCATCAGCCCCCATTCTCCGATGATAGTGTCATCACCGTCAACCCACTGATCTGGTCTGCCGGGGTTTTTGAGACGGAGCCGTTGGCTGCTGGGGGGCACGCCGGTCATAGTCTCTAACTTTGATTTGACTTGCTGGACGGTCCATGTTGGGGTTATGCGGCGCTCTGAGTGCAGGCGGGGTTCGTCGGAGGGTGAGGATGTGGATGGGGAGGTGATTGCGACGGGGATGTCGGTGGGTGTTGGCTGGAAGGACATTGTAGGCTTATTGGGGATTGGAGAAGTAGGCGAGTTGGAATGGAAGCTGGTAGGATAGATGATGTAAGGGGTGGGTGTTTAGATTCGGGATTTGATGTTCGGGATCAGTATGGTTTGCGGTATAGAGTAACGGCGGAGTGATCAGAGCTCGAAGCTGGAGAATTGGGGGAGGATTCTGGCTCAAAGTTAGTCAACAAATCCATAGAGCAAAAGTAATCGAAACAAATAGAACGATATGGCTACTATTGAGTGGGGAGGACTAGCTCTTGAACCCAAAGTTTTCCTCAGACTCAATGGTAATGTTATGCCCTGGGAGTATGCCTTACGCTGCAGTGAACTGGATGGACAGCACTTGCAATTCGGCTGTTTCGAGAGGACTTGGCTTTGCTGATGTTATTATGCTCCTAAAATTGAAGAATAGGTAGACAACCAGCCTAGTGGGGTGCGTTCGTGATAAGACGCGGCGCGGGGCTTTGGGTTTTTGTTTGGCCAATCACAGGTTTGTTCCTATCAAGCCTTCCAGCGCTTCTTTTAATAGCCTTCAAGGTTCAAGGTTCAAGGTTAGCATCTCCGTATATTCTACACTATTGTTACCCACAGCTCTTGGTGAAACGCCTATTCTATTCGGTTTGGGGGACAATTATAACTGACAGTATAATATATACACAAAATAGAATACGTTTAAGATCAAAAACGATCTGCCATCAGGATCTGTTGGTTGAAGTCCCTGTTGATCGTGTTCCCCAGGTGCCTGCACCAGCTCGCTATTTTCACCGGAATCCTGACTCTGGTTTGGAATGGGAGGTGGTATGGATGAGGTCCTTGCTCCGCCATTCCCGCCATCCCCGCCGGGTTTTAATCCCTCCGTATCCTTGGGGGTAGAAGTTCGTGATATCCCCGCTCTGCTTTGCTTGCCGTCTCCCTCATTCGGAGGTTTCAATACATCTGCTCCACTTGACTGGGCATCTTGATTCGAACTGGGGCTTTGTGTTCCATCTGGAGAAGCTTGACTCTGGTTGAGAACTGGGGGTGGTGTCGGTGAGATCCTTACTATACTAGGCCCTTTATCGCCTTCAGGGTTTGAGTCTTCTGTCTTTTTGGGAGTGAAATCCTCTGCTCTCTTGGAGGTTGAAGCTTTTATTGTCGCCGCTTTGGTCGACTCAACCTCCCCCCCGGAATTCGAATCTTGAGTGTTTGAAGACTTCGATGCCTTTGCTGGCCTCGACTTGGTAGCTTGTTTAGAACCGGCAACTCCTCTCTTTTTCGAAGACTGAGTCGTTGGTCCTGCTGCTTCGCTCGGCCCTGGAGTAGCCGATGACTTTGTAACATCACTCGATTTGGCTGCCTTTCCAGATTTCAATGGTCGTCCGCGCGTTTTCGCCGTCGCGGCAGGTGCTTCGGCACGTTTCCGTTTTCTTGGAGTGAGGCTGATGTTGGCTTCGCCCTCGAGGATCTCCCCTGTTGTTGCGGATGTGAGTACAACACTGAACTTGGCACGGTGGGTTCTTGCTTTGGCTTCCAGCTTAATGACATGGTCGATTCCGTGAGGAAACGGTAGACGTTTATGAAACGTCCATTCGACACCTTCTCTAACATATACAGTTTGCTTCACGAGAACGCTAGGGCCAGTTTTCGGCTTCAAGTGTTCTCCGTTGAGCGGAAGGCGCCGGTAAGCAAGCACACAAGCTCGATGCCTCTTCTTATTCTTGTATACGATTCCCAGCAGCTGGTCTAATGTCAACCCATTCTCCACGGAGTTACTTTTGACTAGTGCCCATTTGTTTGTGGGCTCCTTGACTGCACAAACATCCCAGTCATCCTTCATAATGCTGAAACCATTAATGTCCTTGTCAGCATTCATGGTAATAGTATAATGGAAGATGATGGAATAGAGCTCATAGCGGACATCTTGTTTATCCGGGATACCGGGGTCCTGCCAATCGGCAGGGATTGTTAGAGTATCCTTTATTTTGAGCTGGCCGGTCACCCTTTGACTTTGATCGATATGATCGACTTGAACAAAAAGGACTTCGGGGAGGTGCTTTATATGCTTGGTGGAGAGGTTGGGCGCGATGGAGCTATCGATCTGGTCGGGCCTCTTGCAATCCTCACAAGTCCACTCAAAAGGTGTTCCGAACTGTAAATGATGATCGATTGCTTCAGCGACTTTGTACAAAGGGGCGTCGTCAAACGGTATTCGCTCTCGGAACGAGGCGATAAGGAAAAGCTTTCGTTCTTCCACTGGCAACTTCTCTGCGCAGCTATTACAGGTACGACGTCTCTTGAGGCCGACTCGGAAGAACCGTTGCAGCTCGGCGCATCTTGCATCATTACCCTTCGTCTCTTCCTCAAGCTGCGCGAAAACCGCTTTCATAAAGCGCCGGGGATCCTGGCGGTGGCGCACATTCACAATGCTCCACGTCGTCTTGCATAATTTCTTCCAAGCCTGCTCCATATGAGTCTCATGAGTATCCTGGCTCGCATCTCCATGCCAGTAAAACGTAATCAGACGATAAAAGGCGCAAAGCAGGCTCATATCCGCATTATCACACTGGTGTGTTACAGGATGGATCTCCCGGACCCAGTTAAACAGGAGAGGAGTATGAAGGAGCATAATAATGACAGCATTTCGGTAATCAAGGACGCCGGGATTTTTGAATGACCTGATTTGCTTGCTTGCATATTGGGTTTCCCATCCGGACGGTACTGGGGTTCGATGCTGAATGCCGTTAGAGATGCCAATATATATTAGGCATTGTTAGGGTGCGACTTACTCCCACGTCCTTGGCCGTGGTCTCAGTCTTAGATTCCATGATATTATTTCGTTCCAAAGCGTGCTATGCACAGCGTTGCGTTCTCGGGGTTTCGATTTGGAACTGATAGTGGCTCGGTAGAGGTGAACGCATGAAATTGTAGATGATGGCATGGCTGTGATGTGTCCGACGTCCGAAGATATAAAATGATGGCCGTTGGTCTTATGGGTAAGGGGATTTTTTGTAACGGAGTGTTTCTCTCAGTGCCATGTTTAGTTGCAGTTGAGTATGCGTGGAAGCCCACGAAACAGCGGGGGATTAAAGACTTATCAAAGATGGTTTGTCGAGAAGAGTATTTTTAGAAGATCTAGAGGTGTTGTTCTTTAATAGCTGCTCTGTGGCTATTCAGGTACTACCACAACCAAATTTCCCGGCTGCGGACAAAGAACACAAAACCTGCGGCTCTATACAAAGAGACCTGGATTCTAAGGGAGTATTGTGGTTTCACACTATCTGTTATTATGGTGATGTAGAAATCAAGATTTTGCTTGAATTTGGGCTTTCTACTCATGTAGATCACGGTACTCCGGCGCATGTTGTGGCCGGCCTCCAGTGAACACCACCCAGCCATGCAAAATACGTAACTGGCCAAGAAAGAAACTATATGCCGGTATGATCAGGTTAGTAATGCGTGCGGGGCCTTAACAAGGGCCCACGGAGTATCCAGGCTGAAGGTGGTATCAGGCCCAACACTGAGGGTCACCCAGGAAAAAGGATCGTACGCAGTCTCCTCAGTCACTTTTCTCTCCAAGGTCCCTCCGGTCAACATATCTGCCTTGTTCATGAACCTCTAGTATCCCTTCTAAGTAATTACGGCGAAGCGCGACTTGGTGACGATGTGCATGATGGGTCACGGATCATGTTTTAAGGCTTGCGAAGATGGACTTGTCTCGTCGTGACTAAATGGATTCCCATGAGTGCACTAACTGGAATAGCTGGGCTTCATGGTTGGGATACAGGCATTTTGTTTCTTCTCCCTGCAGTATGGGCGGCAACTTACTTCTGGTACTTGGTATCAAAGTGGACAAGGTTTTCATTAATTGGATGAGCAACGATGACAATATTTCCGTTGAACGGATCAAGCTTGGAGGGCTCCAGGCTAGGAGACGCTGCCCATCTCCAAACATAATTACATATGATCGAAAAACAAGTAGACATCTAGATGTGGAGGAGCCCTGATGCTCACGCTCGAGGACGTCTAAGCAAACCATCACACATTTTCTCCTTTGCCCTTGTTGTAAGTCTCACACACAAAAGTCTCCTTTGCTTATTTTTCCACGATGCAAGTTGGAGGATAATTATAAGGTGACTCTTAAACTATTAGCCACGAGCAGAGAGAAGATAAATCCCTAGTGCGGGCATGGTTCAGGGTTTCTGATGAGAAAACGGACGCTTACGATGAATATTATTCGGATCGATCGAACGAATGGATGAGATAGAGACAATGTGAGATTGTAGAATGTCTGTCTTCTGAGATTCAGCCTTCATCTCCCTTGACTCTCTAACCCACTGGCTAGCTATGCTGTTCTCTTCCACTTTCCGTAGGTAGCAAACCGCAAGAGGGCTGAGAAGCCCTATTCCGATTTAAATGACCTTGATAAAGGAGGTTCTCTTCACTTTATCGGTGGTATAGCTGACGAGCCTGGTGGCAGAATATGGACTGGTGATGATCCATACTATTCAGAGTATGAAGATGGCAAGAAGGTGGTAGTAAAAAGGCACTATATCATATATCCATACATTGAAGAACCGTATTTCAGTATGTTTGTAACTGTAATTTGTATGCTGCAAGCAATATGCATATCTTGGATTTAGTGCTCCGTAGCAGCACTACTATACTCCGTAGTAGCCAGCTACTACTAGTAGTCTAGGAGTAGCCTTCTTCACTTGGGCAAAGTTGGGCTGCAAGATTTCGGCTGTTCGTTGAGCAGCCTAAGATCGGATGGGCATTCATCTCATAGTGGACTCATCCTGACCAGGGAATTTGGGGCGAATGAGACGAAGGTCAGGCTCGATACACAGCGCCTCATGACTCGATCCATCGAGCACTGATCCCATCCCTGTCCGACACGGAAAGTATCGAACAAATTAGACGCGGGATTAAGTATTGGAGTCACCACCACATCAGCTCTCCTACCCAACGCAGTATATTCACAGACTTGGCGTTAGTGGCGTTGGCTTGATCCTTTTCCTGGAAGTTATTTGTCGATCAAGTGGTTCAGATCGTAGCTAGCACAGTAGCATTATACTTAGATGGTTAGTGACCAGAGTCCTGCAATCTTGAATATTTACCGGGACAGTTTCCCTCTTTCTTCCCATAGATCTGAACGATTTCTCGTTTAATCCTCAGCGAGGCATGGAGTGGAGTGTGTGGGTTATGGCTTCGATGGCACCGAGTCGCGAGTAAAGTCGTGCTTTAGCCTCTGCCCCTCGAAGTGCCTCACTACTCCGTACAACGCATTTAATTTAGTTAGATGCCGATGAGGGTTCCAATCAATATGGGCTGGCAGCCTGGCACCCATTATCCTTTAATAATCATGGTGGCCTGATCTTGCGATGCTTCTCGCACCCTTCCTAGAATCGATGAATCAAGTGCGCAAGTCGCTTCGGAGCCTCTCAAGTTCTCAGCTCTTGTCGCAAGCCCCCAAGCGCAATCTCAAAAATTCGCTCTCTCAACCTCATTTTATCCGGAGCTGGGGTGGTACTTTAAGTTCAAGCCAAAATTGCCTGCAGCGCCCTTGGCAGGGTTGTAGGCAGTAATAAACTTCATCGGCGATTGCAAAAGGAGAATCCACTGTCTAAATCAAGATCCAAGATTTAAGGCTCGCAGGATCTCGGTCTCAGCCCAAGAATCAAGACCAGAAGGATTAAGTTGGCGATCGCTTTGATTCATGCAATAATAATAATGTGGGCACTGGGCAGAATGTAAATAATAATAAGAGACTTGGTTATCTCACCACGGAGCATTGCCGAGTCGGCAAAGAACACGAGGAGGGTCTTGGCGGCAAGTATGCCATCGTTAATATTGTTATCACCTTCTCATCATCATCATCATAAATATCATGAGATGAAAGCGAACCGAACCTCAATAATAATCTCATGCTTTGTGTGGTTGTGTTTCAAAACGAAGGAAATGATCGCGATTGACCCACAAGGGCCACCGCTTTTGAGTCAAACGTGGCAATCGTTTGAACGAGCGCAGGTGAGACCAATTTCCTCCTTTGCTCAGCTTGCTGAAGTTGAGTTGATCAAGCCATGAATCCATGTCTCTATGACTAGGAGACGGAGTTTTCCGCAGTTCAAAGCTTCCGAGATGAAACACGAGGGACAACACATGGGCGAATCACGAAGTTGATTTCCGATCAGGTCAGTGCCCTCCGAAGACGCCACCCGCAGATTGCCTGGACTGCAACTAAGAACCTCTTCGAGAGAATCATTCTGGGTAAAGTGCATGGTGGAATTATCGAGATCATCCTCGCTCAGTCAAATCGCCTACTATCCAGAGGTGCCTCCCCGCAAGCAGACCAAGAATATGCATCTCGACCAGGAACCTGAACTGCTGCACAGCAGGAACACCATGTTCTAGGCCCTGCAAATTGAACCCACCGCCATTTAGCTCTTCCTCAGTCGTATGATATCACGAACTGGCCACAATAGGTCCAGGAAAAACAAACTGGACCCGAGAACCAAATTAGCAAGGACAATCATAATCTTTACTCCGTACATGCTCTTTATGATACATCGAGTCGTCGGCAACCGACATTTGCGCGGGAAAAGGGGGAAGATGTATTTTTCGGATAGAACATTCTCATGAATTGATCTATCTGGAGACTGGCGGTGACTGCTTTGTAGCTCTCATGAGCTTCAATCCTGCATGTGTCGCATCGCCTTGCGTCGGACGATCTGGTGTTTGCGCTCGCAAAGTGCAGAACCTGCTTGGACCTTGCCTCAGCGCATTCGTTCCATGGACAGACAAGTGACAACCCGCTTTACGAGGCAGTCTGCTAAACCCACAAACCTCGGTTTAACTTGTGGTATGTGCAGGTACGTACTCCTACCAAGGGAGTTTCGAGCTCGAACCCACCATTGAGATCCTTCGCAAATTGGCATCGGTCGAGACCTGAACAAGACTCTCAGTCTCAAGGCTCAACCACATTCTTCAGCAACAGGTAATTTAAAGTCTTAAGCACCGAATGCCCTGATAAATTGAACGGCGTTTTGGCGGACCCACGGGCAGTCTCCACTTGACCCGTTCCAGTCCAGGGCTCGAGAGTCTCGAAACCAATGAAACATTCAGCGATCAATTCGTTTGTTCAGCAAGCCACACTGTTGGAAAGTCTGGAAGACCTGATGTCCCGCACTTGTCACTGGGTAATCTTGCAGAACGAGTTGTTTGAGTTTCAGAACCTCTCCTCCCGCCTTGTCAGCCCCGTCGTTCGAACGAGACCTGCCAACTTTCTCTGCAATCGCGATTCTTGCTATGTTTATCACTCCCTTAGCATGTGCTTCTCGGCAAGTTCTCGCCCCATATGGCTTTGCACCGTCCTGTCATACATGAAAGGAGTCACATAGATTGGGGGCCGTCAGCAACGGTTGTTTCGGTTCGATTCGGTTCAAATCGAGTTTATCGTCGACTTTAGAGGCAAGCGGTCAAAAATCTGAACCAGTGTTAGTTTGTCCTTTTAGGTTAGTCCAGTTCTTAGCGTGGAATAATATATATTAAACCCCCTCACAAAGCACATAAAAAACCCTCTTTAAAATACATTTATATATAAATGTATCTATAAAGTTACTTTAATATAGGAAATATAGTTAAATCTAAGGGCTAAAATATATTTTATTATCTAAAATAAAGTATTATAGTTTAGGTGGGTTACTAACAACTTTATATAGTACTTTATATATATTTCCGTTCTACACTCCTCTATCCTGCACTTTATCCTTTATAATTTTACCCATACTAACTGGAGACATTTAAATCTTGGCATCGATTAATTACCTATTTAAATTTGACTGGCAGAACCAACTGAACCGAACCGAACCGAATCACAACAACTGTTGCTGACGGCCCCTATTGACAACCCCTTGTCTTTGTGGGGAGCTTCTTACAGGGAAGTAGCCATTCGTAATTTCCACCATGAGAGCTTTGCAGGAACCGGCAGATCGCGGTGTCACCACCAAAAGCTGAACAGGACCATTCAACAACAACCTTCGAGATCCAAAGAAACAAGCGCAAACGCGGCGGCAAGCAGTGGTCTATGGCTCTAATTCTTAGACTGAGGTAGACCACTACAGAGTCGTGCCCAATTATTAAGGGTTCCCTGGTTCGGTGAATTGGTCGACTCCCTCTAGACGGTTTCCAAATGGACATCGCAAGGAAAAGAGGGTAGTGGTATCTGGTATATTATTCCCGAGTGGCCTCGTGAATGCCAATGCCACCTTCATGCGACCGAGCCGTTGGGCGATCCCAAATTATTGACTTGGCCTCTTTTGACGCTTTGACTGTTTGGCCCTTTCATTATTCCCTGTAATGAGATCATTCTCAACCGCCCGTAAGTTGGCGCAGACTAGTATAACCGAAATGACCAGGCTCATAGGAAGTAGATCACATCATCGCCGTTGGGTTCGTCTACTTGTCTGCTTGAAGGAGCCCAGGCGTGAGAAACACAACCCCATCAGGAGATGAAAGGCATTTTCGCGTTCCTTGTTGATTTCCGAGGACTGTCATGATTGATCACGGAAGATGCTTGTTTACTCCGTTACCTGCGGGTTGGAAGTAAGGTGACAAGTCGGCCGCATCTACGAGCATACCCTTGTCCTTTTCACAGCAAAAAAACAACACACGAGAATCTCTGTAGTGTATGGTGATGCTGTCTCTGCAAAGAACCGCTCATGCAGAGTCCCAGCACAAACCAAACCCTCCCGACCTGAGTAGTACAAACTAACACGAACTAAGTAAGACCCTCCAATCCAGCCCTGGGGGATTCGGAGAATTTGGACTGAAGAAAAGCAGCGCATAGTATTTGCTAGGGTCTTCCCCGTCATACTTGCGGGTGGAATAGAATCTCCGCGATTCAGTTCTTTGTAAAGGGCCCAAGCTTGTTTGTTCAACCTTGATGAAGAAGCAGCCCGAGAGGCTCCAACTCACGCTGCTGCCCCACCTTGCAAACCAGGCGGTTTGGCGCCTGGTGTCAAGACCCAGTCAGGCCAGTCGTTTCCTAGAGGCTGGCAGCGACACGAGATGTATCACTTTCTGGATGAAATGAGGGCAAAAAGAGAGCCCCTCGCCCCCTAGTCCGAATCTATTATTATTATTATTATTATTATTATTATTATTATTATTATTATTATTATTATTATTATTGATTCATCACCACTATTTCCTCGCGGCCTCCAGACTTGGTGTGACTCTTTCCCAACATGGTTCGAGTAAACCTGGTTCCGCAGTCGAGTATCCCCACCACCAAAAAATATAACGAATATCAAGATTTTTAGAAGACGGCGGTGGCGGTCTGTCTTCTCTTGAGTGAGCCCATGCCAAGTTGCCAACCAGATGGCAGATGGGTTTCATCGTGAACAAAGGCGAACAGTGGCCCAAATAGACCCCGGATCCCAGCTAGTGCGATTGCTAGTGATATTACCCAGCGATACCTGCCCTTCGAGGTTTGGGTTCATGGCTGTCAGACAGATCCATCGCCTTGGCCGGGACTCATTGGCTGGCCGATCCCACTGCCGTTGGAACTTACTCGAAGTGTTCAGCAGACACCAAGAAGGAAAATGCGGAGGGACCGAGATTTTACGAAGTGTGGCCAGCCGCCAACTTGGCCATCGACTGACATGACGGAGACTGCACTAAATGCGAGAGGTCAACAAGACAAGCACATCTTCTCCGTTCGTTTCCCGTGTGGCGGCCGATGTCGACGCGTTGCTTTAATAATGTTAATAATAATAACGCCTATTATATAGCCTGTGGCCAGTTTAGGATCTGACACCGTTGAACAACATCAGCCCCGTTCATTTTCCTCCAGTGTCCACACTGTCTCCAGAACTAGTATGAGGATGGAACAATGCTTTCTCCACTGCGAGTGAACCATGTCTCCCTTTGCCTTGCTGCAGCAGCTTCGTTTCTACTTAAGTCCAGGCTTCTTTTTTTTATTTTTTTTTTATTTTTTTGGGTCTAGATCTATGATTCCCAGCTGATACCTCAGTACGTGGTCGATGTGACCCGTTTCTAGCAGCAGGAGAGACGTCTCTTCCTATAGGGCACAAATTCTCTATTATCTCCGGGACTGCAGGCAATCATATATAAGGGGCGTTGAGATCTATCATGCATTAGCTTAGTTAACGGGTTGCAGCTTGGGGGATGCGCTGATTTCCCCGTCATTTGTTACAAAGATCCCGTGCCAGGGACTCTGTTAGATTAAGTACACTGTCCAGGTAATTTTGAATTCGAGGTACCAGGAACTTGCAAGTCTTGCGCAATTCAAACGGTCTGGGCTCAAACGTTCGGGAGGGGGAGGCCGTTTGTTTTCTAGTGCTGTATCCTCTAGTGGAACCGTTGGATAATCACCGTTAATATTAACGATTTTTTCACGATTTTAGCCGTTTTACCGTTCCTTGTATTGACATTTCTCATTTCTGTCCTTCAGCCTTTTTCAAGTTCCCAGGTGCCTCGAGACGGCTTCAGTAGTCAAGCTGCTTTAACTGTAGATACAATATCGAGCGTTGAGGCAGTCTCGACCCTCAGGGCCATGGCTCTTCGCCCACGAACTAAGTCCCTCGTGGTATTTTCTATGACCCTGGTCGCTAAGTATAGCTCCTGTATCATTGGAGTCATAGCAATTTAAAAATAAAATAAAATAAAATGAAGGAAAATAATGGTAAAACAATTAATGTCAACGGTTTCGCGAACCTGGCCTCGCCTCTGGGTCAACCTAGTGCCTCCTACGCCTGATACTGAGCTCCTCAGTGGCTCGTCCAGCTGCTCAATCAGCTGTCATGAGAGATACTTCCGTTGCCGATGATCTCTGCTTCCAATAATGCATCCTGAGTCTGCGTTTCATCTCTTCCCGTTCGCTTTTCATCTTTCCACTTCTCCTGCTCCTACTCCTGCTCCTGCTAACTTTCTCTTTCTTCTCTTCGCTCTTCCAATCCTTCCTTCGTTATTGCTGCTCTGCGTATTCCTCGTCCTTGACGGCCTCAGGTACCTATCTATCTCTAGATCTCGTGCCATCTCGGCCTTCGCCACTCTATCTTCGTTTCACTCCCATCATTCGAACCTCCACATTTCATCGATTGGACACGCTTAGACTCTCCATACCCTTTTATCATTCTCAGAGCTTCTTCGCTTTCCATCTTCTTAGATCGCCATCCGTGGTTGGCCAGTGATAGAATACGCCCCGAAGCGACTCAGCCTCAGCAGGGCTGCCATCTATCTACCGCGTTAGTCAACCATACCTGAGAGTAGTCAAGGGACATCCTGCTGGTTCTATCGCCCTGCCGCTCATTCCAGGATTAAAACAAGGCATTCTAACAAGGTTACTAAACGTACCGGTACTTATTACCCCGTTCTAAAGTGGTCGCCTGTTTGATCTATTTCTTTGCACCCGCCTGTTTGTCCTACTCAATTCGGCTGGACTGTGAGTGGACTACTTGGACACCTGTTGCCACAGTCAAGACGTGCGCATCCATCTAAATATCGGGCACCCAAGGACAGCAGCGACGGCAACTCTTCTTTTTATCCCGGTGTATGCTGCTCCATTCCTGCCCATCACCATACAAACGAGCAATATCTTCTACGCTGTGAATCGCGCATATGATTGCGTTACAAAACCATCTTATCCTACCACCTCCTACCAAAGTGGATATCTCACTACTGTTGAAGCCCCAAGATGAAGAGGAAGCGGCCCCTATGAACACCACTTCGATTCTTCCGCCTGTCCCTGCTATGCACCAGCTGCCCCCGGTGGCCCCGATTGCACCAACGCCAGTTGGACTTGCGACCCAACCATCGGTGCCTTCGGTGTCCTCGGTGCCCCCGCTTACTGCCAAGGCCCCAGCAGCTGGAACGAAACGCTTACAACCAGCTCACTCAGCGGAATCGCCGGCGAAGAAGCAGTCAAAGTGGTCTCCGGAGGAGGACGCCCTAATTATTGAGCTGCGAGGCAGTGGTATGAAGTGGGAGAACATTAGCAAACAACTACCTGGGCGAAGCGCAATCAGCTGCCGTCTTCATTATCAAAATTATCTAGAACGCCGAAGCGAATGGGATGAAGACAAGAAAAACAAACTCGCACGACTTTACGAGAGGTATGGAAACTCATTAAGAGGTGTTACCCAGGGCTTGACATCCGATTGCTGACTCTAACCAACAGGTTCAAGGCCGAGATGTGGTCGAAAGTGGCAGAGGAAATGGCAATTCCATGGCGGGCTGCAGAGGCCATGCATTGGCAGTTGGGGGAGCAAGAGATGGCGCGTCGAGCTGGCGTGGTCCCGTTCTCACTCTCCAGCTCAGCGATCGATCCACCTACGACCAGGACACGCAGAGCGAGCACATCCCTATCGCGACCAAGAAGAAGCTCATCGTCACGGTCGAATTATCCTCCACCTCAGCTTCCTTCCGTTCAAGAGCTTACTGCCGGCGTTCCTGCTGCTGGTATTCCTGCGTTCGCTCCTGGGCCACCTCTCCCACCTCCAATGCCTCCCCGAGACGCCTACCGGATAGCAGGACCACCACTGGATTTAGGAAGAGGTCATCCAGGTCACCTAGGTCCCAACCTCGGACTTCCCCCTCGCACGCTTCCCTAAGAGAGGAGCAATTTTTTATTCGTTTTGCGTTGTTACGAATTGCATAGCGCTAGAGGTATTTTGATTCATAGGGAGGGATTCTCATAGACGATTTTGCGAATTTTTCTCGTCCACTCAAGTTTGGGGGGTTTCTCATGAAAGCCACCTACTAAGTGACTTTGTGGATTCTGTTTTGTTTTTTCTTACTATCACAGAATCACAGAACCCGCACGACGTCGAAAGGGACTCCGAGGCTGGATCTCGGAGCGAGCGTCGGGGATGATTCGGTCATGGTTATTTCTAGTCTACTCGAGTGGCGATCACCCACCAGTTGTCTTTATCGTATCCGGATTCCAGAACACGACCGCCCGCGCTGTCAACGTCCCGCTCTAGCTCCGCCGCCTGATAGAGATGATAATATCGGTTGAATATCTTTGGCTGGGCATCGGGGGTGTTTTGGACGGTGGGAGTCTTCAGGACCCAGGGAACCATGATGTCTTGGCTGTCTCCTTTATCCCACCCTCTGCGGCTGGACTTTTGTTCAAGGGCCCATACATAGATCAGGGCTCTGCCGCTGGAAGAATCGCCAGAAGCAGGCCTTAGCGTGCGCAGGATTTCACGAACTGCTTGGATTCTTCGAGCAGGAGTGGACAGGTGATGCACAACGGCAATTGAAATGGCGAAATCAAAGAAGAAATCTGGATGTGGCAGATTCAAGATATCCGCCAAAATGGTCGAGTGCGGCTGATGTTGACAAGCGATTCGCGCGAGATTTTCGGATCTAGAACGGTCAGCTGATGATATCCAGGTATACGACAACGCGGACATTTCGCATGTAGTATTTTCTTTGTTTTGTTTTGTTTTTTCTCTTTTGACGGGCAAGGAATAAACGATGTGAATAAACGAAACAGATCAAGACAGACTAAATGATAAAAAAAAAAAAATACATACCTATCGGATGCCACAATATAGACATTTTTATTTACCGACAGGTACTTGCCATTGCCGCAGCCTACATCTAACCCGACAGCGCCGGGGCTTTGACTGGAAAGAAAGCGTTCCACAATCGGCCACGGCTGTCGAATCGAGTTAACTTGACTATTGCATATACCAGTAGGTGCGATCAAAAGGCAAAGGCAAACCTTGTATCTTGTTGCTGAAAAATGATTCGCAATCTGCTGGTACACCTCGTGCACATTCTTCTCCTCATACGCCTCGTCTCGATCTTCAGATGCCATGTCTATCTACTTGCCAGAGAATACCAAGCGGACTCAGCAGGGTTGACTCAGCTTGGCTCGGTGGCTGCCCAACTCCGTTAGAAATCTAGGTATTGGGGTTGTGTTTCGTGGCTGGAAATAATAATGAAAGAGCACACACATTGCAGAGTAGTGGGAAGGTTGGTTGGGCCATGATTGAGCGAGTACAATACAATACAGTATCTTGAGGTGCCCATGGAGCACGGGTGCCGATTCGTACGGCACCATACAGGCGATGTAAAATTAAAGTTGGGAACTTTTCATGCGCTTCGGAGAATTTCTAAGTCAGCAGCGGTTTATTTGTCGAGTAAGATGAAGACTTAGGGTGTGGACATGAATGTCGTTCTCCATAGCTTCGTTCATGGTTACATCCAGGCTTGACTTGGGCTGACCAGTTCGTCTCTTCGCTTCACAATTCGCTTCCCAGTCTGAAACATCGTTGTATACCGAACGAGTATCTACTTCTATGGACAGATGGGACAATATGAACATGGACCTCTCACAAATTACCGAATTCATCAACAACATATTCTCCCAGGTATCACATTACACCACGCCAACTACGTCATCCGGGGGAGAAGATGAACTCAGAAACCAAACACAATGCCATCCCCGCCTGACCCAGCCGTCATCCGCATTTCCAAGCTCACAACTAAGAAACCTAAAGCCATTGATGCTGACGCTTCACTGCATCTTTCCCAATGAATTCCTTCTTGCATTGGACATCCTGGACAGAGGGCTCGTGAGGCGGGTTCGCACACGGTATAGCACCGAGTCCGAAGATGGGCATGAAAATCAAGACCAAGATGAACATGCCGCCGAATCTCCAATGGGAGATGAAGACAAGGACAGGGGAAGCAAAATATCAGGAGAAGTCTTTTTCTTCGTCACATCCGCCTCGACAATCCCGACGAGCACCTCGAGGCCATCATTCCCCGCATCCCGACATCGAGGGGACCAACGCCAAAGCCAACTGCAAAAACAAACGCAATGGCAAGAAAAAGGCTACGAAGTCCGCCTCCAGGCATGGAACTGTACCTGTCCGCCCTTTACGATATCTGCATTCCGCGATTTAGGCCCAGAGCCATCATCGCCCCCTTCTTCTTCGACTTCGTCTTCTTTAGACAAGACTGAGAACGTAGAAGACAATGACGACAACACACTTGGCCAGGCGGACCATTCCAACGCTAATGCTGATGCTGACACCTCCAACACAACCGCTTACTCTTTCGGTGGCACACTGCCTCTGCACCCGAAGTCAGCGCCGCCAGTCTGTAAGCATATTCTGGCCTGTCTGCTTGCTGCGCTTTGTCCCGGTCTTGGTGAGGGATATAGAGAGGCTAGAGAAGGACACTTTATTTTCCTTGATAGAGAAGAGATTGCTGCACTGTGTGGTGGATGGGGTGGGTGAACATTCTACTCGTAGCTACCTACCTTGCATATACATAACTTGTAAAAAAGCAAGTAAACCGGGTTAATAGCTCAACCCATACCAGTGCATCCATAATTTCAAGCCGTGTACTGATCCAGGTTGAGTTACTCAATTTATCGGGCTAAACCATACTTGGAGAGCGAGCGTAGTTCTTGAATGCGAATCGCACCACGTAACTTTTATAGTAAAATGAAGCAATTTTTTTTGCTTAAATAATATAGAATTGGGTCGGTAGCTCAGTGGTAGAGCAAGCGGCTGCAGTTAATATACTGTCTGCCATAATCCTGGTTCCGCTAGGTCCCGCGTTCGACTCGCGGTCGGCCCTTTCTAATTCTTTTTCCCATTTTTATTCTCCCAACCGTAGATCCTTCCTCTCATTCTTTTTGTTTTCAGTGTCGAGTCTATCATGAAAGGAAGGTCTGGTATTGGGGTTGTTGGTCTCTTTTACCTAATGACCATGCAACTGTGGTGGTCCGGCATCGCTACGGCTCAGAAGGTGACTTAAATAAACAAACAACAACATGGCGGCCAAAGTCATAAACCGCACTATATATATATATAATCCATCTATCCGCTGTTGCCGTTGGGACCAACCTTTCTATACACATGCCTATGGAAACTAATAGCATGCATCTCTGTGGTGGGGGATACCGGAGGTAGTTAATTGGGGTTTCATTTCAAGGACAGTATATTCAAGTTTCATTCTTGAATGTTGTCTGCTAGCTGATATCGGAATGCCATGGCCACATCCAGCTATCAGACTAGATATGATGCCTGCCAGGCGAAGAGAAAATCTAAGCTAAGGTCTATTGTTGCCTCTCACTATTGCACTATTTTAACATTTTCATTAGGACCGTTATATTTATACCTATGGCGTCCTCCTATCCGCAAGCCCAGCTCTCTTTTCTACAACCACCCACCACTCAATCCCACGTCTTCGTCATGTTTCCAGTTTCTACCCATTACCGAAAACATGCGCTACCAGTCCAGGAGACGAGCACCCATATAGAAACCGCCAGAGCGCTGGGATAACTTATCAACCATCCAGTTAGCCAAAAGATACTACACTACAGGAGCTGCAGCGAAGAGCAAGACACCAACGGCCGCAGTTATGAGGCTTATTATTATTTTTTTTTAAAACACATGGAGCGCGGGAAATCCAGCCAAACAAGTCCCCATAATGAGCCAGTATATGCTAACATCGTGTATACTATCACGTCAGCCTATCTAAGGGGCACGCTTAACTTAACGATCTACTTCCCCTCCGACAAAGACCGCTGGACTCGAAGGGCGTCCGGAATACCATATGAAACTCTTTATGTCAGTTGCAACAGGCGGATGATCTCGAGAGCCTTCAAAACGGTGCAACAGCATATAGGAACGCAGGATACTGGATAAAGGGAATGGGGGGCGGATAAAATGATTACGCTCGCAGATGGGAGCCCAATTCGAGAGTGAAATAGCACTGCATATCAGGAGGTTCAGCTGTTCATGGACGGTGATCACTGATGGGTGAAGAGATATATGTTTTAAGTAGGAGTATGGGCGGGGCTTATGGCTCTCCGGTTGTGTAGATGCATGGCAGAGGCTTCGCAGGGGAGATAGAAAAGGTGCAAGGTATATCCCTTAGCCAAGTATTTATATATACTCTGATCCGAGAGATCTGATGCAGCGGCAGAAATGATATCGAGGTAAGGCATGTCATTTTTTTTATCTAGGTTAGGGACCATCTTCATACTTACCCGGTTCTACTACCATAAAATCTTGAAAATCTACGAGACATGCTTTCGACTTAATGCAGCTATTTGATATGTTGCTTGCATAGGTAAATATGAAGACCTCAGGCTCCAAATAATCATAGTGTACATTTCGATGCACTGATCTAGATCATATCACATTCACTTAGTGGCTGTTTACCGCTTCTTTGTCTTCTCCTTAGACTCTTGGTCCTCCTCCTGCTCGACCACAGTGCCATTAGCCTTCTTTGCACCTTCCTTCTCACTCTTCGCAGCGTTGGCTTCTTGTTCTCTCTTCTGCTCGTTTTCCTCCTGCTGTTGTCGGTTCCTGATCTTGTTCTCGATTAGATCGTGGTACGCAGTGACTGCACGGACCAAGCTGCTTAGGTAGATGGCCATTAATTGATCGTTCGTCTTAATGCTCATGGCGCGGGCCAGCTCGGCGTCATCTGTTGGTTGTTCCGGCTCGCCGCCGGCGTGGGGTGTAGTTGCCGGTGTGGTTAAGTTGGGAAGGAGGTTAAAGACATCCTGGAGGTTACCGAGAAGGGCGTGGTTTACTGGTAGTTCGTGGTCGAGGACTTTTTGGAGGTACTGGCCAATATCACGTAGGCGGAGGTGCAAGCCCTGCAGGGACTGTAGCTGCGATGTGATGCGGGTGGAGAGGGTTCCGACGGCGACGTCTCTGATGTCTCGGAGGAGGTGCTCCACGCCGATTTCCTCTGCTTCTTCTGCCTCGATCGTGGAAGGGGTATGCACGAAGGTTCTGGATGTAGTAGTGCCGTCCTGACAAACAGAGAATGAGCATGTACTTCGGTTAGACATTCGTGAAACTTACATCTTTGATCTCGTCTAGGGCAAAGTAGGCATCGGTTGGCACTCCAACCTCCTTCGGCTGCACATCTACGATAACTAGCAGAGGATTCGGTGTGTATCGCTTGAACAACTCATTGATCTCGAGGTCGGAAGCACGTAGTTTCGGGCCGGAGTGATACCATCCGATCAGCTTCTCGCGGGCGTTGATCTTCTTGAACATGTCTCGCATTGACTCAACAAAGTTGTGATCTAAAAACCACACCGAGGGATCTTTCTCATCTTCCTCAAATGGGACTGGATGATGTTAGTCAGAAACAAAAAGACAACGAAGGTCTAGTTCATACTGGCGAAACTGTTTGATACCCGAACATTACCCCCCATGTGTTCTCCTAGCAGCACACCGACCACCCGCTTCCGGGTGCCTTTGGCAGAGCGTCCATAGTGATCTGCAACGGAGAGAAGTACCAAAGGAGCAACGGTGACGGTCCGCGTGACGAGGGAGAGCGTGTCCGCCGTGGTGGCAGGCATGGCGGAGCGGAAGCAGGGATGGATTGGAAGCCGGAAGTGGATAGAAACAAGTGGTCCGACAAGACGGAAAGAGAGGGGTATGGAAGGTGAGAAGGAGAGCTTCGGAGTGGACGGTGTTGGCTGATGGGGATGACGATGAGAGATGGAAGTCCAGGCTAGGCTGTTGGTTGTCTAAGAAGCTGGAGCTCTGATTGTGCCACAGGTGGCTGGAGCTGTGAAAGCCACTTGGAGCCTTATAGCCTGAGGCATCAAGGCACAACAACATGTTTATACTAGTTGTTTATCCTGATGGCACTACTTATCAAGCTCTGGATAGCTTTAATCTATTATTAGAAATAACTCTACGAACTATCCATATTGAATGCCCTCATAAATCCATCTACCCAATTCAGTTGGTTGCTGTGAACGGGTCCCGAGAACGAGCCTCGGAGCAGCGGGTGCAGCCTCCGCTCTCGGTCTCGTTTTCTTCACCCCAGCATTCAGTTCCGTCCTTCCCTTCCATTTCCCCGTCCTTGCGCCTTACCCAGTCTTCTCTCCTCCCCGAACCTCTCTTTGTCATATTTCCTGAAGAAGCTCTTTCGCTAGAGTCGTCGCTCCTCGCTCCCCTCATTCCTCCCCCCACAATGGCTCCCATCACGGACGACATGGTCGCTGGACTTAAGTCCACAATCGGAAAGCTTGAGGCTCGCGTTGAGGACTTAGAAAGCCGCCTCGCTGGCGGTAGCCCGAAGCCCAAGTCCGTCGCGGACCAAATGCGCTTAATTCTTATGGGACCTCCCGGTGCCGGTATGTTGAGATATACAACTTCGTCGTTCTAATCGGTTTCTGACTTAAGGCCAGGCAAGGGTACCCAGGCACCAAGGATCAAAGAGAAGTACTGCGTGTGCCACCTGGTAAGCGTTCACATTGGGGATCTTGATCCGGAATTGGGATGGCTAATTGGTTTCCTCTCCTAGGCCACTGGTGACATGCTGCGGTCCCAAGTCGCGAAAAAGACCGAGCTTGGACGGGAGGCCAAGAAGATCATGGACCAGGGCGGTCTGGTTAGCGACGAGATCATGATCAACATGATCAAGAGTGAATTGGAGGGCAACAAGGAGTGCAAGAACGGGTGCGTATTCGCTCCTTTCTTTCAGACTACATAACGCTGACGCGGATCTGCTTATTAGTTTCATTTTGGACGGTTTCCCTCGCACTGTCGCCCAGGCTGAGCGCCTCGACGATATGCTTGTTGCTCGCAATCAAACGCTCAAGCACGCTATCGAGCTCAAGATTGACGATGCTCTCTTGGTCGCCCGTATCACTGGACGTCTGATTCACCCTGCTTCCGGACGGTCATACCACAAGATCTTCAACCCTCCCAAGGAGGCGATGAAAGACGACATCACCGGCGAACCTCTGACCCAGCGCTCTGACGACAACGCCGAGGCCCTCAAGAAGCGTCTGGTTACCTACCATGCTCAGACCGCCCCTGTCTGCGAGTACTACAAGAAGACCGGTATCTGGCGGGGCGTCGACGCCAGCCAGGAGCCAGGTCAAGTGTGGAAGAGCCTTCTCGGTGTCTTCAGAGACTAAGTTATTTCCTTTGTGTACGCAGTGATGCCAAAAAAAATACTGTGCGGTCTGCCAATTCCTGATATAGTGACATGAGCGGTTACTTGGGAGAATCGTAAATGGCTTGTTTTTGTCTTTATGAGGGTAGAAATTGTTAAGAATAGAGCTGTCTTAAGTGTCAGTCGATAGAGAGACAAACGCGAGACTCCACGCTATGTACAATAGTATTTAAGGTCATGTTTTGAATGAGATCTAACTCGTCCTTGAACTGCCCTGCAACCCTAACTCGAAAACTACCTCGGTTTCACAACTGGGTAGGATAAACAGTCGACTCAATCTTCCCCGGATAAGTCAATCCATTCTGCCTTCTCGCCTCATCCATTACATCCATAATTACAATGCTCTCCTCCAAAGGCATAGTCTCACTCTCCAATTTTCCATCTCTCAAGCACCTCGCCACCTCATCTGCCTCCCAATACATCCCCCTCCCACCAGCAGGGAACTCAAACTTCTTTTCCTTGATCTCGCCCGCGCCCTTCTCAGGAATAATACGGTACACTTCCGGCCGGAACGCAGGCCCATCAACCTGGATTTCACCCTTTGTACCCTGGATGCGGATTGCGGGACGAGCGGCATTGGTCTCGTCGGGATCCGTCCAGACACGGATATGTGTCGAAGCCACGGCCTGGGATTCACCCGGATGCGTGGAGTTCGAGGGTGTGGTTGTTGGGAAGGACAGAAGGATTGTGGTTGCCTCGTCTGCGCCAGTGAGGTGGTAGGGCGTTATATGTGCGGAGACTCGGGAGGGAGGCTTTCTCGCTTCTTTAGGGAGGGTGTGGTAGAGAGTCTGGAAGACCCAGGTTAGGGAATAGATGCCCACTGTGCCATCCCCATTAGCTTTTCAACATATGAAACAGCGTAGAGTAGAAGAACGGGAAAAAAAGAAAAAAAAAAACGTACGATCAAGCAATGCCCCCCCAGCCAAATCCTTGTTCACCATCCGATGCTCATTGCTAAACTGCTCCTCCGGCACGCCCCCAAAACTATTATCTGCGCTCACCCTCAACACCTCGCCAATGACGCCGGCCTGAATCAATTCCCTAATTTCAATACTGAGCGGGAAGTACCTTGTCCACACAGCCTCCATCAGGAACAGCTTCTTCTTCCGCGCTGTCTTAACCAAAATTCTCGTCTGATGGGCATTCACCGTGAACGCTTTCTCGCAGAGAACATGCTTACCTGCTTCCAGGGCGAGCATGGCATTCTGGAAGTGGTGCGAGTGCGGGGTTGCGACGTAGACGACATCAACATTTGGGTCGGCCACAAGGGCCTCGTAGGAGCCATATGCGGCACAGGAGGATGGGATTCTAGTGTCCGAGATAAATTTCTCGGCGCGAGAGGCGGAGGAGGAGGACGAGACTGCTACGACGGTGTGGGAGATGTCTGAGGCCGAGCGGGTCGAGGGATCGAGGAGGAGGTCGTGGACGAAGGCTGCGAAAATTGATTAGTATATTTTGTTCGTAGGTGTTTATAGGAGGTTTAATACTTACAATCTGCAATACCACCAGTGGCTATAGTTCGATTGACCCCATTGTTCCATTGTTAGTGGTTATGTTTATCAGAGGAGAGGGGAAGAGAGGGTCATACCCAAGATACCCCACCGTATGTTGTATGGAGCCATGTTGAAGAAAAAATGCCTGGTCGCGTTGGAGTCGAGAAAGGTAAGGAAGAGAAGAACGAGGGAGAAGGTTAGGACAAGTAAACGAGAGAGGTCAATGCTGTATTTAAAATTATATATTTATAACTAATACTGATGGAGACACAGCATATTCCATTCCTACCTCTGAACCATAGAGTTGCACCGTGCGGGTCGCGTTGCATTTCCCCGACGTCACCTAATTTAATATATGGGGACCAGTGCGGAGATATGATACCATCTTGTCATTTGTCTGGAATATACCTAGGACTACCTCTATATACAAAGCACTAATTCACCAGATGCTATATAAATCGACAGCAACACCTTGTAGACCTTGAACTTGACGTAGTGGGGGATCCCCGCGCAATGCGAAACAGCCGCCGGTTAAATGCACGCTTCCTAATCCGGGAAATTAAGAAATGATGATGGATGAATAGACATTCGTAAAGGAAAAGTCGGGAGTGTCGAGTGTCTTCAGAGAGCGATCGTTATCCAAGACTAGTTGAAAAGCTTACATCGGCTCGGTCTTGATCCGCACATTCTGGCCGGGAGAGTCAGTTCCCTGACAGCCGTTAGCAAACAGCGTATAGAGACTTCGAGTATTTCTTGTCCAAGCTCACCTCAGCTTTTCGCTTGCCCAGCACCGAGTCCGGGGTCCCCGTCCGCCCCGAAGGCGTCTCTCGTTGAGCGGGTGTTGGGCCGTCCTTCGTTACTTCGGCGTAACAGCTAGCGTGGTATACACGGTTGCCTACTTTGGCTGCATCTTGCCAGATCCAATCTTGGACATCTTCTGACCACGTAGATTCGAACTTCTCTTGACAGATGGGACACGGGGTGTTGCGCAATGCGGCATCATTAGGTGCTCGAATCCATTGTTTAGCTGGGGCCTTCGATGGAGTACTGTTGTTTCCAGCGATGTTCTCGTTTGTAGCCTCCGCATCTGTGATGACTTGGTCATCTCCCAACTCTCGCGATTTTATCCAGTCCTATTTAAATTAGTACAGAATGTGAGGTATGGAAAACAATGTTACTTACCCGTTCGTCGACGTACCAACTGCGATTCTGAGCGCGCCTGGCGGCATCAGTCATCCGTTGGTTCGTCCGAAAGTGCCAATCAAGATGTCGTGCTTTCTTCCCTTTTCCTTCTTCAGTTGCAAAGAACCTGCGGCCACAGGTACCGCATCTATTTGACCGTGCTTCATAGAGACTGGCAATCAACATGCTACGTGGTCTACGAGCTGATTAGCACCCGTGTGCAAATCTACTGGGTACAACTTACATTTTGATCGACGCGGTGTTCATTTGAACATTAACTTGTACGTCTGCAGTGCCAACTGCCTGTGGTGTAGTCACGGGGGGTGTGTGTCGTACCTGTCCAGGCACTATGAATGGAAATGGACCTACGTTAGACGGCGGAATGGAAGTCCCCGGAGGTGCAGACGACGCGGGTAGGAGGCCTTTTGCCCTTAAAGCTGCAACAAGTGGATTCTCTGGTGCTGAAGTAGGTATTTGCGGAGTGTTACTGACGGGTATTTGTGGAAGGGCGGGGACTTGTGGCGGAGGAGTAGGCTGCTGTCGTGCGGCTGTAGCTTTAATGAGGTCTGCGAGTGTTCCAGGATTCAAGAGCTGCTGAAATGGCTGAGAGAATGATTGTACGACGGCCGGAGTGGCTATTGCTGGGACTGATGTGACCGGGATATGTGACGGAGTGGGTTGGGGTACCGGTAAGGCGGGCTTGGGAGCGAGGGCTGAAACTTGGTCACGGACAAGTTTTAGCTGTTCCTGGGTGAGTTGCTGGCGTTGCATGATGCCCTGCAGGTCTAAAAGGGCTTTTAATCGTTGTTGTACAGACGGGTCGAGAGGATTATTCGCGAATTCATTTCGAGCAGCAGCGATCAGGACTTCAATATCCCGATTTAACGATGAGAGGTCAACTTCTTGTGCCTGGAGCTGAGGTGTTGGAGTTGAACGGACAGGAATTGATTCGCCCTGCTATCGTTAGAGATTTCACTTTATACGTATATTGATCATTCAGTGCTCACCATCGGATATCCGTTGGCAGGTCCGGTTCTTTGGCCTTGCGGTGGGTTTGCAGTCGGCGGATACCGAGTGGCGTTTTGAGAGGGCGTGGGAGTGCTTGACCAGCCAGGAGGAGTTCCAACTCGGCCGCGATTGAAGACATCCTGCTGGCCCCTAGCCTGCTGTTGCTGCAGGGCAGCGGTCCTCGCCTTAATCAAGGCATTCTCGATGCTGCGGGTGATATCAGGCGGGAAGACTGGCCTCGTATCTAGAGACCCTGGAACAGGCTCTTTCCATGTCTTCAGCATCTCGTCCAGCTTCCTGCGCGTTTGCGAGTCGACCAACGTGTAGGCGTTCATGAAAGTCTGATACATGTTCCGGCCGAGGAACAGAGTGTAGGGAGTGCCTACATTTTTCACGATAGAGTCGACTACATACAATGCAGGCAGCTTCTGAGCCGGTGGTGTCTACAGAGTAAGATTAGAACTTGTTCATCTCATCAAACTACACACGAGGCCACCATAGACGACAAACGCAGAGGGAGTCTAAGAGATTGTCACCTACTGTTCGAATATGATTCTCCAGCACCCGGGAGATAGCCATCGCATGCTCCGTGTTTTCTTTTGCGATGACAGTCAAGTTGCTGATCTGAAACCTGTCATTTGAGGTTAGATCTTCCAAGGAATTCTTGTAGTCCTCGGCGACTTCATCAGAGGCCAGCGTGGCTGACATGATGGCGAATACAGGTAAGCAGGAAAGGAAATGAAAGAGCTTGGGGATGAAGAACAAGGACAGTCAGCCAATATATCTCGATGTTTTTTTTTTCTCCTTTTTGTTCTTTCTTTTCTCTTTTTTTCTCTTTTTTTTTTCTCTCTCAGGCCTTCCTCTTGATTGATTGTTTTCTTTCTTTTTCACTTCCCTTTCTTTTTTGTCTCTTGTTGCAGATTCTCTTCTGGTTTCCCCTTGACTAAGTGGAAATATGGTTCTATTCTCACGTCCTTTGCCTTCCAATAATAGCGGTCTCCTAGAAACAGAGCTGGAGAAAATGTCCGAACTTGTGGAATGGTTGCTAGCTATCTTGGTCCAACCTGAGAAAACAACTAGAGGACGTAGACGCCAATCCTGCACAGTATCACCGAAACGAAGAAACCACGATAATCCACCCCTGGATTGTTAGGCTACCGCATGAGATGTTATCCCACCCTGACTGACTGATCCTTCAATGACCGCAACTAGCAAAGGTGGCTCAATGTGACGTAAATATGCCGCTCGACGAGACTACGACGTGTGGTCCAAAGGGGCGCAGATTGACCTAGGAGAAGAAAAGCAACCGAAAGAAGGAGACGAGGGTACCAAAGAATTGAAGTCAGGTTCAGAAGTTAATGGCAGAAGGAGGAATGAGAAGGGGAGAAGTTGAAGACTCGGGAAGAGAAAGTCGGAGCGTGACTGGTGCTGAGTAAGCGGTTGGGCTGGCATGCCGTCATGCCATTTCTTATAATTAACTCCTCTACTGCAAGAGAAACTGTTACTTTCAAGACTATATCTACTTCAAGACATCAGAGAGATACGTGTTATTGCTATTAGCAACAACCTAGTTTGTCAACATGAAGCTGTTCTCTGCTGTTGTTGCCCTCGGCCTACTGCCGCTTGCGCTCGCCAACTCAATTCTCGTCACTTATCCTAAGGACACACCAGATTCTGTCATCGATAGTGCGAAAGATTCCATCAGGAAGGCTGTAGGTTGCCATGCCTCTGGCGTATATGAAGTACTAACCAGATATAGGGTGGGGCCATCACTCATGAGTACTCTTGTAAGTGCCACCCATCCCACCCTGGCTCCTGGTGATCCTCAACTAACTTGCCTTTCTACAGTAGTAATTAAGTATGTTTTTGATGCCTTCGCTGTTCATTTTTTACTTGGGCATTTGAGCACCTGATTTTAACTACCCTAGGGGATTCTCCGCCACCGCTCCGGAAGAAGCTATTGAGCAGATCTCGACGGAATCAACTGAGTACAAACCAACTATTGAGCAGGACCAGACCGTATCTATCTCATAAAGGGAACGCAGACGATGTCTCGGTTCTATTATGCCTTGGCTTTGTTGGAGACCTGAATGGCCTGGAGATTCTGGGTACATTGTAATGAATAATGATAGGAATCGGGTAGCGTGCTGGAATATGGATCCTGTTATTTGCTTTACCTTTCTATTTCACGGACAAATGCAATCTTTATTCTTATCGTGGCATGTTGAATGAATGTATAATGCCGGGTTAGTCTTTGTTAATTGTCATGAAGAGAGCTGTTGTATACGATGATCAATAAGGCAAGATATAAGATCTTATACTATCCCCCATGCTCAGCTTATGAGAATAATGAATAAATTGCCGACATTTTCTCTGGGCTCATTAATATTGTGGGTTGATGAAGAACCATAATTCCAATAATTTCAATTCCAATGAGCCAGCTACCAAAATCCGACCCGCCGACCCGTCGACCCTGCGGACTGGGTAGAGTGTAGACTAGACGACTGCCGAGAGCCTCCTAATCTACTCCATAAGTCGCGAAAGCCATCCATTTCACGCGTCAACTTAATTCATCCAACCCATTTCGAACGACCTTGATTGGTCCCTCACTCCCTCCCCGCGCTCAGAGCCTCGATTAGATCCGCAGCTACTCAGAAACCCCTAATTGATCCCCGAACATTTCTGAGATCGACTTCCTCCCTTCCGCTCCCATCGCCGGCCCCGCGCTCACCCAAGATGGACTCGGAGCCTACCGTCACCCATACCGAAGCCTTGTTGGCATGGGTCAACAGCTTCGATCTGGCGGGTGAGCCGAAACAAATGGCAGAACTGTCCGATGGAAGAATTATCTGGGACATTTTACACGACATTGACCCGGAGCGTTTCCCCGATGTGACCGACCCCAAGAAGTCGAACTTGGAGAATCTCGTCACCATACATGGACGGTTACAATATAACATCCTCGATCTACGGAAATCAGAAGGCTGGCCTCGAGGACTGGATCCAGAGCCGAATCTAATAGAGTTCGCGGGCAAGAACTCCTCCAGGGATGCCGAGAAGCTGCTCAAACTTGTTTTCTTTGCCGCGACTATCACCGCCAAAGGCAACACTGCAAGTTTCGAAACCTATGGGGATGCGATTCAGAAATTAGACAGCCCCATTCAGGAAAGTCTCCAGGATTTCCTTGAGAACGTGGAAGAAGGCCAGTACGAGCTGGACGACTTAGCGCGGGAATCGCGGGAATCGCAGCTGGTGAAGACGATAGAAGAACTCAAGCAGGAGAACAGTGTGCTGCAGGAAAAATACAGTTTGAAGGATAGACGTGTGGCCGAGCTTGAATATAAGGAAGATAACTACAAGTCGGAACTGGAGTTCTTAAAAGAGCGCATTGACGTTCTGAAAAGCGGCAAAGGCGAGTTTAGCAAACGGGACTTCGACCTGAAAACCGAGGAGATCGCGACACTTGAGGAACAGCTGTTCATAGCTTCTGAACAGAACGCCCAGCTGTCCAATAGAATCGACGAGCTCCTTCGCGAGACAAAAGATTACCAGGCTGTGCGGGATAAGCTTGATATTGAGAAGAACAATTATGTCAACGCGAACCGCAATGCTAAATTCGCAGCTGAGCAGAAGTCGAAGGAAATTGAGATGCTGCAGTCGAAAACCCAGAATCTCGAGGCCGAGAAAAAGGAGCTCAAGAAGCAGGTAATGGAATACGACGTGCAAGCACAGAAGCTCAACGAGGCGTTCAGAGAATGCAAGAATGCTCTTGCGCGTTCTGAGCGAGAAGCTCGCGAGATCTCCGTCACGAAGAACAACGTTGATTTGGACAACGAAGAGCTCCGGAGGCGGGTGGAGGGAGCTGAGAAAGAGATACACCAGCTGAAAGGGAGAATTGGTGAGTTGGAAGGGACAGACGACGATTACCCGGGATCTCCCCGTAGTCGGACTCCTACTACGGGAATCATGACACCGAGCATTGAGGGAAACCTACAAAAGGATTTGGAAGCTGCCGGCTTTGGAGAATCAACACTGTCCCTTGGGGAGGATGAGAATACCGAGCTAATCAACGGAGTTGAGGAAGGCTCTAAGGAAGAAGCGGAGAAGGGAATTGATGAACACCAGATGGCGATGCAAGAGGAAGACAAGGCTAAATTTCTCGAGATGCTAAAATCGCTTGAGGACGCAAAGGGACAGCTGGCGCGGTTCATATCACAACAGACCGGCGAGGGTTCGGAGGCTATCCAGCAGACTTTTGAAGGGCTCACAAGGCAGCTTTCGGAGTTAATAGATAAGGACCACGAAAGGCTAGCTCAACGTGCACAGGTTAGTGAACACTTAGAAGAATCCTTACTTTCCTTACCTTTGAACCCCAGGCGGCGGCCTACAGAGCTTTTGTCAGAACTGGCTTCCGAAGATGATGATCAACTGAGCCTGAGCGGAAGGATCACACGGCCCTCTTCCATAATTTCCTTTGGGTCTCAATATGCCTCGTTGGAGTGGCCTGCTGAAGATGACGGTGATGATCAACAAAGCTTGAGCGGAAGTGGCACCAGGTCTTCTTCTAGGTCTTCCTCCCGACCTCGAGATGATCGTAAAGTCACCGTCAATCTCACAATAAATCACGCTTCAACCGTGAATCTAAACATATTTAGAAAAGGCAAGAACGTCGCTAACATTGTGCTCAATTAGTACATCCACCAACAAAACGAACAAATCAAACTCCTACGAGATCGACTAAGCGAGCTTGAGAAAGCAGCCGAAGAAGCCGAAGCTACCGACGGTGAAGAAGACACCGTTAGCAGAGAGCATGAGGTAAGCAGGCTGTTCGTTCTGTTGCCCTTGATCCCATTCATGTTTTACCGGCTGTTGGAAAAGTCCTCAACTTGACCCTTTTTGTTCCGTCGTCGATACTATTGTCGCCCATCCAAGGACCCGTTGTCGTCTTTCACCGTGCCCTGGCTAACCGATTACGTCTCCTGCAGTCCAAACTCCAAAAACAGATCGAGTCCCTAACCCGGGAACTCGCCCTCATGAGTTCATCCTGGTACGAGCTCCAAGGCAAAATACACAGCACCAACAACATCCCCACCTCCAAGTATCGCTATGGTGCTGCCGGGTTAGTAGACGCTCAGAAGGGCTGGCTTGCTAGGCAAAGGAGTGCCGTCGCTGGTCGATGAGGGCTGGATTTGTTCTTCAAGAGGCTATATAGTTGGACTTCTCTCTTCCTTTGATCCTTTATTTACCATTTTTTTGCTGTATAATATACATACCCCTGTGTCTTGCGCATTCTGAACCTGTCACTCCCATATTAGCGGCGGCAATGTTGTCTTTTGTTATTGTACAAAGCCATATATGTATCAGGATGTACCATGGTACCGATAGAGAGAATCTGCATGAATCTTATAAATTATCCCCTGTTCTTCCCAGGAATCGATGCTTATTCAAACCCGCTTCGCTTCTTCGTTGCTGTTCCTTCTCGATATCGAAGATGTTAAACCGGGCCTCGCGGGCACATCCAGATCACCCTCTCTATATCCAATTCCTCCCCAGCTTTTTGCCCCAATGCCTCTGCACACATTAACAATAAACTGGAATATGCCTTCCTATTCATCCCAAACCTCATCAGTATCTACGGGTACTCCTGAACTCTCTACTAACCACACGAACCTGCTCCCTTATCTAAAGCATCTCCTACCCCTTCAATGCTTTTGACAGCATAGTCGATCAGCACCTAGACTAGTTAACCCTTTCCAGCACTGTCCTAGACACGATCACCAACAATAAGTGTTCCCTCATGTACCCATTCCTAGCCCTTAAGAGTACGACGTGGAATAGTATAGGTTTTAGTGTGGGGACCATGAGCTGAGTCGTGCAATTTCCTCTTGCGTCTAGCAATATTATATACAGTACATGTATTGCTCATCTTCAAGTACAGAGTAGTATCATATAGCAAGCAGATCAGCCATAAACGGTCCAAAAGAAGGGGATTAACTCCGGGTATGCATGGCCTCGTAAAGGGATTATTAGGCAGGCAGAATATGACGAGAAAGGCAAGCCCTGAACCGAACACCACAAGCAATATGCTAGTATGCAGACAAACCGACGCTTCGTTTAGCCTTCAGCTGGTTCAGTTGCAGTCGCTGGCGAGCAGAAAAATGGTAGAAGCGTCAAGTAACCCAAACATAAAAGAAGAGGAGGAACACAAGGGCGAAGAATCCAAGCCACACCTTCCACCCGACACCCGTGCGCTCCGCCATGCGCAGCATGCGATTCATATTCCCCCGGATACGGGTCCGGGTATTTTCGAAAGAGTCGTTCAGATCTGAGATGTGTGTCGAATCACGGATTTCGTCTCCAATGGCGATTGTGATCTAAGCAACCATATATTAATATAAAACCTAACCAAAGAGATAACAAGGGGATGCCTAGGGAAACCCACATCCTTAAGCATCTTGACCTTAGCCGTAATCCCCTCAACTTCATCTTCATTCTGGGACTCGAGATGTGAAAGGACAGCGTCCGAGTAATGGCCCCTGTGTCGTTTACTAGTTAGTATTGTTCCGGTCTTAATGTCCCTGTCGCGGGTACACACTTCGCATTCGGCGTCGCGCTTCTGAAGCTTGCCGCACTGCCATGCCCGTTCATGGGTCTGTCAGGGCCAGGATACCCCCCATACCCGTACCCACCACCACTGCCCGGGGACCTGCTTGCGGGTCTGGAATCGCCGTTGTAGGAGTCAAAGAGGGAGGAGGATACGCGGGGGTCCCGTCTGTGAAGGTCAGAGCGCGGAAATCTAATAGCTTGTTAGATTCGGAGTCATAGGAGAGGTAGAAAGCGAGGAGCATGGTTGTACCGTGAAGCCATAGCGGAGGTATGTAATGCGGAGAAAGAAAGGAGATTGATAGAGTGGTATTATCGGGGTTGGGAAATAGTCATTTGGGTTTAGTGAGTGCACATTATGATGCAAGGAATATCAGGGCTTCAGGCTCAATAAAGTGTATTGAGCCCTTCGAATAAGTATTATGGGCTTCGTGGACTGCTTACAGCGAGTGACAAACAGCTGGTTCGAGAACACGGTGGCTGCCACATGGGTGTTTGCGCGGCGCCGGACCGCTAGCACGTGAGAGGCGGATTTACTTTATTATTATTCTATGAATCTACGAATCTGCAGATGCTCCAAGTACGAAGTAGATACAATACAACCGTAGATAAAGGGTAACGGTTGTTTGTGCAGGCATTCATTCATTGTCGTCCTATCTCGTGGATATGCCACGGTATTAGAAACTGAAGTTTGAAGTAAATGAGAAAACCCCCAATAACCCTGCGCCTGTTTTGAATATCCGTGTATCGCCCCGTCCCAAATACGTTTATTGGTGTCGTTAGATAGTCCGATAAATCACTGCGGCTTGTCGGTTGGCTTAAAGTCCTCATCGTCATCTTCATCCTCATCCATCTCATCCGGGTTGATCCTTTCTGCAGCCTCCTGGTAGTCAATGTTCTTGCCGCGTGTGCGCCGTCCACCAGAGATGATGTTTTCGGTGGAGACGGGCTCGAGGTTATCGTTCTCATCGTCTTCGTCGTCTTCTATAGTTGCCATCGATTAGTCGGCAGTCCTAGGGAAACCAGAGTTGGCGGGTTGGATATTGGAGATGCAGTTTACCTTCCGCGATCTAAGCAGTGAAATCAGATTAGTAGCTGTACTCTCAAGAAGCGAGATCAAACACATACAGGCTCCTCGGCCTCACTCTCCTCACTTTCTTCGTCCTCATCCATGCTCACATCCATGGGGTCTTCAACTGCCTTTCCCTTCCCCTTGCTGTAGGCAGCGGCGTCAGGAGCATGGGCAGCAGGGTCATTGCCCGAAAAAGTGGCCTGGTTGTTGTCGCCCATTGTTGTGGCGGGGCGGTTGTTTGGGGGTTGAACGAGGTAAAGGGAGAGAAAAGAACCAGCGGGAGCTCAGAGGGTTAGAGATGAGTTTTAAGTAGAAGGAAGCTGGGGAGCAAGATCAAAGTTGAGGTGTTTGTTGCAAGGTTGCAAGGGACGGGATAATTACTCAAACCTCGAGGCAGTTGTTGTTGTTGTTGTTGATTGGCTGCGAGGAGCGGTCGACCAGGCGCCGCTCCCGTGACGGCGCTTGCCATGTTGGGAATCAGGGATTCAACACAACCAACCAACCTGAGTTAACCAACCCGATGGAAGAGTCTCAGCCTCCACGATGGGGATACAGAATTGTCGGGGTTTGAATGGACTGTGTAATTGTAGACTACGAAATATATGAGATTTACGGCTAGTTGACATGTGTTCTCGGAGCCTGAAAGACTCAGCTCGGGCGGAAGAAGCGTAATAATGCGCCTGACTGGTATTCAATGCAGATGCAAGTCACTGAGGCTGTTATCGAGGCTCAGGGGAAGTTACTAGGGTGACAATTACAAAGAAACAAGAGTGAGGTCTTTTATAACTTCGTCCTCAAGCCAGACGAAAAAAAAAACAAAGGGAATCGAAGTGAATCTTCTCTTGCGTCATTACTGCCCCGCCATGATCAAGAATGGGTCCAGCTTCTTTTTTTGCCATCGTTCTGTCAAAGCGTCATCATGATCTCGACCATCGAAGACTCCAGTACTCACTCGATTAGCCAGGCTCTTTCACGAAGATGCCACCCAAGTAAAGAATTGAAACCCAGTCCCGCAATGAAAGATGTAGAATGCCAATCGGGAGGCCCAGAAGGCTGCTGGAGCCACTGGTCGAAGGGCATCGAACCCGATGGATGCCCATCGAAGCTGTCGCTTGCTAGAAGCTTCGCTGGAGTAGCAACACACCGCCCACCAATATATCAAGCTTGCCCTCGCACAATTTTCTTCTCCTCGTCTCCAAAAATCATTCCTCTTTCTTCTCTCTCGAATTTATTATCATTGAGACAATCCTCTTTCCTGTCTCCTCTTTCTTCCCGCCTCTCCTGCACATCACTTTTTACGAATTTCATTTGACCCCTCCTACTTTAACGAACCCCTCATTTCCTGCACATATACACAGTCATCATGGCCCCCGCTGTCGGTATCGATCTTGGAACCACCTACTCCTGTGTGGGTGTCTTCCGTGATGACCGCATTGACATCATCGCCAACGACCAGGGTAACCGCACCACTCCCTCTTTCGTGGCCTTCACCGACACCGAGCGTCTGATCGGTGATGCCGCCAAGAACCAGGTCGCCATGAACCCTCACAACACCGTCTTCGATGCTAAGCGTCTGATCGGTCGTCGTTTTGCCGACGCTGAGGTCCAGGCTGATATGAAGCACTGGCCCTTCAAGATCATCGACAAGGGCGGAAAGCCCATCATCGAGATCGAGTTCAAGGGCGAGGCCAAGCAGTTCACCCCCGAGGAAGTTTCTTCCATGGTCCTCACCAAAATGCGTGAGACCGCTGAGGCTTTCCTCGGTGGCACCGTCAACAACGCCGTTGTCACTGTCCCCGCTTACTTCAACGACTCTCAGCGTCAGGCCACTAAGGATGCTGGTCTCATTGCCGGCCTGAACGTTCTCCGTATCATCAACGAGCCTACTGCCGCCGCTATCGCCTACGGTCTCGACAAGAAGGTCGAGGGTGAGCGTAACGTCCTCATCTTCGATCTTGGTGGTGGTACCTTCGATGTCAGTCTGCTCACCATCGAAGAGGGTATTTTCGAAGTCAAGGCCACTGCTGGTGACACTCACCTTGGTGGTGAGGACTTTGACAACCGTCTTGTCAACCACTTCGTGAACGAATTCAAGAGGAAGCACGCCAAGAAAGGTGAGAACATTCCTCTCATTGTCCCCCATGAAAACCAAGTGCTAACAGATCCGCCAGACCTGTCTTCCAACGCTCGTGCTCTCCGTCGTCTCCGCACCGCTTGCGAGCGTGCCAAGCGCACTCTCTCGTCTGCTGCCCAGACCTCCATTGAAATCGACTCTCTCTTCGAGGGTATCGACTTCTACACCTCCATCACCCGTGCTCGTTTCGAGGAACTCTGCCAGGACCTCTTCCGCTCCACCATGGAGCCCGTTGAGCGTGTCCTCCGTGATTCCAAGATCGACAAGTCTTCCGTCCACGAGATCGTTCTCGTCGGTGGTTCCACCCGTATCCCCAAGATCCAGCGTCTTGTCTCCGACTACTTCAACAAGGAGCCCAACAAGTCCATCAACCCCGATGAGGCCGTTGCCTACGGTGCTGCCGTCCAGGCTGCCATCCTGTCTGGTGACACCTCTTCCAAGTCGACCAACGAGATCCTGCTTCTCGACGTTTCACCTCTGTCCGTCGGTATTGAGACCGCTGGTGGTGTCATGACTCCTCTTGTCAAGCGTAACACCACTATCCCCACCAAGAAGTCTGAGACCTTCTCTACCTACTCCGACAACCAGCCCGGTGTGCTGATCCAGGTCTACGAGGGTGAGCGTGCTCGCACCAAGGACAACAACCTGCTCGGCAAGTTCGAGCTTACCGGTATCCCCCCTGCTCCTCGTGGTGTTCCTCAGATCGAGGTTACCTTCGATCTTGATGCCAACGGTATCATGAATGTCTCTGCCGTCGAGAAGGGCACCGGAAAGACCAACAAGATCACCATCACTAACGACAAGGGCCGTCTTTCTAAGGAGGACATTGAGCGCATGCTTGCTGATGCCGAGAAGTACAAGGCTGAGGATGAGGCCGAGGCTGCCCGTATCCAGGCCAAGAACGGTCTCGAGTCCTACGCTTACTCCCTCAAGAACACCATCGGCGAGGGTCAGCTCCAGATCAACGACGATGACAAGAAGAAGGTCAGCGATAAGGTCGACGAGGTCATTGGCTGGCTCGACAACAACCAGACCGCCGAGAAGGACGAGTACGAGTCCCAGCAGAAGGAGCTCGAGGGTGTTGCCAACCCCATCATCTCTGCTGCTTACGCTGCTGCCGGCGGTGCCCCTGGCGGTGCTCCCGGTGGTGCGCCTCCTGGCGCTGGTGCCGCCCCTGGTGGAGGTCCTGGCTTCCGCAATGACGGTGTCGTTGAGGAGAATGACGACCTTGACTAAATGCTTTGAAAGCACTTGGCTGGGTTTCTTCTCTTTTTTTCAGGCGTCCTAATGTCTTTTTCATTTTCAGGTTTCCTTGTCTTAATTATGCGTTTTTCCTATGTTACGAAATTATGGGGATTTCTTTGCGCATGACAGCATAGATTTTAGTTTTGATACATGATGAACTGCAATGCAGATTGGGAGGGAAAAGTTCTGGTATCAGTGAACGAAGAATAATACTTCAATACTCTGCAACATTATTACTACCCGTAGAACATATCTTGAATATTTGTAGATTTGATTAAATGATCCTATTATACACAATTAAACAAACCCAATCCAACCTAGGAATCATCATGAACAAAAAATGAGTTGAAACACAAGCAAAATCACGATCATTGCTTCGGCGTAGCAGCATTATTCGCACCCTCGGCACCATCAAACTCCCCGCCCCACCACCTCCTCAACCTCTCACTCCCAGTCCCCAAAACGGACCCAAAACCAATCTCCGCCGCAGACTCGGGATTCTTCTCCTTTTCCTCACGTCTAATCCGGAGTAGGGACGCTGATGCGCCGATTGCGACGGCGAAGAGCGGGTCTGCGGTTCTGTTGTTGGGTTCCCCGAGGGGAGTGGTTAGAAGTTGGATTTGGGATGGGAGGAGATGGGATATGAAAAATAGTTCGGGTTATGAAAGGAATTGAAGGCAAAGATAGGAAGGGAGTGACTTACTTCGATATTAAGTAGAAGGGCATTGTATGTATGCAGATATGTAGCTTGCGGTTTTGGGGAGAATCGGGAGTCGAAGGAGGTTGATATGATGAAGGTACCGGAAATAAATAGGAATGGAGAAATATTATAGAACCAGAATTCCAGGTGATGTATGAGTTAGTTGGGTAGATTAGGTTACTTATTTCACCAGTTGCACTGTATGTGAGGAGTGAAATTCCAAGAAAATCCATGCTTCCATTCACGTGACTTCTTCTATAGACTAAGGACGAAAGTTGATGTGCTTTGTGCTTTGTGGGCATACTCCGTAGCAATTAGATTTGGGTTCAGCAATAGTAGTAACTAAGAGGAGTTGATTGTTTTAATGTTCTAACAGACCCGCCAACCGGAAGAGATAATACCCGTCTATCAAATACAAAGAATAAAAGGCTCTATCGTAGTATCGGACAGCCTGACGAATAAAACGAGAGATAAAAAGAAACGTGCTATTAAACTCCATATATCGTGTATCGCTTTCCTTGAGCTTTATATTTCGGTGAAGTCGGTCGCTTATACAACCTGGCCAAATGTAGGGATCAACGTCTGAGCCAGCCAGAAGCTGAAAACGAGCTTGGGCCCGGTCATCAGCAGCTTAGGCGTCAGACCCTTGAAGAAAGACATGGCGCCTTCGTTCTTCATCATGTTGGAGACAATGCGGAAGCCGGATTCGGGGTTCTCGAAGTTGCGGTTTTGGATGCGGGTCTTGATCACGTCGAGGGGAGCGGAGACGATGAGTGAAGCGCTGGCACCGCAGACGGAGGCGACGAAGTTCTGAGACCATGAGGCCTTGTTGTAATCCTGCAGACTGTAGATGTATTCCTTGGCAAAGGCGGATCCACCAAACAGCTGTCATCATTAGCTTTAAACCTCGTGGCTGAGCGAATATGGGAACGTACAGCGAATGATCCAGGGGCGTTACGAGCAGCAGTCCAGCCAGCGCCACGGTAAAGTCCCATGCCCTCGTCGGAGATAATCTTGAAGAGGCCGCGGCCTCGGAAGGCTTCGGGGTTCGTCTGACGCTTGATCTTCAAGACGTCCAGAGGAAGTAAGACGATTTCACCAATTCCAATCACACTAAGATATAGTTAGCGCCAAGTCAACATCACCATCTTCAGCACACGAACCTTCCAGCCGTTGCGTGCATGATAGCCTTTCCGGTACCCTTTCCGAAGGCATTGTCAAACTCAGTACCGTAGTGCTTGGCCAAATAATCGCGGACGAAGGGCTGACCACCGTACTTGTAGATACGTTGGAGGACCTGAGGTATTTGTGAGCCAATGGAAATCGCAGCCACTATTCTTGTACCAACCTTGTAACCAGCGGCATAACCTAGACCGGGAAAGAGAGATGTGAACTTCCGGGCCACGGGGGCATTGGCGTACTCCTTGAAAACAACTTGGTTGAAACCACTGGCAGATGTAATCTAGTACACAATCGCGTCAGTCAATTGAAAACCCTCGACTGTGCAGGTTTGCGGAGCTTACCCGGGACTGGTTGCTCATCAGACGTTTTGCGGTTGTATCAACCTTGGAACTCAATTAGTATGATGAAGGACAGGGTATATATGGCGCCGGAAAGACCCAGGGTCGAGTTATCGTACAGGATGGAAGACGAGCAGTTCCGCAATACCAGCGGTTCCTGGTTGCTGTTAGTCACGACCACATTCCAGAGTGACCTGCCAGAAGAGAGGGCAAATACCTGATCCAAGAAGGCGAGCAGTCGCTGATTCCCTCTTGACATCGTTGGATGCGGAACCGTGAGCAGCTGCGGGAGACATTTTGATTGTGTTGTTTTTATCGAAGTCGTATGACCCAAATTTTTGATATTTTTCTTCTCGCAGAGAGATGAAGAAGCAATAAGTACCAGAAGAAGAAAAAGAATCACCCAAGAAGAGAAAGAAGTCCCGGTTTTAGGGCCGTGAAAACAGAATTCGTCGTCAACGAAGGAAAAAAGCGCAAGCACAGGCCGAAGAAGAGAAGAGAGCGAGATCGCAGTCCCGACGGCACTTTTTTCTGCGCCGAATCGGAAAGCTTTGGAGGCCCAGGAACGCTAGTCCTTTTTGGTCAGCCAGGGGCCCGGGCCAAGCCATCGCTGAGATAATCCGCTCCCATAACTTAGTAGTTAACTAACTAGTTTTACTGTTATCTACCTACTCTAGTCTATACAATGGGAACAGACTCGGGAGTAGCTTCCACTGCATTCTCTCAATTTTATAATTTGATGGAAACAGCAGTTCCGCCGATAATTTCCATTCTAGTGGCGGCTTGATCGTCTTCAAGCCTTGCTGGTCAAACTAGTACAGCAGCTCCAGAACGAGCGCAACTCGGAAAATGATTTCATCAAACGTTATACCATTTGGTCATTAGAAACTAAAAGGAAATTCCCAAGAAGTCCATAAAAAATCTGATAACTCCTAAAACAACGCCTGCCTACACGGAGCCACCGCAGGTCCTAACTGCCTCATCCGGAGCCGATCGAGCTGATATCGAACCCAAAGCAGGATCTTGCAAAACGAGACGTCTTGACGGTGGGAGCAATTACGTGAGATAATACAACGGTGGTCCAAGTTTAGCAGTCGCCGAATGTGTTCTCGCCGGAGTATCTAACAACTAGTCAGCAACCGCAGGGGAAAATGTAACTAGGTGGCATGGAGGAATAACATACGTGATATATAGGAAACCGTCTTCATCCTTGTGCTCTTCGTAGATGCTGCTCATCAGAGCAGCCGTTGGGGGTAATACCTCGTCGACGAAGATGAAGATAGCTTTCTCGGGAGACAGCTTAATACGCTTGCGGATGACGTAGACGAACTGGCCGACAGTGAGGTCTGCGGGTACCAAGTACTTCTTCTTGTCGATGGTTGCAATATCTGACTTCTCAACCTTTTCGCAGATCACCTGTAGATAGGTAGCCAAGTTAGTACCTTGAACAGGCGGTGAGCAGAACTACCAGGTTCCTCATGAAGAGTAACACGAAGAAACCCAGGTTATTCTGTTAAACATCAAGAAGAGATGAAGCACATACTGGGATACGGTCGGCATATTTCGCTCGAATACGCTCGGCTTCAGCCTTGCGCTTCTCGAAGGGGTGCTCGTCCTTAAACTTGGAACGCATGGTTGATAGACGGAGAGCGGGATATGGGTAAGGAAACGGGGTTCAAGCTTGTGAATCGGAAAGAAAACGGTAGTAGCGACGTATATGGATATGAAATAGCTGCGGGGGCTATAAGTTTGATGAAATGAGGATGGAGGTAAGAAGGATGGATGACTGAAGGAGAGATGTAGGCGACAAGCCCCGCGTCATGTTACTAAGGATGGCTGATAAGGCTGCGGAATCACGGAGGCGGAGGCGGTGAAGCCCCACACGTGAGTCACGGTCATGTGCTCCTAGCAGTCAGATGAAGGTATTCAAGTCAGTCACTCAGCTGCTCAAGTGAGTCCTAAAGTACTCCTCTATTCACGCGTATACAATAGCCTGCCTCAGCGACCAGTGTCTGTTGATGTTGAGGATGTGGACCTGTCCACTCTGAAGTTCCGGTGCTACGGCTCGAGCCTCCACTTGATCCGGGGCTAGAGGAGCTGCTGTTCCGGACTGCAGTCACAGAAGGACGTGGATAGGTACCTTGCAGAGTCATCGCTCATGTCTACGAGTGGTCGAAAACACCGAGTTTAACTATCTCTCAAATCTGACTCATTTCTAAGCCTCATCCTGCAGCCCAACCCTCACTCCAGTCTCACAGTATAGCTACTCGTGTGCAAACACTGCAAACATTACGTAACATGGCAAACGGTGCAAACTCCACCATAGGCCTGCTCCGAGGTGGTCCCATACTCAGTTGATTCACCTGCAACTTTCCGATCTTTGTTCTCAGACCTGGGATGGCCCCATTGCCGGAGCTATAGTGAACGAGGATCACCTGACACTTTGGCGCACTGGCCGATTCTTCCTATATAGTCCAAGATGGCATTTCTTCGGTCATGCAGTATGCCTCTTCGCAGGTCGCTCCGCCAGGTTTCAACTCAAACTTGTCGCAAGTCGAACAACCTCCAAGGGACATTTCGCAGGTTCTATTCGGAGACACAACAGCCTAAGAAGCAGTCTTTTACCGTCTGGCGCCCTTACCTACGACTGGCCGTCGGTGTCCCATTCATTGGAGCCCTCATTTACTCCATGGTACGAGGCTTGATTCCCACGTATTACTTAGGGTTCGCTAACTGTATGCTGTAGATGACAGGCGAAGTGACCGAACTCGACTCGCCGTCGATTGTGGAAATTGACGAGACCCTGAAGAAACAAGCCGCCGTCAGCGAGACCTCGCCAATGCGGCTGCGCATGGAAAAGTTGATCAAAGACCACCAACAGAAGATTGTGGAAGAGCTGAGCCGGATAGACGGAAAGCAATTCAAAGCAGACTCCTGGGATCGGCCAAATGGAGGAGGTGGCATATCGTGCGTTCTGCAGGATGGGAATGTCTTCGAGAAAGCCGGAGTCAATGTATCCATCGTCTATGGAGACCTACCCCGCCCAGCGATCGAGAAGATGAGAGCAGACCACAAGTCCTTCGTCAGCGCAGATGTGGATTCCCTGAGCTTCTTTGCTGCCGGGCTGTCTCTCGTCCTACACCCGCATAACCCCATGGCCCCAACAGTCCACCTAAATTACCGCTACTTCGAGACATCAGACCCGAAGGATCCCCTTAACGGCGATAAGAATTGGTGGTTTGGCGGCGGGACGGATCTCACCCCGAGCTACCTCTTCCCTGAGGACGCCAAACACTTCCATCAAACTATCAAAGATGCCTGCGATCGCCACGACGCAACCTACTACCCCAAGTTCAAAGAGTGGTGCGACAAGTACTTTTACATCCCGCACCGCCGCGAATGCCGCGGTGTAGGCGGCATATTCTTCGATGATCTCGACGCTAACTTCCTCGAGAGCACCTCTCACTCATCCCAAAACCCACAGGAGACCCTCTTCTCGTTTGTCTCCGACGGCCTTGCTTCCTTCCTCCCCTCTTACGTCCCGATCATTGAACGCCGCAAGGACATGCCCTTCACGCAGGCCCAGAAGGAATGGCAGCAACTCCGACGCGGCCGTTACGTCGAATTCAACCTCGTCTATGACCGTGGCACAAGCTTCGGGTTGAGAACGCCTAGCGCCCGTGTCGAGAGTATCCTTATGAGTCTTCCCCGTACCGCATCATGGGCTTACATGGATCCCGTTTCGGGTACGCGGACAGAGGCGCTTGCGAATGGTGAAGAGACGCCTGGTGAGGACAAAACTGCTGAGAAGGAGATGATGGATGTTTTGCAACATCCCCGGCAGTGGGTTTAACGTGTTAATGCTGCTCGGGCTAAACCCGCGCATGAAAAATATTTATGTACCATATAACCCAATGTATATTGCACCTATGCCGCCTAGTCTTCTATTTCTTCTTCATTTATAAAAGGGATATGTAGAGTATAGTCCCTAACAGACAAATCTGCCCACTCTTGTAAACAATCAAGAACCTTAATACTAATGCGGGTGTATATATATCATCTTGTTAGAATTATTTAGAGCTAGTATCAAGCTCAAGTCCTGAGTATTTATGAATAGCCTAACCTGCTAACAATGTAAACGACTAACCTCCCCTCATAATTGCTCTAGTTATAACTACTTAGTACCTAGTACAGTAATGGAAAAACTCTGATGATCCATGCGTGCACCTATTGCGAAAAAAAGGTAATGCCCATCCCGAAGTATCAAACGCCTATACCCCTCGCATAAAATAGCATACCAAATACAAATGCCCATCGCCAACCAGGGAAATAGAGCTTATCGGCTGACATGGTCCTTGAAATCGATCGATCGGTGCATGGACGCCCCAAACAGATGTAGAGCGCAAGGCATAGGCTAGAACTCAAGACTATCCCTCGGCATCCCCGTGCGTCCTCGCCGTCTCGGAAACCGACCAAAGACACTGGCGTTGCCGGAACTTCGCTGGCTTGTTTGACTCGCCAGTGAGACGCGGAGATCACGGCCATGGTCCCGATCTCGTTCCCGGTCGTGATCTTGATCAAACTCGTCGACCACCATGCTTGTGCTCAGGCTACTTGTATCGAAGGAGAAGGCGTCGCCGCCTCCGCTCCAGCGCTGGAGAAAGCGTCGTTGCGCCTCTGTTTCTAGCTCTCGAGGCGGCGGCGCCCGTGGAAGGCCGCGCTGGCTGCTTGCAGTGCTGCTGCGGAATGGATGCTGCGCGAAACTGACTTCGTCTTCTTCGTCGTCGAATTCGGCGTCCGTGTCTGTGTGCTGCCATTCTTCTTCTTCGCCGGCTTCGGCTTCGGGGATATCGTCGTCTAAGTCACGCGCCTGGCCTTCTTCCTGCTCCAGCTCACTCATCTCATCCACGCCCTCGTCAGCGCTCGGAATCTCATCGTCCAAATCAGGCTGGTTATCAAAATCCGCCTCATCATCATCATCATCATCATCATCATCATCATCATCATCATCATCATCATCATCATAATCCGGAAACGCCTCGGGAACATCGTCATCCAAATCTCGCTCCATATAACCCTCCTCATCAACGCCCTCACCCTCTTCCAATCCCTCCTCCCCATCCTCCACAAGCCCCTCCTCCTCATCCCCGTCCTCATCCCCGTCCTCATCCCCGTCCTCATCTCCGTCCTCATCTCCATCCTCATCCCCATCCGCGTCCGGAACATCCGCATCCAAATCCCTCTCCATCCCCGTCTCCTCCTCCATCCCCTCCGTAGCCTCCCCACCCGCCGCGGCGGCGGCAGCGGCAGCAGAAAACTCCGCTTCCGCAGCAGCCATAGCCTCCTCCCTCTCAGCCTCCTCCTCCTTCATCCCCAGCATCGTCTTCGGACATCCTGCCGGTTTAATCCACGAGCATCCGAAGGACGCGATATTATTCTTGCGCGCGCGCAGAGCCCGTTCTTCCAAAATCAACGTAGCCAGTGTATCACTCGTGTTAGCGAGCACCGTGGTCCCGGTATGTGCTGTTGAACTTCCACCGGTGTGGTATTGTGCTGTGCCATGGCGGCGGGCGGCGGCTTGGGCGTGGCTTGCCGAGACGGATGTGGAGGATGATGGAGGTTCGGTAGGGTGTGAGGATGAGGGTATCCGGGGGCCGAACCAGAGATCGTGCGACTTTTTGTTTTAGTTAGACTTGGTTTGCTCGATTGTTTGATGTCTGAGAGGATGTGGGGAGGTGGTAACACGTACATCGCGTGGTGTGAGGAGTGGGAGGGAGAGCATTATTGGTAGCTCTCAGCTCAGGAAGGGCTTTCAGGAAGAAGTAATCTCAAGGTATAAACAGATGGGGTATGAATTAGACTCTGCGCCTTCCAATTCGACTCGATTGTGGTGTTCTGCTCTAATCCGCAATTCTTCGACTTGCGCGAGCAAGGTTGCCCTGACAGCAACCAAAACACTTCCCTCAGACCTCAAATACAATTCCACATGAATTCCCAGAGGACCTCGACGGTCCGATTAATAATTAAATGAAGAAAATTGGATAGATCCAGCCGTGGGAGTTGATCCTGCAAGCAGAGACGCAGTGGACTTTGGTGAGGAGAGAAAAACAAAGTCAGCCAGAAAGTTAAAGCGGTTGCTCAAGCTCGCCCCGGCGCGGGGAAGGCTGCCCTAACTTCCTGACCATAGTACCAGGTCTAGACTTAGAGTCTAGGTTGATAACATATCTTCAACTACTTGGGTTTGCTTGGCTGGTGTTCCAAAGGTCCTCGTAACTAAGTACGAGGCTACTACTTGGGGTTCGAATATATGCTGTGTACAATATTGCATAACTTGAGTCGTACACCAATGTGCACTTATCATTCCTTACTCCAAATAGTGGAGGATGCCTACTTCATCGGCTCTTGCGGCTACGCCTTCTAGACACGAGTCTTGTATCACAGAATGTCCCAGGGATGGACACGACTTTGGACTGCTTTTCCTAAAAAAGGCAGACTTTTGCACACCGTGGCTAGGTCCTACTGGTCAAGTCGTTGGGCATAAACTCCATGCCCGTTTCATAGTTCTACTTACGCAATATCTTCTCACCTTTGCTGCTCTGACAGGTTCTTGTGGGCAAATTGCTCGTCAGACTCGTCGATCTAATGTAGATTCTGTCATCCTCCCAGGCGCCGACATTGGAAACAGTGCAATCGATCAGGAGTCGCGTGCACTCGCTCCAATTTAAGAGAACCATTCTGCAGCTAGAAGCCAACTAAGATGACTAGCAGGGGTGCAGGGGACATGCTTTGGTTGATTAGTGGAATCCTTGCATGAAATCCTCATTCGTGCCCAGGGCCTGCCTCCCAGTGAAACTGATCTGAGTTCTTCCAGCGACAAGGGAGGGCACATTGGAAACTCGGACGAGATAAGAGACAAGCTGAAGAAGCAAGACACTGGTGAGATCGAAGGAGGGTGCGACTCCGAGTTGAGTGACGACTTATGCTGCTGAATTGGGGTATAGCCCATAGATTGAGAGGCCTTTTCCCCTTCAGTTAAGTGACTCAATTCATTTCAGGCTCGGGGTTGGAACAGCAGTAAACACCCCATCGCAGGAATAATAATAATACCTGTAATAATCCGTTGAATAATGGTCCTCATCTGATTGGATTTGGCCTTGGTGGCGGACATGGGAGGGCGTATTATTTCCTTCTTTGAACGAGGCAAAAGTCCGGTTATCGGCTGATGGTTCAGTTTCCGGCTTCTTCCGAAATGTTGTAGCTCCCACTAGACCAGCGAAGACACAGTCGGTGAACCTAAAGAGGACAAGGCCAAGGAGGAGGCATCGGGTGAGTTCGGGGCCACGGAAATATTGGCATCTCCGCCCAGTCATGTGATGGTTTTTGCAGATGTGAAGGCTGCTGCAGTCTTGCATCTGGATCCAGTATTTCTTTGATGTGCTGCAGAATAATAGGGAGAGATCTGACAAAGCGGCTTCGTTTCGTGAACCTGTGCTGGATTTCATGATGCCCACTGCTTCTGAATCACCCGATCTTGTCTTTTCAGAATTGAGGCTGGTGTCAGGCCATGATTAGTTGTACTCGTAGTCGTCCCTGGGTCCAATGCTAAATGAAGCATGCGATGATCCCTCTAATATAGTTAGAAACAAAAATGGATGTTGTCGTCTGCTTGATGCATGGCCATCGGAGTCGAAAGCAAGGCCGCTTTCGGTGAGCGTAGCAATTGTAGAAAGCATGGAGATGGAGTAACCACAGGGGAATCCAATCAAGTTGGAGGCATTTGGCTGCGAAACAATACTAGATCCATAATTCTGGTGCAGTGAGTGCTGGTGCCCCGAACAGTGAGAGCCAGTCCAGTCGGATGGGGATGGGGACACACCAGGCAGCATGGGGGAATTGGAAATCGTTTGCTTTATGTATTCAAATTATCATCACCTTTCTCCAAGCGCTTATCAGCAAAGCCCCGGGTTAATTACTCTGCAGGTTCAAGCCGAGAGAAACGGGCAGACTCTGGAGGCCACCCATTGGCCGGGGCTAGCCACGTCGGAAACTCGATTCCCGTCCGGGGAGGACTGCGCACTGAGTTAGGTTGTGGTGGAAGAGTACCAAAACCAGAAGGCACGAAGTCGATTGTTTCACCGCACATAGATTAATATTACAGGGAAATGTCAACAGCGGATTAACATCTATTGATTTGAATCAACTTTGTTAGGTGTCGACTCGTCAAGCCTCAAGAGGAGGTCGACTCGGGAGTCGATGACTTGAACGCATGTGCTTGGAGAAACCCCAACGACCCAATCAGCATGCAAGAATAGATGGCAAGATGCGGCTCGGGAGCCCCGATTTCGGGGGAGGAAAGAGGGGAAATTGGCTGTACAACGGAGTAAGCGTAAGGAGGTCGGGGCCCTCGGGGGAGGGTTGGGTTGGTAAGACCGTTAGAGAGAGGGAGGAAAGGGCCGTCCAAAATGGGATAGCGCTAGCTTGGCCGTTGTCGGAAGTCTCACTAGCACAACGTTGGACTGCTCCGTGCCAGTCATTAACCAATCCGACCCTGCCAAAAATACATATGCTGATCCGGGCTGTGTATACGCTAGTACGGTCGGGATTACCACTGATCGGCCGACAGCATGCACTTGGACGTGGGGAATGCAAGTCCTTTTGTTAGGGGAAACCTTACACTTTTCCGGAGGGTCCTCTCAGGCCCCTAGGCTCATCTCTGCTTTGCCGAGTGTCCTGAAGAGCCACCCAGTGCCCAATGCACCTTTGGTGGCTCATGCCACCGATTCTTCGCCCGGAGCTTCGTGGATGCTATTGTATTATTGCAGATTATTTCTTCTGCGCTGTGTTGGCTGCGGGAGAGGGGAAGCTAAGAGGCAGCAATGTTTTTACGTTTCTTCCTGTTGTGGTTTCTCTCTGTACATAGTGCAAGTACGCACTCCTTCAGACAACAACAATTCCTGTTGCACTTGTTGTAGACTTGGCACCACTTGACTCCTTGCCGATTCCAGCACATGTTGCAGGCCAAAAGGGATTGTTCAATAATATCATGAGCGATGGTTGCTTTTGCTCGTTGTCATGCCGTCTGGTTTGGGGGTCTTCTAGGGTGGTGGCCCTTGAACAGTTGACCCATGTGCACATTAATATTTTTCCAGATCCAGCGCATGTTGACCAACTATCTAGGACCAAAAGTGGGATAAGCACTGCATCCTTGCACTGCCCCACCATCATAGTGCCCAATCATCCGTCTAGCCCGGTCTTTTGATCTCGTTTAGGGCGGAGAAGGAAAAAAAAAAGAAAGCAAGAAAGCAAGAAGCATCCTCGAGGGCCTGAGGGGAGTTGTTTGACGAACAACGCTAGTGCTAGACTACTACGCACTTGTTTACTTCGTTAGCGGCTCCTCCTACTACTCTCCCCTCCGGGTGTTTTCGTGCCAGAGCGCAAGTAAAGAACATTAATTAGATATGCTTCAAGCATAGCCGGGATTGAAGTGGCAAATCGATAAGGCTCTTACTCATTGCACATCGCTTCAAGGATTCTTCTCCGAGTCAGTGCTATGATTTGCACGTCGAAATGTCCGTACAGAGTAGTAGTATGAACTGATGACTGGAATGGGCCGCCAATCATGATGATCAGAATCAGCATGGCCTCCTCAAAGCCTGACTCGCAGCAATTCTTCGCTTCTTCTTTTCATTCCGCCAGATTTGCGTGGTCGATGAATGGTTGAACCACGTTCCCACGGCGGTTGGAGGGTTTAAGGTTGCCTGGTTCGATACTTTGAGTTCTTGTCGCGGTAAACTCTCCGGGTGTTAACGGGACCGTCTTCACTCTTTGAGTCTTCACCGAAGAGGGCTGCCTTGAAATTAGCTTCCCGGAGTTGTGCCGTGTGATTTATTAGTCCGCTATTACATACTATTATTTATTTGGACTATGCGTTTCGAGCATATTAATCAGATTCAGGCATGATGACTCCCTCGCAACTGCTGAGAGCCGTATAGAATAAGTGGAAATACCAATACCACTAGTGTTCCGAGTCCGCTGCTCTGCCTTTCTGGCCCCACCGGCTTGGATCTTGACGTAGGAGAAACCTAATCGTCTTGGTTAAAAGGTTGAAAAGCCGGTATCCTGATTGGCTGCCGGCCTCTTATCTCTGACTGCTCAATGCATTCGTCCCCTGGTCACGATTCCATGCGCAGAGTCGCAAACTGCCGGACTGGGGGAACCGATGGCTACGGGTCTTGATGGAAGATGGCTATGGATTGTTATATTTGTCAAATTGAGTTGGATTCTGCTCGAGCCAACGATGAGAAGCAGCTTCACGAGCAAGCCTACGTCAAATGCATGTGAAGTCGTGCCGAGTTCCTGATCCCTCCAAAGGACTCCAAAGTATTGCGCTGTGGCGGATATTTTCTGGCCAGGAGCGGAAGCCGCCGAAAACGATCTGCTGCTGTCTGAGTGACGAAGCACTTTTCACTGCAGTTAGTAGTAGTAGGGTAGGATTCCTTTACTTTGCTTCTTCTGCCTTGACTACTAAACAAGTAGACACCAGAGTCAGTACGATCGAGTAGCAAACGGCAATTTGCCACGCTGGAAAGGCCTTGTCGTTGTTCTCCACCACTGTATTTTCCCCTCATTAATCCTCCGTCGTCTCTTGGTGGGCTGTTCCTCGTCCAGCCCGTGATCTCACGATTGAAATACTATCCTCCCCCGAGTCTGCTGTACGGTGCCATACATCCGTACAATACAGAAACTCGTCCGTATCGGAGTGTCCAAGTGAATTCCCCGGACCTCTGCCTCCCGTCTTCGCTCCCGCCCAGTAGTAGCTCTTTTTTTTTTTTTTTACTGCGCATCCCCCCCTCCCAGGCTCCCCCTCACTCCTCTTATTTCTGCCTTCCCCCTCTTCTGATCCCTCTTCTTCCTTTCCTTTCTCACTCTCTTTCACCATCACCGGAGCTAGACGTTGGGCAAAATACCACTGCGATTGTATCTCCGTTGCCCACGCTCCGCCGTTGACGACATACTCCTTATCTATACATCACGACTTTAGCCCCGCCCAAGCCGAATAGCGGCGGCCAACCCCGACACTCTCTACCTCTCCCCCAGTTTCTGTCATTCCATTCTCTGTCGGCCACCGGCGGAAGAATGGGTCTGAACTTGGAGGAAATCTATGGCCAAACTATAGTTGAGGAGCAGCAACCGAATGAATATTCGGAGTACCAGCCGAAGAAGGGATATGGCTGGGCTAACACTTTGCCTGAACGGCAAGGTCTTTATGACCCCGAATATGAAAAGGATGCTTGTGGTGTAGGCTTTGCTGCGTAAGTTGCTAGGCCCTGCTGCAATTGTATGGAAACAGTATTCTTCTAACATATTTTCTATTGTATAGTAATATCAAAGGCAAGGCTAGTCACAAGATTGTTAGTGATGGTGAGTTCCTTCAGACCTAGAAACCTAGAAGTATCCCTGCTTACAAGACGTCTTCTACAGCCCGGAATCTACTTTGTAACATGACGCATCGAGGTGCCGTCGGCTCGGATGCGCGAGATGGTGATGGTGCTGGTGTAATGACCAGCATCCCCCATAAGTTCTTCGTCAAAAACTTTGCTCGCGAAGTCGGAGTGGACCTCCCTCCGCTTGGCCAGTATGCCGTCGGCAACCTTTTCTTCAAACCTGATGAAGAGGCTCTGAAGGAGTCCATCAAACAATTCGAGGAGATTGCCCCAACACTAGGACTGCGGGTACTAGGGTGGCGTGAGGTCCCTCGCGATTCTACTATTCTGGGCCCTGCAGCTCTGTCTCGGGAGCCTACTATTCTCCAGCCTTTCGTGGTGCTGAAGTCCGCCTACGGCGAGGGAAACAAGCCCGAGATCACTGATCCGGAGCAGTTTGACACAAAGACGTTTGAGCTTCAGCTGTACGTTCTACGAAAGCGTGCTACGCACATCATCGGTCTTGCCAATTGGTTTTACCTGTGCTCTCTCAGCAATCGCAACATCGTGTACAAGGGTCAGCTCGCCCCAATTCAGGTATACCAATACTACCATGATTTGGTGAACGTCGACTACGAGGGCCACTTTGCACTTGTCCATTCTCGTTTCTCCACCAACACATTCCCCTCGTGGGATCGTGCACAGCCTTTGCGATGGGTAGCTCACAACGGTGAAATTAACACCCTGCGAGGAAACAAGAACTGGATGCGTGCTCGTGAGGGTCTGCTGAAGTCGGAAATTTTCGGTGAAGAGCTCGAATCTCTGCTCCCTATCGTTGAAGATGGTGGTTCCGACTCTGCTGCTTTTGATAACGTCCTGGAATTGCTGATGATTAACGGCGTCCTTTCTCTACCGGAAGCCGTCATGATCATGATTCCTGAGGCATGGCAGGACAACCCAGCCATGGACCCGGCTAAGGCTTCTTTCTACGAGTGGGCTGCTTGCCAGATGGAGCCTTGGGACGGACCAGCTCTCTTCACCTTCTCTGATGGACGCTATTGTGGTGCCAATCTGGACCGTAACGGCCTGCGTCCTTGCCGCTTCTATGTGACTGACGATGACCGCATCATCTGCGCGTCCGAAGTAGGTGCCGTCGACATTGACCAGGAGCGAGTCATCCAGAAGGGCCGTCTGCAGCCCGGTAAGATGCTTCTGGTTGACACAGTCGCCGGTCGTATCATTGATGATTCAGAGCTCAAGTACACTGTCTCCCACCGCCAAGATTTCAGCGGTTGGTTGAACAAGGAGCTCGTTAAGCTACCCGCCGTCACTGAGAAGTTGATTGAGAACAACGTGGACATCCGCCACGACCTCGATAATAGCACTATTCAAAATGACCCCCGCCTTAAGGCTTTCGGATACTCCTTCGAGCAGGTTACTCTCCTCCTCGGACCTATGGGTGCTGATTCTAAGGAAGCCCTCGGTTCCATGGGTAACGATGCTCCTCTTGCGTGCATTGCTAAACAGCCTCGTCTTTTGTATGAATACTTCCGTCAGCTTTTCGCTCAGGTCACCAATCCTCCTATTGACCCTATCCGTGAGGCCGTTGTCATGTCTCTAGAGTGCTACGTTGGTCCTCAGGGAAACCTGCTGGCAATGGACCCGTCGCAGTGCCGCCGCATGCTCCTTCCTTCTCCCATCCTGAGCATCCCCGAGTTCAATTCGCTCAAGAATGTCAACTCCGTCCACAAGGACTGGACTGTCAGGCTCATTGACATTACCTTCGAGAAGAAGAAGGGTGTCGCTGGATACATCGAGGCCCTTGACCGTATTTGCGATGCCGCCACCGAGGCCATCCAGAACGGAGACAAGGTTCTCATCCTCTCTGACCGTGCCACCTCTGCCGACAGAGTACCTGTGTCTGCTCTCCTGGCCACAGGTCTCGTCCACCATCACTTGGTCCGCAACAAGTGGAGATCTCTTGCCGCACTGATTGTCGAGACTGCGGAAGCTCGTGAGGTTCACCACATGTGTGTTCTCGTCGGTTATGGTGCTGATGGTATCAACCCTTATCTCGCCATGGAGTGCATCCTTAAGATGAACAGAGAGAACTTGATCCGCAAGGAACTCTCCGACGAGAAGGTCATTGAAAACTACAAGGCTTCTTGCGATGGTGGTATTCTAAAGGTTATGAGCAAGATGGGTATTTCCACTCTAGCATCCTACAAGGGCGCTCAGATTTTCGAAGCACTTGGTATTGATGACAGCGTCATCGACCGCTGCTTCTCTGGAACTGCTAGTCGTATCCGCGGTATGACCTTCGAGCTAATCGCTCAGGATGCATTTGCTATTCACGAGCGCGGCTACCCATCTCGTTCTATTATCGACATCCCTGGTCTTACCGAGTCGGGTGAATACCACTGGCGTGATGGTGGTGAGGACCACATCAACGACCCCGTCAGCATTGCCAACATCCAGGATGCGGTGCGCACGAAGAACGACAAGTCGTATGAGGCGTACGCCAAGGCTGCACATGAGCAGATTAAGAACTGTACTCTCCGTGGTATGCTCGAATTCGACTTTGACCAGCGGACACCCATCCCCATTGACCAAGTCGAGCCGTGGACTGAGATTGTCCGCCGATTTGTGACGGGTGCGATGTCTTACGGATCCATCTCAATGGAATCTCACTCCACTCTGGCCGTTGCAATGAACCGCCTTGGTGGAAAGTCCAACACTGGTGAAGGTGGTGAAGATTCAGAGCGTAGCAACAGGATGGAGAATGGAGACACCATGCGTTCTTCTATCAAGCAGATTGCTTCTGGTCGCTTTGGTGTCACATCCCACTACCTTGCTGATGCCGATGAGCTGCAGATCAAGATGGCCCAGGGTGCTAAGCCTGGAGAGGGTGGTGAACTTCCTGGCCACAAGGTCGTTGGTCCCATTGCCCACACTCGTTACTCCACCCCTGGTGTCGGTCTCATCTCGCCGCCGCCTCACCACGACATTTACTCCATCGAGGATCTGAAGCAGCTTATTTATGACCTCAAGTGCTCCAACCCCCGCGCTCGTGTTTCGGTCAAGCTTGTCTCCGAGGTCGGTGTTGGTATTGTCGCCTCTGGTGTCGCCAAGGCCAAGGCTGACCATATCCTTATTTCTGGCCATGACGGTGGTACTGGTGCTTCTCGTTGGACTGGTATCAAGTACGCTGGTCTTCCTTGGGAGTTGGGTCTCGCAGAAACTCATCAGACACTCGTCCTCAACGACCTCCGTGGCCGTGTTGTCGTCCAGACCGATGGTCAGATCCGCACTGGTCGCGATGTTGCCGTTGCCTGTCTTCTCGGTGCTGAAGAGTTTGGTTTCGCCACCACTCCTTTGATCGCGATGGGCTGCATCTACATGAGGTAAGTCACTTTTTAGGATACGTTCCGTTCCATCATTTCTAACATGTTCTAGGAAATGTCATCTCAACACCTGCCCTGTTGGTATTGCTACTCAGGACCCTGAGCTTCGTAAGAAGTTCCAGGGTCAGCCTGAGCATGTGATCAACTTCTTCTATTACATTGCCAATGAGCTGCGTGCTATTATGGCCAAGCTGGGTGTCCGTACTATCAACGAGATGATTGGTCGTGCGGAACTGCTCAAGGTTCGAGATGACCTCACCAACCCCAAGCAGGAGAACATCGACCTTTCTCTCATTCTCACCCCCGCTCACTCCCTCCGCCCTGGTGTTGCCACCTACAATGTCCGCAAGCAGGACCACCGCCTTCACACTCGCCTTGACAACAAGCTCATCGCCGAGTCCGAGCTTGCTTTGGAGAAGGGCCTGCCTTGCCGTGTTGAGTGCGATATCGTCAACACTGATCGTGCTTTGGGTGCCACTCTCTCCTACCAAGTCAGCCGTCGCTATGGCGGAGAAGGCCTTCCACAAGACACTATCCACTCCAACATCAAGGGCTCGGCCGGTCAGTCCTTCGGTGCTTATCTCGCTCCTGGTATTACTCTGGAGCTTGAGGGTGATGCCAACGACTACGTCGGCAAGGGTCTGTCGGGTGGTCGTCTCATTGTCTACCCCCCGCGCGGCGCCGCTTACAAGGCAGAGGAGAACGTCATCGTCGGTAACACCTGTTTGTACGGAGCCACTCGTGGTACTTGCTTCTTCCGTGGTGTCGCCGCTGAGCGTTTCGCTGTTCGTAACTCTGGTGCTACTGCGGTTGTTGAAGGTGTTGGTGACCACGGTTGTGAGTACATGACCGGTGGTCGTGTGGTCGTTCTTGGATCGACTGGCCGTAACTTTGCTGCCGGTATGTCTGGTGGTATTGCTTACATTCTTGACATGAACCAGGACTTCCTCTCCAAGGTCAACATGGAGATGGTAGAGTGTTCCACTCTTGAAGACCCTGCTGAGATTGCCTTCCTCCGTGGCTTGATTGAAGATCACCACCATTACACTGGCTCCGAGTTGGCCGCTCGTATCCTCTTAGACTTCACCCGTGCTCTCCCTCATATTGTCAAGGTGCTGCCCACTGACTACAAGCGTATCCTTGAGGAGGAAGCCGCCAAGGCTGCTGCTGCGAAGCAGGTTGAAACTACTCTTCCTCAATTGCCTAGCGCTCCTGTCGAGAAGGAGAAGCCTAAGGCCGAGGCTGATGCCAAGAAGGCAGAGCTCTTGGATATTGAAGACAGTGTCACGGACTCCAAGGTCGAGAAGAAGAGGACTGCTCTTATCCTCGACAAGACCCGGGGCTTCATGAAGTACAACCGCCGCAGCGAGAAATACCGCAACCCAGCCACCCGTACTCGTGACTGGGCTGAACTCTCCACTCGCCTGACTGAGGATGAGCTCAAGTACCAGTCTGCTCGTTGCATGGACTGCGGTGTTCCTTTCTGCCAGTCCGATACCGGTTGCCCAATCTCCAACATTATTCCCAAGTGGAATGAGCTTGTCTTCCAGAACCAGTGGCAGGATGCTCTCAACCGTTTGCTCATGACCAACAACTTCCCCGAGTTTACTGGCCGTGTCTGCCCTGCTCCTTGCGAGGGCGCCTGTGTTTTGGGCATCAACGAAGACCCTGTTGGTATCAAATCCATCGAGTGTGCCATCATTGACCGTGGTTTCGAGATGGGCTGGATGGTTCCTCGCCCCCCTGCCGTCCGCAGCGGCAAGACCATTGCCATCATTGGATCTGGCCCCTCTGGTCTCGCGGCTGCTGATCAGCTCAACCGCGCTGGACACAGTGTGACTGTATATGAGCGCGCCGACCGTATCGGTGGTCTTCTCATGTACGGCATCCCCAACATGAAGCTTGACAAGAAGGTTGTTCAGCGTCGTGTTGACCTGATGGCCGCCGAGGGCATCAAGTTCATCACCAGCACTTCGGTTGGCCCTGACAGCGAAGTCTCTCTAGAGTCTCTCCGCAAGAGCAACGATGCTGTTATCCTTGCCACCGGTGCCACTGTCGCCCGTGACCTCAAGGCTCCTGGCCGTGAGCTCGATGGCATCCACTTCGCCATGCAGTTCCTGCACAAGAACACGAAGTCTCTTCTTGACTCCGAATTGGCCGATGGTTCTTACATCTCCGCCAAGGACAAGCATGTCGTTGTCATTGGAGGTGGTGACACCGGTAACGACTGCATTGGTACCTCCGTCCGCCACGGTGCCAAGTCTGTCGTCAACTTTGAGTTATTGCCCCAGCCTCCTCCAGAGCGTGCCCGCGACAACCCATGGCCCCAGTGGCCCCGTATCTACCGTGTCGACTATGGACACTCCGAAGTCAAGACCCACATGGGCAAGGACCCCCGCGAGTTCTGCATCATGTCCAAGGAGTTTGTCGATGACGGCAGCGGCCGCGTGAAGGGTATCAACACTGTCCGTGTTGAATGGACCAAGGGTGCCACTGGTGGATGGGACATGAAGACCGTCGAAGGAAGTGAGCAGTTCTTCCCTGCTGACCTTGTCCTCCTCTCCATGGGTTTCCTTGGACCCGAGGATCGTCTCTTGGGTGAGGAAATCGAGCTTGACGCCCGCAAGAACGTCAAGACCAACCCCGGCCACTACGGCACCAACGTTCCCGGAGTGTACGCTGCTGGTGACTGTCGCCGCGGACAGTCTCTCATTGTCTGGGGTATCAACGAGGGTCGCCAGTGCGCTCGCGAGGTCGACACCTTCCTCTCCGGAATCAGCTCCCAGCTCCCAGTGACTGGTGGTATCGTTCGCCGCCCTGCCATCGACGCAGTCCGCCAGGCCACCGAGCAGACCGTGACTATTGCCGCATAAACATCACAAACAAATAACATTTCGATACGCTGGACGGGCTCCCGCGCGACGATAGGTTCGTTCTATGTCTCATGATGACGACGATCTATGAATAGTGCCATGTCGAAAAGTGAAAAACAAATAAACCAAAAAAAAAAAAAAAAAAATTTGCTTCTGGATCAGCGGGATAAATGTTGGTTGGTGGGTTTGTATTCTATCTAATACGACAGTTACCTGCATGGTCATGGTTAGAAGGGGAATTCTCTCGATTTACAAGCCTGATACATCTTGCTTTTTCGCGATTACCTGTTAGTGCTTTTTACAAAAGGGAGCTTATGCTTTTGGTTGGTTGCAGCGTCTTTTCAAATATGGCAAGGTGTTGGAGCATGTGCAATCATCTATTTTTCTTTGTACATATTATTCTCGTCAATACAGTCTTCACATCTATCTTGTTCTCAGTAAACCCTTATCTCCTAAAGTTCAATACCACAAATAGTTCCAACGAGGTATGGCTCCTTGACTGGTATTCCTCTCGCTACTCAATCGATGCGAGGCATTCTGATAACCGACAAAAGAGTCCCTACAAGGATAGCAATGCTGAAAGGGCTAGTTCAATAGGACAAGCTGATTCAACTTAGGTAGCTAAGCATATAGTTATCATAACTAGTACAGTATATATACTCATTCCTATCCCTCCTCCCCCTCCACAATATCCACCTCCCTCGGCCCCCTAAACACCGGCCCAGCAGGCCCCCTCCTCACCCTTCCCTCACTCGTAGCATGCACCGGGAGATCACGTTCACGAACAGCATGCTGACAAGGAGGTACAGGCATCTTCACCGGCCGAAAATCTTTCTCCCTCTGCCTCTCCCCCATTCTATTGGCATGTCTCGTAGCCTCCTCAAACATCGACAGTTCTCCCGTTCTGAGCATCGTGTCGAGGATATCATCACCGACTAGCAACACGCCGGATAGAAACTCGTACATGTAGTTTAAGCGCTGGTCGCCCAGGACTACCATTTCCCAGAGGTTGCGGATGAGCATTTCGTCGTCAAGGGGGGTAGGTGGTTTCAGGATGGTTTTACGCGGGATGTGCGTGCGGTGCCGGGGGTTGCGACGGTGTTGGTGCTGGCCCTCGCACTCCTGGGAGCCAGAGCCAGAGCCTGCACTTGTAATAGGCTGCGGCTGGGAAGAGGGTGAGGAGGAAGGGGAGTACCAAGCCTGCGGGTAGCGTTGTTCCTCGTAGGAGCCGGTAGAGCCGGGCCTGCCTGCACGGTCCGGGCTGCCGCTGAGACTCCCGCTAGGACTGTTCTTAGGACTACCGGTACCGGCAGCACTGTTGCTGTCGGTTCCGTAGATGTAGTTTGGGTTTTTGCCGCTGTTTCTTCTGTGGTGGTATCCGTTTAAGCCGGCGGTGGTGGGTTGGGATGAACCCCTTGAGATCTCGGTGATAGTACCCCAGTGGACGTTTCTAGCGCGCTGCGCACTGCGGACGTATCTGTTACTATTGGCAGTTTGATGATTGTCATTTCTGTTGCTGTAGTTGGATTTGGACCGGGGTTTTTGACCTTGGGTGTGGTCTGTGGCGAGAGCAATGGAACTAGGATGTTGGCTCGATCGCTGGCTGTGTAATGATGGGAATTCCTTCTCGTCATTGTAGCAGCGGTGACCTGAATGAGAAGGATTGGTGTATAGAGGAAGAGGATTCGGGGAGCGTTTAGAATTAGAATTAGAGCCGACGATGGAGATGAGCAGGTCAGCTGCCCGCTCTAGAAAGTTATACAGCGAAGGCATTTCGAGTGCAGCAAGCCAATTTGGTTTCAATGTTAGTGGGGCAAGCATTTTGCAAGTTCAAGCGCATGCGATCTCGAGGGAGCCTTTGTTTATATACCTTCCATTGTACAAAGCTGTTGGCACAAAGACCAGGACGGCGACAATGGCGGCATTCTACGGAATGGGTTCATTATCATTGTTAAGGGCGAGAGAAAGGTGTTTCATGGAAGGTCCTTTCGACCTGGTGAATGAGGAAGCGCATAAAGAAGAGATTCGTCTTGTCTTTGTTCATTAATAGGTATCTTCATGTTCTACAGTTATTGTACATATCATAACCCCGAACGGGTGAGACCAAGGTATCTTTCTGTAGGCCATCAGTACAAGATTAGGATAGAGGATAAACTATCAAACTCACAAGAAATAACTTAAATAGTATTAGACGGGTGTCGCGCTGCCGTCTGCTGTGCTTCCTCTTCTTTCATCTCCCTCTCCAAAGCTGCAAAGTCTCCCTGGAACGCAGTCTTGACTGGCTCCATCCGTACCTCCCAGACATCCTCACTACTCGGCCCCGTCTTATACTTGATTGCCTTCTTCCGGTTATGCTCCCGGATCAACCGCCTCTTCTCGTTGTCACTGAATGTCCTTGTCTTCATACACAACCAGAAATTCTCCCAATGTTCGCTGCACGACCGCAGCTCGCCGTATCGGTAGACATTGACGAATTGGCCGCCTAACGACTGGCAGAAGAAAGCATAATCAAAGGCGGAGCGGCAGGACATGGTATCGGCGTAAAGGGAATCGGGGGCTATAGATGCGGCGGGAGATTGAGGGTCGGACGATGGAGATTGTGCCGTTGTGCTGGACGACTGTTGTGATTGCTCCGACTGGTTAATGTCGCTTTGCAGACTCGCCCACAATTTTGAAAACTCGGCGTCTGCTTGTTCTTCCCGGCTGAGCTTCTGTGGTTGCGGTGGTGTTGGAAGACTTTCTGGTGCTGGAGGAGGTGGAGGTTGAGACTCGTTTTTTTGCGGTGACGAAGAATTCCAAGGCCAGCCCATATTGCCTGAGTCTGTTTCTCCCGGATATGAAACGGTTATAGGATTGGCGGTGCAAATGCTAATGGACTGTGATATCGTGGATGCGGAGTTGAGAAGATGGACGATGTTTGTGATGTTTGTTCCGCCTTTCTGCGGTGTAACTTTGCGGCGGTTGTGACAATACCAGAACCGACTGGTAATACAGCGATCTCCATCTAGTATAGTACTCAACGACTCGACGTCATCCATCACAAGCCGATCAAGCTCCCCTCGCTCGTTCTGCGTTTCCAGCATTGCTTCCACACCCACAATCATGATGCGAGCTCTGTTTGCTGGTAGGGTGTCCCAAGGTTACCGGCCCTTACCATACTACTGGAGAAGCTCTGCTGTTTATCGGGCTCTAAAGCCATCTTTGATTGCCCGACAAGCAAGTACAATCAGCTCTGCAAATGTTAGCTCGCTCGAGAACGGCCACATCGAGTTGGGAGAAAACGAGGGTCTAGTCTTTGTCAATAGTAAGCTTATCTCAATATGTGCTTGAGCTCCTATAGGTCTAACGAGTTCTAGATATCTTCCCACCAAAGCTTCAATGGCTACTAGGACCGCTCAACGGCACTCAATCGTATGAAAAAACTTTAAAGCGGATTAATTGTCCGCATCTTGCAGCATCTGATCCGCTGCATATCATCCGTCAAGTATTTCCCCAGGGCTTAGATATCGACATTAAAGATATCATCCCCCGATTTCGCGAAGGAGGTGCCTTTATAAAATATGCCCGCAAACCAGGAGCCACAGACACCGAAATCGAGGCCGCCATCAAGAACCATTTAGAGAAACATCCTATCCGGCCTTGGTTCAACCCTTTTCGGCCAGCAACAGTTTCTCAAGTCCAGGGGAGGCCGTGGATCGAAGATCTTTATCGCATCCCTAGTCAGCGTATCCGAGTTGAATTTCACCCTGCCGTGCCGGAAGGGTCAGCCACCGAATTGACCACAGAAGTTCTCTACACCGTTTTCCGCAGATATGGTAAGCTTCAGGATATTGAGCGGCAACCGCCGGATTCGAAAGACACACCGAGATATGCATGGGTCGAATTCTCCCGTGCTAGGAATGCCGTGACTGCCAAAAACTGCGTCCACGGATTTACTATACCTTCTGAGGGAGGTGGGGGCACGTCTGGTACACGCGTCAAGATCAAATACGAACGGAAAATCAGACTGTCTATGATCAAGGATTGGCTCTTGAGTCATCCCCGTCTAGTAATCCCTGCCGTCGCTGCTCTCATTGCCGCTATAACAGTGACTGTCTTTGACCCGATACGCACTTTTTTCATCAAGATGAAGATCAAGGCAACCCTCCACACGGAAGGGAACAAGTTCACCCAGTGGATCCGATACCAGGCCAGCAAGGCAAATATTTACTTCGGACAGAGCAAGTCCGACACTCGTGGACTAACAGCAATCTGGGAGGATCGCCAAGACGATATTGCACAACTCAGCTCCTGGCTGACGGAGAGTGCCGAAACATTCATTGTGATACACGGCCCGCGCGGCTCAGGGAAGCGTGAACTGGTGGTAGATCGAACTCTCAAGGAGAATAGGTACAAACTTGTCATCGACTGTAAACAACTTCAAGATGCGAAAGGTGACACGGCAAAGATTGCTCGTGCGGCTAGCCAAGTGGGATACCGGCCGATATTCTCATGGATGAACAGTATCAGCAGTTTCATTGACCTGGCTGCGCAGGGAATGATTGGCACAAAAGCAGGATTCTCGGAGACACTGGACGCGCAGCTCAGCAATATCTGGCAGAACACCGCTATAGCCCTGAAGAGAACCACATTGGAGAACAGAAAGAAGACCGATACGGACGCGCAGCTTTCCGACGAAGAGTATTTGGAGGCCCATCCCGAGCTACGCCCTGTGGTAGTCATTGATAACTACCTCCACAATAATCCGGAGAGCAGCGTGGTCTACGACAAGATCACAGAGTGGGCTGCGGGTCTAACAGGTGGGAACATTGCACATGTCATCTTTTTGACAACTGATGTTTCCTTCTCCAAGCCTCTGAGTAAAGCCATGCCCAATTCAGTGCTCCGAACGATTTCTCTGGGCGACTGCTCGCCTGAAGTTGGCCGAAGGTTCGTACTCAACCATCTTGAATACGAGGCAAAGAGCAAGCACAATACCACACCAAAGGTGGAGGACCTGACAGAACTGGATAGCTGCATTGCGGTGTTGGGAGGACGCGTAACAGATCTCGAATTCATGGCACACCGCATGGAAGCCGGAGAAACACCCCGAGGCGCCGTTACTCGAATCGTGGAACAATCGGCTTCTGAAATTCTGAAGATGTTCATCTTGAGCCCCCAGACCGACTCACAGCAGTGGAGTCATCAGCAAGCTTGGCAGCTAATTAAAACGCTTGCACATTCGAAGGATGGCAGTGTGCTCTACAATCACGTCCTTCAGTCTGATTTGTTCAAGTCGAACAGTCAGGCCCTCCGAGAACTCGAACAAGCGGAGCTGATCACCATCGTCACTGTGGACGGCTCGCCTGAGAGAGTGAAGGCTGGTAGACCAGTTTACCAGGCGGTATTCAAACGATTGACTCAGAACAAGACCTTGAGCAGTCGCTTAGATCTTGAGATCCTATCGCAGCTGATCAGCAAGGAAAACAAGACCATTGGGACGTATGAGGAGGAGCTCCTTCTGCTCGGAAAGCTGCCGAAGCAGCCACGAGAGCTCACAGGAAGAATCCAATGGCTCCTGGAAAAGGTGTACAATTCGCAGAACAAGATTGGGAAGTACGAAGCTGAGAGTGCGGCACTCCAGAAGATCTTGCAAAGTGAACATTGATAATTATCCAGATACTCTCCAGATTTCCTCTCACTATGAATATCATGAGCACACACGACTGTACAATAATACTATAAATCAAAGAACATCTTTGTATTTCTGTTTCATTTCTTTGTTATAATTTAGTAAGCCTTCCGAGCCACAATTGGCAATTGCTGATGTCAGCTGTAATGTACCGTACTATAAATACACACCACTTTAGCACTTGACCAACTCCTGCTTCTCTCTGGAGCAAGAAATTCCACTCGCATTTCTGAATTTATCATTTTGATGGGTAGACTTATGGACATCGCTATTTTCTCATAATCTTTCTTTGGCGGGAGTTCTCACTCTCTCATTTTGACTCTTAACCTATATCCGTCTACCCTGATAGAGATACGTGAACCCGCGATGAACACCATACAGACAGCTTATGACGGGGTACAGCTGAATTCAGTAGCCCTGGTTGCGATCGTCATCTCAACATGTGTTTTTATACTTACGCGCATTATCAGCGGCCTTCAAAGTCATGCTAGGGAGACGAGAGACACATCGGAACCTCGCCGGCCTAGGATAGTGCCATATTGGATACCATGGTTTGGTCATGTTCTCTCGTTTGCTCGGAATCACATAAATTTCCTAGAAAGAACTAGGTAAGTATGTTTATAGTGGACATAATTCTAGGCCATCTAGCTGACGGTGACAGGAACCGATTGAATGAGGCTGTATTTGCCATAGTGATGGGTGGCGCTAAGCACAATATTGTCATGTCGCCGTCGATGATCAAGTCTGTTTTGGCCTTCAGGAGCGTCACAACAGCCCCTCTAGTCAGGCATATCTCGCAGAAGATTTTCGGTGATCGGGGCGCCTTTGAGAAGCTAAACCCTTTCGACCACCATGCTTATGTCCACAACATTCCAAATCAATGCATGCATGAGCCAGCCCTTTCTCAAATATCAGCGGCGGCAGCTCGTTTTATTGAACGGGAAACTCCAAACCTAGTGACTTTCTGCCCAGCCACCATCGACCAGATGCTCTGGGAGCGTCCAGGCGATGTGACTGTTATCGAGGGAACCGACCAACCAGTCTGCGAAGTGGATTTCTTTGCCCTCATTAGACATTTTGTTGGGACTGTGACAACCACATCTTTGTTCGGTCAAGCCATTTTGGAAACTTTTCCAAGTCTGCTGCCAGATATCTGGAGCGTTGATGACAAGTTTGCTACTATGGCAATGGGGCCCCCGCGTCACTTGACTCCTGGAATTTCTGCATCTTATATTGCCCGTGATCGACTGTTAAGTATCCTTGCCGTATTCCACCAAGCATTGTTGTTTTGGGATGAGGGAAGAGACCTTGGGATGGAATTCCGCGAACTCTGTGACCTCGAAGACGTCTCAGAGCCAATCAAGATACGTATTCGCATGGCAAAAGATTTAGGACTGTCACCAGAGGCTAGTGCTCCTGCACATCTAGCCTTACTCTGGGCTATGAACGGAAACTCACCCAACATCGTATTTTACCACCTTCTTCGTTTATACGCCGATCAACCTCTTTTGGAGGAAATACGAAAGGAGATCGCCCCGTTTGTTAGGGTGTCGAGACCGACTAGAGAGGAAACCGGGTTTCCAATTCTAGAGCCACCTAGGCTTTCCATTGACATCGATAAACTGTCTAAGTCGTGTGAGCTCTTGAAGGCGAGCTTCTACGAGACTCTACGCTTGGATTCGGCGGGGCTTTCCTTCCGCCAGTTGACTGCGGACCTGACTCTCACCGAGACAAAGGAAGAAGCCGCAAGCGCAGGGAGATCGACACCACACTCCTATTTCCTCCAGAGCGGCGAGCTAGTCATCGTACCTCATGGGGTTGTCCATAACGATCCCGCATGCTTTTCTAACCCAGACCAATTTGACCCTCTCAGGTTTATTCAGACCGACCCCAACACCGGCCAGAAGCGCGCAAAGTTCGAGATCATAACTCCATTTGGAGGCGGCATGCCTTCGTGCAAAGGACGTGCTTTTGCGGAGAAGAAGATATTGGCTTTGTCGGCAGCAATCGTGTCCTTGTGGCAGGTCAAGCCGGTAAATGGGAAGGACTTGAAAATCCCAGAACACAAGATATCGAGTGCTGCTTTTCTGCCCAAAAATGATCTCCGGGTGCGAATATCACCGCGCTATCCTTTATGATGTAAATGGGTTGAATCGACTATGTGGGTGTATCTATATAATATAATAATAGAGAGATTTCGGTACAAATGACATGTAACGAATTAGATTGAGAACGATTGTAGAGTAAGATAGGAATGCGAATTATGTGATAACAAGCATGGAAAAGAATCCGAGCAGTTCGGACCTGTGCCGACTGTACTTCCAGCCGATCTCACCATCCATGGCTCAAATACGCGACCACTGAACAACAACATCTGCTATATTCTGGATACATTTCATATATAATCTATGAAAATAATGAATGTTCAAGAAGCCATGGAACTAGACGAAACCACCCCTGTTTCCCAAGATTACGACCTATCAACGCCTATATCCTCCACTTCAGGCCTCCGACAAGGCCTAACCTCGTACGGCGATGCCCATTTCTCTCTCTTCCTGAGAAAGGTCTTTGTCAAGGCACTAGGATACTCCGAAGATGCACTCTCGAGACCCATCATCGGAATCATCAACACCTATTCCGGGTTCAACCCTTGCCACGGAAATGTGCCTCAGCTTATAGAAGCCGCAAAACGTGGGATCCAGCTCAATGGCGGACTTGCAGTCGAGTTTCCTACTATAAGTGTGCATGAATCATTCTCGCACCCGACAAGCATGTTTCTGCGGAATTTGATGAGTATGGATACGGAGGAAATGATTCGTGCTCAGCCTATGGATGCATGTGTCATGATTGGAGGTATGCTTCTCTTCTAGGATAATTAATGTGTAGACTGACACCGTTAGGATGCGACAAGACTGTTCCAGCACAGTTGATGGGCGGGATTTCTGCGAATAAACCTGTTCTTCCTCTCATCACTGGCCCGATGATGCCTGGGAGCCATCGCGGGAAGAGAATAGGTGCCTGCACAGATTGCCGCAGTAACTGGGCTGCCTTTCGTGCTGGAGAGATGGATATCGAAGAGATCTCGGAAATTAATGAGGAACTAGCTCCGACAGTGAGATTGCATATGCTGAAATTCTGATTCACTTTGTTGACGCATTTAGATTGGAACTTGTGGCGTTATGGGCACTGCTAGCACAATGGCGTGTATTACCGCTGCGCTCGGTATGATGCCACTGCGTGGGGCTTCCGCTCCAGCGGTTTCGTCTGCAAGAGCAAGAGTCGCCGAAGAGACGGGAGCAAATGCTGTACAGATAGCCCGCAACAAGTGGAAACCGCAAGATATCCTATCGAAGGAGTCTTTTCTGAACGCTATCATCGTCCTGCAAGCAATCGGCGGTTCAACAAATGCTGTGGTGCATCTGATGGCCATTGCTAATCGGCATCTGAAAATCCAAGGTGCGATAACATTGCAGACGTTTGAAGAAGTCGGGCGCAAAACACCACTATTAGTAGACCTCAAACCCAGTGGCGATAACTACATGACCGATTTCCACAACGCTGGAGGGATGTTAGCATTATTACATACCCTCCGTCCCCTCCTCCATCTTTCGGCCATGGCAATCACTGGCCAAACACTAGGCAAGGTCCTGGATACGTCGCCATTCCGAGAATTTCCCCTTTCTCGACAAATCATCAGGCCTCTATCAGACCCTCTCTACCCATCCTCATCGCTGATAGTGCTTCACGGAAATATAGCGCCCGATGGCGCGATAATGAAAGCATCCGCTTCAAAATACCGTGCCCTCCTCACCCACACCGGACCAGCCGTTGTCTTCGAAAACTCGGCCGATCTCGCCAGACGCATTGATGACCCTAACCTAGAGGTCACGGCAAACTCAATCCTTGTCCTCAAGAACATAGGACCAATCGGGAACCCTGGAATGCCAGAAGCCGGTCTCCTTCCTATCCCGCGTAAACTCGCAGCGGCAGGTGTTAAGGATATGCTTCGGATCTCCGATGGTCGTATGTCTGGTACAGCTGGGGGGACAATTATCCTTCACGTCTCTCCTGAGTCGGCGGTCCCAGGGTCGCCATTTGGTATTGTCCAGACAGGGGATCTTATTACTTGCGATATAGAAGCCAGAAAACTGCAACTAGAGATTTCAGCAGAAGAACTAAAGGCGCGGATTGAGGCTCGGAGATCGGCGGCTGGTTCGGAGGACAAGCCAAGGCAGAGGGGATATCGCGCGTTGTACGAGCGGTCTGTTAATCAGGCGCAGGATGGGGCCGACTTCAATTTCCTTACGGCTAACGGAGGTTCAAGGGATTAATTAAACCGGGTTAAACATGTTAGAATAGTCACAACTTACAAGTTGGTTGATTCTTGATGAGTAGAAGCCCTGACCCTTTGCCCTAAGCCCGAATTTTGCCCGATACGGTTAAAACGCGTCGCGCCCGCGGCGACGCGTTGTCCTGATGCTGGGCTGTGGCCCTACGCTTCTACTTCTAGGTGTGATTCGGTATCTCCATAGTGAGTCGTCTCGGAGATCAATTACGACATGCTGAAAGGAGCACGGTGATTCCATCGTCTTATTTCAGTTTCCCCACAATTGAGCTTTACAATGTCTGAACCAATGCGACCTAGGGGCAGACCAGCCCGTAAGTTCAGTTCAACGCAACCAGACTTAGATGCAACCGCTCACATGTTGAATTAACCAAGATACACCTGGAACAACGGTTTTAACGTATACCCCCGACGGTCGATACATTGTTACTGGAGGGTCGAACTCCGCCATCCGAATCTACACCGTCGGACAAGATGGAGAACCGAAGACCGTTGAAGAAGGTGCTGATGGGCATCTCGGGATAGGAGCTACGGTAGGGCATCACTTAACATCCCTTGCACTAATTAAGATGTTCGCCTGTCTCACATTTGCAGAACGAGTATTTCTTCATGGGCGCCGAAGACGGGACAGTCTGGCAGTATGAAGTTCAATCAGGACGGATGGAGAAACTGCTTGTACGGTGTGCGTTGCCAGTACGGGATATTGCGGTTTCGAAGGATAATGAGTGGGTTGCTGTCGCGAGCGAGTGAGTTTACCTCCTGCCTACCCTCGACTTAGCTACGTAGGAGCTAATGCCACTCTAGTGAGCTCACGGTAAAACTGGTGAATATCGAGGATATGACCAAGGTCAAGTACCTTCGCGAGCAGGCTAAGGGGACAAAACACATTGCCTTCGATCCAAATGGGCGGTTTGTGGCGGTTTCGTGTACGGACGGCGTCGTGTACCTTTATTCAATGGACACCGAGGAACCGGAGCTGGTGCGAAAACTTGACGGCGTGGTTCGACGGCTAGAACCCGATGACGAAGCGACAGCGAGAGTGGTTTGGCATCCTGATGGGACTGCGTTTGCGTCGGCGGAGGTGACGAGGGATATTGCCGTGTTTTCCGTGGGCGAGTGGAAGAAGGAGATGACTTTCTCTGGTGGTCACAATGGGGATATCACCGCCATGAGCTGGTCTCCCAATGGAGCGCTTATGGTGACTGCGGCAAAGGACGGCCAGGTTCTGCTATGGGAAAGCAAGACGCAAAAGGTTCTACATCGATATGATTTCCCGAATGTAATCAATGTCGCCTGGCATCCAACAAAGAACGCAGTATCGCTTACGACATCTGACGGAGAGCTATTTATCTATGATGGATTCGTGTCGAAGGACCACCAGGCTGTGCTTCAAAAACCGCTACAGGCAGCTCCTATATTCCCCGGCGCATTGACTGAGATATCCGATAATGCGAGGCGGCCACTGGCGAATCGACCAAAGGAGGTACAGCGCAGGGAGAGGATGGGCAGCATTGACTCGCTAGATGATATTCTTGGCCTCGACCAGGACATGGAAGAGTTCGTCGAAGACGATGATGGAGCCGGTTATACTGAGGGTATCAACGGACATGGGAAGCGCACGAACGAGCATCTAGATGATATCGATGGACACACGGATAAGCGGATGTTGACATCGTTTGCGAAGCCGAAGGTCCATCCGCCGCTTCAGCCTGGTAGCACGCCTTGGAGGGGAAACCGCCGATATCTTTGTAAGAGCACTCTATTCCTTTGCGTGTCCTGTACTAACAGTATTAGGCTTGAATTTGACGGGTGCTGTCTGGACTGTTGACCAAGAGACTCATAATACGGTGACGGTGGAGTTTTATGACCGAGAGCTACACCGTGATTTTCACTTTACGGACCCGTATCTGTATGACCGGGCGTGTCTGAGTATGTCAAGTCCTTGCAAGGTGAAGTCATCATGCTGACGATAGTAGATGAGCACGGTGCTCTCTTCTCCAACAACCCAACCGACAATAGCCCTGCCACGATCTTTTACCGTCCGCACGAGACATGGACCACGCGAGCGGATTGGAGGACTCAGCTACCCCAGGGCGAACACATCCGAGGTATGAAGATAACCTAGTCTATAGGGCTAAAGCTAACCGTAACCAGCGCTGGCGCTAAGTGAATCGTATATCGTTGCAGTAACAACGAAAGACTATGTTCGAGTCTATACACTATTCGGAACACCATTCAAGGTGTACAGACAAAAAAGCCCGGCCGTGACCTGCGCTGCCTGGCGGGACTATGTCATGACCATAGGGAATGGACCACTGGGAAGTGATGGGCGGATGGCAACACTGCGGTATTCGGTAGAGAATGTCAAGCGCGACGAGATCTGCCAGAACGAGGACGTCGTGGCTATTCCAGAGGGGACTGAACTGAAGAGCGTCTTCTTCACAGATACTGGAGTGAGTATCTATCAACAGTCTATGTCTAAAGGACCGGCTAACTTGAGTAGGACCCTTGTGTCTACGATTCGGAAGGCGTGTTATTGGTTCTACAGCACTGGCGGACTCCAGGCCAGGCGCGATGGGTTCCACTGCTCGACACGAAGCTACTGGAGCGACTGGCAAGCGGACGCAAAGAGGAAACCTACTGGCCTGTGGCAGTCGCGCAGGACAAATTCCACTGTATTATTTTGAAGGGAGGAGACCGATACCCTTACTTCCCACGGCCAATGCTCAGTGAATTCGAATTCCGGATACCAATCTCCGACAAGCCCAGCAAAGCGCAGGATGATGAGGAGGAGGAGGAGAACGCTGCGCGCAATGACAGTATGCGCCTAGAGGAATCCTTTGTCCGGAGTAATATTCTCCTCTCTCTCTTTCAGGATCTGGTCTCGTCTACACATGCGACAGCAACCCAGCGGGCTGAACTGTCGCGGAAGGAGCTGGAGCTGGACAAGGTGCTTCTGCAGCTCCTAGCAATCGAGTGCCGCGAAGGCGAAGATCGGGGTATGAAGGCGCTAGAGCTGGTACAAATGATGAAGGACCGCAACGGTAGGATGGTCGAAGCCGCTGTCAAGGTTGCACAGCGGTATAACCGGGGGGTCTTGGAGGATAAGATTCGGGATCTGGCTGAGCAGCGATACACGGGGGAGGACGACGATGATGAATTAGCATTTTGACTTATGACTGTATGATAAGCTCTATGATTGATACCAAGAAATAAATTGGATAATTGTTGACATGCGTCGAGACCCCGGAATGGACTACAATTGAGGCTTGTGGGTCAACGTCATCATTCAGTTAAAGTAATTCTTCCATCTCCCAATCCCAGTCGCCTTCATCTCACTACTCTATTTTTCCATCATATCTACACTCTACATTCTCATGCATTAATCACGCCGTTATTCAATCTTCGCGATGCCAAAGCTCGCTATCCCGCCATCCTCACCCGTTTCCACACCCCGCGTCATTCACACCCGCCGCCTTGTACACCCTCGATCCAAACTCAACTCCAGATGCGCATCCTCACACGCCCGGCCCCTCGCACACGCCCAAATCCGCCATGACATCCCTCTATCGCCTTCATCTTCGAACCCACTAGCCCTTCTTCCCTCCCAATCTCCGTTCAACTTCAAATACTCCCTCACCGACGACCTCAACCCGAAGAACCAAAATGACCACAAACCTCCAGATGAGCGGATCATAAAGCTCGGAAAGAGTATTTCTCCCTCTACTACAACAATACGTCTCAAGAAGATAGCTAACGAACTTTTTTCATGTAGCACTAAGAATCCTCTCCCCCCTCCTCCCGACAATCCTCATCAACCCGCTCCCACCGCATATCCTCTCGCCGAGTGTAACATTACATCTCTTCCCCTCAACACATCCGCATTTACCAACGGTTAAGGGACGCACACTATACCGCGCAGCGCTATGGGCTGTTCCCTTGGCATGGAGTAGTGTACCCCTTGTTGGCAACGTAAAGTTGCAAATCCTAAGTGAACGCATCGTGCGCGCGGGGACGGTGCCCGACCCGCATCTAAATACAGCACATACAGACACCCAGAGTGGGAATGGGGATTTTGGTGATGAGAGACTTGTTGTGCGGTGGCGGACCGAACGGACTCCTTCGTCAAATACACCTTCGTCCTCGTCCTCACCATCAGGGTCTGGGTCCCGGTCTCCGTCTACATCTCCCGCAAGCACGAGCACCGCCCTAGGTGGTGAGGAGGAATCTAAAACTGGAACAAACAAGGGTCTAAGTGTTCTGTTAGGCGGAGACGCACCTATCTTCAAACTATCTAGCGATGACCAGTTCACGGGTCTTTTCATCTTCTCCTTCGATGAGGAGGGTCGTGTCATATCGCAGACTATCGAGCATGCTGAGGACGCGAGCGGATGGGAGCGCACGGCGAAGTTCGTTACCCTGACGGATTGGTTGATTGGGAAAGCGAGGGGGTCGTTGGATTCTTCTCGCCCGGTAGGTTTGGTGGGCTGCACTGAGTTGAGTTCATTCGGTTCTTCCCCGCCTGGTCAAGATCATGAGCGGTGTCGGTGGCGCCGTGGTGAGGGGAAGAATGAGGGCATGTCGGAGGTGTCTTCGTCCTGATCCTTTCTTTCTCCTTTCCCTTTTGAGTTTGGTTTCTCTTCAGTCCGGCCCGCGAAGATGAGATAAAGTGCTGGAATTGTATTTTATTAGGACAATCTCCTTTCTCAATGATTTTTCTATTCTTGTTACTACTGTATCATACTACATATATTTATACCCGAATGGACGATTCACGCGATGCATCAGATAATAATCCCAACTAATCAGCAGTGGCACTAACTCGATTAAAAATAATGTGTATACAACATAGCACAAGAATACCAAGCGTCTCTACCTCCGCTCAACAGATAGAAAGCCTAATCTGAGATATACTAAATCTGCCTACTCCCGTTTAATACCAGGACCAGCATCAACAGATGGCGCTTTCAATCCCACAAAAACACCCACACAAACCCCAACCATCACCACACTTCCAGTGAGATACGCAACCTCCCTCCCAGCCCACCAAAACAACGAGCAGAACAACAACGGCCCCGCCGCACGCCCAGCCTGTCCCCAGCTCCTTAACCTCCCCAACACAAGGCCCCTCTCCTCCTCCTTCGCCTCCAACGAACCAAGACTATTCAACCCCGTCACGACAGTCGCGCTCGTAACAGCTAGGAAACTCGCGGCGGCATAGAGACCCGCTATCGAGGTGACGCGTGATAGTAAAAAGAACGAGATCGCTGCGCTTACGACACCAATGCGCACTGTTAGGAGTGGGGGGAGACGGCGGACGACTGTACCTTGGAGGAGGGAGGCGATGAGGCCCATTGTTGAGAGGAGGCGGCCGTTCAGTGCCGCAGGGGAGGCGGTGGAGTTGGTATAGAAGGTTGCTGTAAGGAAGGGCAGGGAGAATTCCATGCCGGAGAAGGGGAGGAGGAAGAAGAGGTGGAGGGCGTTGAGGATGGCGGGGTTGTTAGTGTATTTGTGGGGTGTTTTTGGTATAGCGGTGGGTTTAGCTGGTCCTGTCGGGGTCTCTTCCGTTATTGTGGACATAGGTGAGGATGATTCTTGGAGGCTCGTAAGTCCTGGATGTGTCTCAGGGAGACAAGCGTAGATATACACCGTCTCGACTACGATAAGCGCTAGCGAAACTGCCGCAGCAGTCCCGAAGGGATTCGCCACGACGGAGGTGATGCTCGCCAGGTACGCGCCTAGAGCAGGGCCGAAGGTAAACGCGATACTAAAGCAAGCTCCCACGAGAGCCATTGTTGGCCCGCGTTGGCTTGGATCGCTGATATCCGTCGCGATTGCGTGCGCTAGCTGCACGTTTCCCTCGCTGAGACCACCGACAACACGGCTAGCGAGAAACGTGCGGAAATCCGTCGCCGCGACCCAGAGCCAAACGCTTACTGTATTCCCCATCATGGAGGCGAGAAGAGCTGTGCGCCGGCCGAATTTGTCGGAGAGGCGACCGATGAAGGGGGCCGCGATGGCTTGGAGAAGCGAGAAGAGGGAGCCAAGGGCGCCGCCGAGAAGGACGATGTCATAGCGGGAGTCGATGGGCTTAGCGAAAGAGTTTTTGTAGGCGTTTAGGTAGTGGAAGATGCGGTTTAGGGTCGATGATGGCGAGGGGTCGATGGCGCGGTAGAAGGATAGCAGGGAGGGGAAGAGGGGGAGAATGAATGTGAACGATATCTAGGTCAAAGCTATTAGATTTTGTGTGAAGAATGTAGAGATGAGAGCATACGGTGGCATACCAGGTCTAATAGCAAGGAGATCATTAGGACCCTGAGGATCCTTCTGCGCTGGTCTGCGGGCACGGCCATGGTGAAGGTGCAGGATGGGCAGCAGAAAGTGACTTTCAGTATGGAATTGAAGGAGAACGCATTGAATGAAGATATCGAAGAAGCCGAGACTTGCAAGCTGTCTTCAAGTGGTTTATTTGATTGATCTCAGAGAATCACGTCACATTCGAGACTAGTAAACATTATGTCATAGTTCTATAGCCGTTCAGCCAATGGGATCTCATCATCTCATTTATAAATACCTTACACAGCCTGAATTGCAGGGTATAATACGCCGTATGCAGCACAGCCTGACTGCGGTGCGCTTCCGCATACGAGAGGGATTTCATGGAATATCCCACCAAAGATCGCGGGGGAATTCCAGTTTGAATGTCTATCTTAGAGTCTAGTAAGATATTGACAGCTGTTAACTGATTCCATGACCTAATTAAGCCCTGCCTATCCAGCTCAGTCGACATGCCTTGCCTGCTAGCCAACTGCCCAATCCGCTTCCCTAAGATTCATATGTAGACAAGATGGGCCAAACTAAAATACAGGTGAAGGGAATTGAAGATAAGGTGGGTATTGAAAGAAAATAAGACCATTACCAAAAGGCAACGAGAACGTCCTCTAGATCAAAAGAGAACATAGAAAGAGATATTGAAGAGCAACCAGATGCACGCTCAATAACCACAACACAAATGTCATCAGAAACTTTTCGCAGTACCATCCGATAATAAAGGAAATGGTATACTCTCCCTGCAAAGTCTTGTGGTATCGTTTGGAGAATTCATTGCTTTCGTGAACCATAACACCACCGTTACCCGTGAAGAGATTATTAGAGGGATAGGGGCTGGACAATCCGCGGAGCCGAGACAGGAGGAGGTCGTTGAGAGGATAGACGGGGCGCGGTGGCTATGGATAGAAGAGAACTGCTTCCACATGCATTCCCATCCAGCTAAAGAGCCAACCCAGATATTTCACCAGTGTTCAGCTATTGAGATGCAGGAGTGGCGGCGGGAGCACCGTTCAGTCCTCCACGGCCACGGGGACCACGGCCCCGACCACGACCCCGGAAGTCGCCACGACCCCGACCACGAAACCCATCGCCTCCACGGCCACGACCCCGGCCACGGCCTCGGAAGCTAGACTGCCTTTGATGTTGGCGATGACAGGTCGACTCGAAGCCATCATCGGTAGGTTTGGCGGGTGCTGCGCTTGCCTCGGGCGCGACGTCGGCGTTGATATTAGCAGGAGTTGCTCGGAGGCCAGTTTCCGTTTCGGTAGGGTTACGGGGAACTTCGACAAAGCCTTCCGTATTTGTAGAAGACGCAAGAGGGTCATTATGAGGCTCCCATGTCGATTCAGCAACCGCATTTGCACCGTCGGAGACGAGAGTCTGCGGAGGTGGAACAATATTCTCGGTTTCAGCTGCAGAGGCCGTGGAGTCGTGTGCAGCAGCTTCAGTGGCATAACTCAGATCCTGGAGCTCGGTGTAGGCGGCGTTAGCTGCGGTAGGATCGGAGGCGGGTGCAGCCTGCGGATTGGGCTCCTCTTCAGAAAGTTGCTTGACTTTCGAGTCTGCAAATCGAGAAATTAGTTTTGATCCTCACAGAAAACATCAGGGCAAGCTCACAGGTGACTTCTAGTATGTCCCCGTCAACACTGGGAACCTTCTCATCAACACCATCGATGAGCTTCTGCATCGAAGCAACTGCATCAAGGTGGCCCCCGTAGACTTGGGAGAGTACACCTTCAAAGGCACGGTTCTCGATCTCAGACTCATTCCCATGAAGCCTCCTAACTGCAGCAGCGCAAAGGAACTTGCTCACGCTCAGCAACTGCTGGCTGAAGTCGTCCTTCTTGACCTCGAGTGCTGCAGTAGCAGCCTCCTCCCGGAGAGCCTCAAGCTCCTCCTTGTGAGCCTTCTCGAGCTCGGCCTTCTGGTTGGCTAGGCGTTGCTCGTAGAATGTCGCAAATTCCTTGTAGTGAGCGACCTGCTCCTCCAGCTGCGCAATTGTGGCCTGAAGAGCAGGCTTCTTCAAGGCCTGCGCCTTTTGGTCGTTGTTGATCTTCTTCTCTTCAACCAGCTCATCCAGTGTCTTGTTAGGGTTTTCAGCGATAGTGGCGTCAACTTTGGCGGTCGCATTCTAGATCAGATTAACACGAGATATAGAAAGAAAAGGGAAGACGTCGCTGCCCAAGCTACTGACCAGCTTCTTCACGTTGTTGCGCAAGGTCCTATGCATCAGTTAGCACACTGTCCAGCCTCGACCGCAAATAAAGCAGCAAAAGGGACACGAAGTCGAGCTCCGAAGTGATCGTACCTCTGAATTTCTTTGTAGTGTGGAAAGTTGACAAGCTCTGAAGCGGCGGTTGTAACAGAATTGGCAACACTGTTCAGCTTTACTTCCGACAGAGAAGGAGACTGCGCAGTAGCAGTGTCGAGAGGAGCTGTGGCCATGATGTCGGTGGAGCCTCACACGTGAGAGATAATAGAAAGGTGATTAGAACTGGGTAAAAGAATCAGAGCTCAGACGTCAGCCTGGAGGGGTACGAATGAAGCAGACAGAGGAGAGAAAGAGAAGAGGGACTGACGTGTAGAAACGGGCAGAAGAAACAAAGGTGAAAGGCGGGCCGTCACTGACCTCGCCTGGTTTGTCGCGTGCTGCAGGGATCAGCCCAACAGTGACATCTGCTACTACTAAGGTAGTCTTTCATAGCTGATGATGGCATTTTCTTGAATTTAGAACAGTTATTTTACGTTGAGACGATGGCGATTTTGCCTATAAACTCTAGCTTCGTAGCAATGAGGCTCTTTTTCCAAGTTCAAGTGATTGTCACAATAAACGGTCATGCATGGCTATACGACGCGTACATCAAATTGGGTATCATAACTGTCAAATAACGCCATAAACTCCGCCTAGGTCCCGTAATGAATAAAGGCTCGATAGCGATTGAGAAACCAAGCCTCCTATCCTATCCTGGTTATCCTGAACTGCCATCTACCATACTAAAACGCGCAGATCGTGGAAAAACTCGCAAATCTCCGAGTTGAATAGAAGAAGCTCTCGCTCAGCCTTTAAACTTCCGTAGCGTGTTCTGCGATAGCGGAACGCCATGAATCAGTATTATCCCCAAGGAATCGTCCCAGTTCGACAAGACATACCTCAGTCACCTTGCGAACAGAATTCGGACTGATATTCTTTTCACCCGCCTTGCGTGAACGAATCGACGCTTCACGCATCAACCTGGTATCATTAGATCCGCTCAATTTTCGGTGTGCCTTGCGCTGTTTCCGATGTAGAATCACGGATTGGGGAGGACCGGAGGCGGATAGGCGATTGGGGTGCAGTTAACTTACTCCTGCATGAACAGCATGTAATCGAGGAATATCTGGTAATAAAAACATAAGTGTTAGCATCTACCAATAGATCGTCGCTGGGTCTATGTTTGTTTACCAAGATATCGGCGTTCTTGCTCAGGCTGCGGTTTGCATGAGCTTTGACTATCCGCTTCACAGTCGCACGAGGGTAAAGCTTTTGGGTAGCAGCCATGTTGCCAATTGATAACGGAACCCGCTTGGGATAGTAGTACTATGCTTCAAGATTGAATAATGTTGATGTTGAAGCCTGATCAAGCTTCTGGTGGATAGTTAACTACGGGGTGCTTCGTGCTCTGTAGTAGTTTACATAATCGTCTTATCGGATTCCGACCGAGACGGGATCCTCCGCTTTCGGTATCTCCATTACCATACGGTCGTTATGACGCAACGGAGACCCAAGAACAATTGTACTGTAGTATGTATTGATATTCATTAATCGACCCTACTGTATATATCTAAGTGGGCTAAGCATCTACACAGTTAGTTTTCGGCGGAGATATCTCCAAACGCAAAAAGCCGCTACAGACCCCAAAGTCACTCGCCAAGCAACGAAGATATAGAGGGCGACTTGGATCTTCTGATAGTACCCCTTAAGCATGATGCCTACTGCGTAGGTAGTCCCATCAGGACCCGTGTCAGACGGCCCATAATATCTTCCCACTCCAAGCCCTCCGATGCCGACTTGGTTACTATCGTACGCCTCATTCATCGCAACGACAGGCAGCGCAGCCGTTTCGCCATCAATGGCCGTGTTGCTCGGCCGACGCCGCGCTCCGAACTTGACCTGATTCATATTGCGTTTCCGCAACTGATATGTAAGAAGGTTCACGAGCAAGCGCAAGTCAGGAGAGGTAAAATTGGGGTAGTTCCATAGCCGGACGGCTGTGTGAGGGGGCAGCATATCCAGAAAGTCGGCCAATATGCCGAGCGTTAGACCCCAAAGAAGGAGCGGCGGTGTTTGGTTGGAGTTATTCTGTGATTTGCAGAGCATTGATTTGCATCTCTGTAGCCAGGTGGTGGTTTGAGCAACCTGGGGACAGCGTTTGAGATTGGTACCACATTGTAGAGTTTCAGTAGGATTCAACCTAATCGCTGAGAATTGCATATGGCCCATCATACTCCGACTCGCCAGACGAGCCATAAGGCCGCCTGTACTTGCAAGCCGTTGTGTCATGTCGACATGCTCTACCGTTCGCGATGAGGGAGAAAGAAGGACGTTCAAGGATACCCAGTGAGCCGATGCCACTTCGTCGGGTTGCAGTTCGAGGACAGGAGAGTCGCATTCTGTGAGGAGGAAGACGTACGGGCAGAGAACCATCAACCTGGGCCGATTAGCATCATCAATCTACCAGACGACTAGAGAACCTACGGAACGCTACCCCAACTCGAGGTTACGACTCTTTCGGGCAGATTTCCCACGTATATGCAATCGTCGGTTGTCAGGTCGAGGCCCACCTCTTCTGAGGCTTCTCGAATTGCGGCCGCTTGGTCATCAGAATCGTCTGGGTCTCGCTTCCCTCCCGGGAGCGCAACATGGCCAGTCCACCGGTCCCCAACGCGCGAAGCTCTTTTGATGAATAGAACTTCAGGATCCCCGTTCTGCGTCCACGGTTGGGAGAAGAAACTCTGTAGTTGGTCTGGCACGGGGGCGCTGGCATCATTCTGGAGGAGCGAGGATCGGTCCGGTCGGTGATTGTATGTAGGTCGGACTCGAAGGACTAGGGCAACAGAGGCACGTTTCTCGCATTGTGGGGGGTTAGGGACGTGATCGTAGGAGTTCTGGTAGAGGTCTAGGAGGACATTGTGGAGCGATGAAGATAATGGAGCCGGCTGTTGCGACGAGGTTGAATTAGCGGCGAGCATCAAGCTCAGGATGCTTTCAAGAAGCGTAATAAGAAGTTTAACAGGGCGTATATACAAAAAAAAAACTGGTATAGTTTATTAGACAATTGGGCGGTGTAGAAAGTTGAAGTTCAAGAGGAGCAGAAATACATGAGGCTGTCGGTACGATTATGTATTGATAGTGACAGTACCGGAAACTGCCCGGGTCCATTTTAAAGCGGTATCGCCACCAAGATTCCGATTGGTTGAAAATGTTAGGTGGGAGCTCTTCGGCTGCACGTGCTCCATCGCAGCGATAGAAAGGTCCAGTGCCTCACTAAGGCCCGGCTGCCATCTTGGACCGGCAAAGTTATATTTGCTGGGTTTCCCCTCCCCCACGAGTCCATTGTGAACAGATTTTGTTCTTTTGACTGATCGGAGGAACTGGCATATTGACAGTATACCTCTACTAGGGAATCTCTTTTTTGCTCTCGAGCTCGATCATTCGGAGTACAGTCTCTCCCGCTCCCCACTTTCAGAACAGCCAGTTCTGAAGCAATTGCGCTACCATGCGTTTCGGAAAGACTCTGAGAAACTCTGTCTACCCGCCATGGAGCAAGAACTATATCGACTACAACAAACTGAAGGGCCTCCTCAGGGAGCATGATGTCACTGGTGATGATAGCGACTCGGATAGCTCATGGACGGAACAGGACGAGGAAGCCTTTGTTCAGGAATTGCTCAATGTGCAGTTAGACAATGTCAATGCGTTTCAGGTGCAGACCTTGCAGAAATTGAGGGAACGGACGACCGCATGTGAGGATAAACTCCGACCTTTGGCTCAGACTGGAGAGGAGGGTGCATCTGCTGTTGCCGAAGAGGAGAAGGCCATAATTGCCTCCGAAGTTTTGACGGAACTGGACGACATAACCAAGGAGGTTAGCGAGCTGGAGAAGTATAGCCGCATCAATTTCACCGGCTTTCTTAAGGCTGCAAAGAAACATGATCGGAAAAGAGGTGCTCGGTATCGTGTGAAGCCTTTACTTCAAGTTCGCTTGTCGCAGCTACCGTTCAATTCAGAGGATTACTCGCCTCTCGTCCGCAGGCTCTCGGTGATGTACTCTTTCGTGCGCGAGATTCTGAGCACGAGTACCGTCGAGCCAGAACATGGATTTGGTAAAGACCGTTATTCCTCGTTCAAGTTCTGGATCCATGCGGACAATATGTTGGAGGTCAAGACTCTGATCCTTCGCAAGTTACCGGTTCTCATCTATAACCCTAAGTCTTCAAAGGAGCTGGAGAGCCACGCGGATGACCCTACCATTACTTCGCTATACTTTGACAATCCCCAATTCGATCTCTATACGCAGAAGGTTGCCCGTAGCCCTGAAGCTGGCTCTCTACGGTTGCGATGGACCGGAAACCTTCACGAGAAACCTCCAATCTACTTAGAAAAGAAGATTGTGACGAGCGACAATGTCAGCAAGGAGGTGAAGGTTCAGTTGAAGCAGAAGCACGTAAAGGAGTTTCTTGACGGGGAATATCGGTTGGAGAAGCAGGTCCACAGGATGGAAGATATGGGGAGTGGAGAGGTGGAGCATGCGGAGTCTCTTAAACGGGACGTGGAAGAGCTACAGTCCTTTATCAAGGAGCACAACCTGCAGCCTATGCTCCGGGCCAATTATACCCGCACAGCCTTCCAGATCCCCGGCGACGATCGAATTCGCATCTCTCTTGATACAAATCTGGCGCTCATCAGAGAAGATTCTTTGGACGATGAGCGTCCTTGCCGCGACAAGAACGAGTGGCACCGTGCTGACATTGATGATTCGGGGATGGAGTACCCCTTTGGTGCGATCAGGACCGGCGAGATAGTCCGCTTTCCTCACGGTCTGCTGGAAATCAAGCTGCGTGGGAGTGCCGCACACAATTCAGAGTGGGTGCAGGACCTGATGGTTTCTCACCTTGTCAAAGAAGCCCCACGGTTTTCCAAGTTCGCCCATGGTGTCGCGCAGCTTTTCGAAGACTATGTCAACAGCTTCCCGTTCTGGCTTCCCGAACTTGACAAGGACATTAGACGTGATCCCGAAACAGCATTTCATGAAGAACAAGAACGTCTGGCCAAGCACGCAGAGGAGCACATGGCAGTTGGGAGCTTCCTAGGAGCTAAATCAAGTCCAACTGCAAGGCCTCTTGTGGGATCACCCATAACAATGATCACAGATCTCGACCCGGTACGGCAACGGCAGTCGTCGCAATTCACGACACCGCAACCCCGCCCCTCTGCACCACAGGCTCGCGAGCGCGATACCGAAAGAGAGCGCCAGGAAGAGCCCGCACTCACCGCACCACAAGAAGAACCCGTTACACAATCCCGCCTGGCCGCTTTATTCCCTTCGTTCACTGGGTACAACCGCTCAAGGAGGCCCTCCGTTGTTTTGCCGCCGGGGGTGCAGAAGCCAGGAGTATGGATTAAGGATGCAGGACCAGTCCGCGTTGAAACCAAGGTCTGGCTTGCCAATCAACGAACTTTCATCAAATGGCTGCACGTCAGCATTTTGCTTTCGACCCTTTCTCTTGGTCTGTACAATGCTGCCGGCAAGCACAATGACGTCGCTCGCGCCTTGTCCATCGTTTACACCGGCTTCGCCATCTTCGCGGCCGCGTGGGGATGGTACATGCACGAGCTGCGCGCAAGACTCATCCGGCAACGGAGCGGACGCGATCTCGATAACACGTTCGGCCCAGTAGTGGTTTGTATTGGATTGGCTGTTGCACTTGTCCTGAACTTTGCCTTTAAGGTACTGCCTATCCTCCCTTCAATAGTTATGCCTCGGAAACTAACATGTTCTGTAGTACACCTCCACACTCGAGAAACTCCGCAGAAACCAGCCCGTCGACACACCCGTTGTAGACCCTTCCTTTTCCATAGCTCAAAAGCCAGATATTTGGAAGTTGGTCAACCAGCAACCTCTGAACTGATCCACATGCGTACTCATATCTCGCACTACCTTTATGAGAAGTGTACTGGTATTGATGCTTTACGGTGTTGATGTATAAGTTATGATGAAAGCAACTCAGCTGGTCTAGCCAACCCAGTTCAGGTGATGTGATGAGCTATCTTGTATCATTTGTATCATTTTGATGTTTTCCATACATACAATACCTAGGATGGATATGTTTGTTTGTTTTGCGCTTTGTTAGTTCAACCAATATAACCTCATAGAACCATGAATGCAGCCTCTACTCACTAGGAATTGCCCTCTCCAATACATAAAGCCATCTACTCCGATAATAGATTGAAAGAGCTGATAACCAGAGACCCGTTTGGAGGTGTTTGAGCGCATAAAGAGCATCTTTGTAAATGCAGTTCTATGGCATCGGGACTGATCCTGAAAGCACTAAGTAGTAAAACAGAATGATAAACTGACTGTCTTCTTGGCAAGAGACCTGGCTGGTTCAGACTCGGTGTTAAAGACCAACTAGTACACAACATAAAACCTAAGCCGTGACACCATTAAAAGAACCCCCAGGAATAAGCCAATCCAAGATGAGAAGCGTTACTTCAGACGCCGGTGACATGCGAATAGCTAGAAATACACGGTAGAATAAGATTGAAAAAAAAAAAAAAAAAAAGACGACGACGAGTAAACGCTGGTGACAATGGGTTTCGAATAGGCCATCCGGCGCCTGATGGAATTAAGACATGGCAAGAAAGGAAAAGATAGAATCGAAAAGGTTCGCCCCCATAGGTCATAAGGGCGTAGGGAAAGCACAAAGATGTCTCAGAGATGGGCGTAAGGGAGAAGCTGACTCTATGTCAAACATCCCTCTATCGATAGCTCTAATACTGGGTAGCCTGCTGGAGCTGGAAATCCGGAATGTGATCGAACCAGTCGGACTCCGGATTGTAACGATATGCTTTGAACTCCACCCCGTAAGGCTTAGGTTCCAACATATACAACATCCCTAAGGGCACGTCCAGATCGGCGACCTCGTCACGCTTGAGGCCGCGGAAGTACGCAAGGAGAACGCGGGCCACCGAACGGTGGGTGACTAGAAGCACATGGTCTGTCATCCGCTCCATCTCGATGATAACTGCTCGTAGTCTGTTGATCACGTCCAAGTATCCTTCGCCACCAGGGCCGGGATAGCGGTAGAACAGTTTGTTCTTCTTGCGGGTTGCGTACTCGTCGGGGAACTTGGTACGGATCTCCTCATAAGTCATCCCTTCCATTTTGCCCGCATAGAGCTCATCGAGCATCTTCATCTGCTTGACATCGTAGTCATCTTCGTTGAAATGCTCGATCGACTGCACACTGCGCTGCATCATCGAGCTCCAGACACAGAAATTGCGAGGTCGGTCTCGGGGGATGTACGAGGGGTTCGGGGGAGTACTGTCCCCAGCGCGTGGTGGCATCTGCGACATCATGTCCTTCTGTCTCTGATACAACTCCCACTGTTTTCTCTGATCATTCATGAACCGAGTCAGCGCCTTTGCGTACCTATGACCGTTCTCGCTGAGTTCCGAATCACCGCCGATACGACCGGCCTGGTTGTCTATACTCTCCCCGTGTCTGGTGATCCATATCTGGCGTGGCGAGAGATTGAAGTTCAGTAGATAGTACACCACCTGGGAAGAGAGGAAGCCGTGGGTCTGATGGGAGACGATCTTGCGTCCGACATCAATCATACGGACGTACGGCATGTTTAACGACTCCTCGTATTCACCGAGCGGAAAGTAAGACTTTTCGTAAAGGCCAACGCGCTTCTTGAAGTCCTCAAGGGCTTTCACAGGATCTTGATCCCTGTAGTCTGGTCCAGATAGCTTCAGGCGCATATTTGCTTCCAGAAGCACTGGGTCCTCGCAGCTGCTTTCAAGGAACAGAACGCCGAGTTCTAGGCCAGCACGCTGGCGAATATGGTCCACAATGGCTTTACGACGCTCGAGTGTACTGTTGGTCGCGTCCAAAATGCCCACGCTGCCACCTTGGTCGATAATGTAGTCTAGAAGTTCGTCTAATGTCTCAAGAGCCACTTGCTCTCTCAACTTCAAAGCTTTTTGGTTATTGGGGTCGAAAAAGTTCGCGGACTGGTCTATTAGCTCTGGAGATGCTTCGACTATGGGATGGTCTTGAGGTTCAGTCTCGATAGTGGAGAAAACCCTGGGTGTATCTGGCATCGAAGGTGCTTTCTCCTCTTTCCCATTAACGAAGATCTTAGTGGGCACAACAGGAGGCGGAAGAGCGTTGTCGAGCTCTGGGGGCGATTCGTCCTGAGGTGCAGGGACCGACTCGTGCTTCGCAGGGGCCATCCCACCGACACTAACGCTGAGACGACGTACAGAATCAACGAGTTCTTGCTGCACGGAACTATTCCTGTGACGTCCGGGTGCTGCCGGCAACTTCCCTGCAGCAACGCGACGACGCTCCCCGACGTTGAATATTTCGGTATCATGTTGAAGCCAGTTCAGGTAACGGGCGAGTTTCTTCGTGACATAACTCTTACCCCGAGCGGGTAGGCCGACCATGACAATGACCAGCTTAGAACCGAGGTCACGTTGCGAGATACGGCCATCGGGTGAGACCTTGGACTTGGTAAGGCCGGGAATATCAAGGGTGGTGGCACGAACACGGCTGGGAGTAGAAGCCTGGCTTGTAGTAGCGGCACTATACAGCGATCAGATTCGCATCAAATTAGGGAGTACTAACTAAGAACAGTCCGAAAGGGCATTGATAAGCATCGAGGTAAGGGAAAGAGGGAGCACAATAAGGTATACACTAGGGGTCCACAAGGGCTGGTAATATCCCGACAGAACGTATGGGCACACAGCACGCATCTAGACCATGAACAGGCTCTTTCTGTGTGCTGACAGAAAAGCAAACTGCAGACAAAAAAAGAAACTGACCAACGAGGAGTCAGAACGAGAAGGAATGCACTTACAACTGTGGGGACGAAGGTGCGGTTGAAATCGGAGTGTCTGTTAGGGCGAAGCCGACACCATCCCTGGATGCCTGTGATTTCTTGTGGGAATCGGAATGCATGTCATTCCCTAGCGCTCTTCCGGCGACAGTCTTCGGAGGAGGCATTAAAGTCGCGCCCTTTTCAGATTTCGGCTTGCCGTTGGGCGCCGTACCGTTCATTTTGACCGAGTTTCGATTGCGAAAATGGCTGGGGGAAGAAGCACATGTCATGATCGCTGAGCGGGCAATGTCTGTAAGTTGGGCCATCGCCCGCGAGTGCGAGTGGCGCAGGGAATTTGCAGCCGATATGTATGTGGAGGTTGGACGGTCGGGGAAAAGAAAAAAGAAAAAAATCCCGACGGAGGGAGGCCAGATGATTTATCGACAATGCAAGCACAAGAGCCTTGGACACACCAACAAGCCAGATGAATGAAGGGAGGCGAGACTGAGAGAGCGAAGAAGAGGGGATCCGGTGGTGGTGGTGGCCGGATGAGTCAACCCACTCAAACGCGATGGAGGGCGATTTTATTCCCACCAACTCAAACACCTGCCAGCAGGAGACAATGCGATAGGTCCGGTGTGCGAAAGGTGAGATTGCAGGGTATCAGTTGTTGTATCTATAAAGTTTCTCGGCGTTCTCTCAGTCTCACTCCCTGGAGGTTGTTTCCAGTGCTGATATACTGCGGATGACCCGGATTAGTTGGAGAGGGCCTCCGATGATGTGTCTGGGTCCGGGAAGAGGGAACTGCTTAAGTATTCTCAAACCACACCTCATATTAATCGCCATTTTATTGTTTTCCATCCCAAGATTGAGGATGTTCTGGCTTCTCCTATGTACTGTAGATCACAACAAAAAGAAAAAAGGCTTGGCTCCGGCCCCTGATGGCCGCACCCAGCGCACAGCGGATACAGAATGCTTGGCCCAAGTAAGGGCGCACGATGACCTGACCCTTGGGCCTTTGCCCATATTCCAGCTCGTTGATACCAGCAGCCCGGTGTGCCAAGGTCTTACTGTAGTCGGCTCGCTTGCACGCTGTCCTTCTGTGGCTTTGCCAATTGCTAGTTCTTCAAGCATCATCCGCCCTCACCCATTGGCCCACGTTTGTCTCGAGCTGCTGATCCGATCGACGCGATATTAGAGCATCAAACGCTGTCGCCTGGTTGACGCTTGCTCAGCCTCAACCCTTCGATTCCCGAAAGCCGCTCCTCCCTTTATCGTAGCCGACAATGAGGCGTTGTCATTGCTGCCTGTGTAACCCACACTAAGTCTGCTACTATCTCACAAGATATCTTTTGTCCTTGGCGCCGGCCCTGTGGCTAGTCTTTTGATCTCCGTGTTGAAGAGTCGTATTCGTCAGCTCGCCCCGCCCACGACTTGTCAGGTATGATCGCTGTTGAGAGGAAGCTACTGTATGCTGCGGAATCCTTGGCGCTTGGCAGTCGCGCAATCGCTGGAGGATATCCGCCAGTCTTTCCGTTGGAATCACCGTAATTGTTCATGTACACGTTTCTCGCAGCCATACAAGCTCGGACAAGTCAAGCCTATTTGTCCAGCCTCAGTGTTAACGCGATGAGCGTGGCGTAGGCGGCAACACTCAAGGCCGTCAATATCACCACCGCATTTCCGCTTGTTCTAAATTTGTGATGATGCACTCCGTCCTCTCCCACCTCAGAGAAGAACTGTCGATTGCCTTGCTGACGTCGAAAAAGACCGATAACAAGCACCCCTGTACCATAGACGGCGAATAAGGCCCCGGTGCTGTAGAATTCATGGGTGAAGATTTTTAGAACCACAAGTGCGAAAGAGAACTGAGAGAGGGCTGTCCGGACATAGGCGCCTTCAAAGGTCCGCTGTGCCGCTCGTACCTCCACGATCTCATCGTTCGTCAGGGCAACGGTACGGGCACGGTGCATCCGTAAGCGATACCGATCTGCTGCGCGACGCTGGTGCAAGTTAGAACCGTAATCAAGGATTAAGGTCGGTGTTATACAAGGGTGATACGAATGAAGTACGGGTTGCCATCACCAGGAGCAAACCTACCTCAAACATGGCTTTCTAGTTGGTGGACTCGGGTGCACGTATAAAATTTGTGCTGTGGGAAGTTACCGACAGCAAAGTCGACAGTCGTCCTCTGCTCTTTGATGCCACCATAATCAGTAGTAGTGAGGTGAGGTAACGCAGGTGAAAGGGACACTCGTCGCGGGGCAGCTGGCGCAAGAAGCCGGAAGTTGCTCACGTGGTCCGGGTGGACAGGGACTAGGATCGTCGAGTCTTGCAATATATCTACGAGGCACAAGTTCAACACAAAGACAATGCACGCCAGCAATGTCAAGACTATCTATCTGCCTTCGAACATACACAGGTTGTTTATTACTGTCTTCAAGTTTTGGACAACACCACGTCAGACCTTAGAATTACCTTATCTGCTCCGTAATTGTCCCCAGCACAGGCCAATTTTTCCACCAATTTTTCCACCAATTACCATCCCAAATTAACAAATCGGCTGGAGGTCTCCCACTATCGGCTATCGAGATTGCCCAAGACAGCAGTCAATCGCCGGCCCCATCTTTGGTGGCAGTTTCGCACATCTCATCCAAACCACAGCAAGAAAGCTCGGAGATGGGTCCGAGAGAGTCTCCGTTTCGGCGCGATTTATGGGGGACTCGGGCGAGAAGACCACGGGGAAAATAAGGTCCAGATTGAATTGATTGGGCCGACTCCAACCGACTCTTTTCTTCTGTTTTTATGCATTCTTTCTCCTTGTTTCCTCCCCCGTTCCTGATATTTTTCTCATTTGTCTGAACGATCGAGGTTTGCGAAGATGAGCAAGGTGTTTGATGCGGCCGAGGGTAGGTTGGCTCTGATCTACGATTTATACTCATGCGCAACCGCTGCTAACCCATACCGCAACAGTCGCAAAGCATAATTCAAAAGAGAGTTGCTGGGTAATTCTCTACGGGAAAGTGTACGATGTATGGGCCCCTGTTGCCTGTTTCTCTCTGGATCAATGCTAAATATATTCGCCCGAATAGGTCACCGATTTCCTCTCGGAGCACCCTGGTGGCTCGAAGATCATACTCAAACTTTCAGGTCAAGATGCTACTGAGGAATACGACCCTATCCACCCTCCTGGCATTTTAGAGGGAAATCTCAAGCCAGAGGCTTTCCTAGGGACCGTCGATTCCGCCACACTACCAAAGCCAAAGACTGATGCCACTCCATCCCAAGAAGAAGAGAAGGAGGAGGTTCCGATGGAGGCTCTTCTTAACATGGACGACATCGAACAGCTGGCCACCAAGAAGGTGAGTAGGAAGGCATGGGCTTACTACTATTCCGCATCCGACGACAAGGTCACAAAACATTTCAATACAGAAGTCTATCGTTCGATTATGCTGCGGCCACGGGTCTTTGTCGACTGCATGAAATGCGATTTGGACATCTCAGTTCTCGGACACAAACTTGGAATACCAATCTACGTTTCTCCCGCGGCCATGGCACGCCTCGGCAATCCAGCTGGTGAGGCGGGAATCGCAGAAGCCTGTCGCAGCTTTGGTGGGATGCAAATCATCTCCAATAATGCCTCTATGACCCCGGAACAGATTGTCGAAAAGGCCGCCCCCGGTCAGGTTTTTGGATGGCAGTTGTATGTGCAGACCGATCGCAAGAAAAGTGAGATCCAGCTGGCACGCATCAGCAGGCTCAAGGCCATCAAGTTCCTGGTCCTCACATTGGACGCGCCAGTCCCTGGCAAACGAGAGGATGACGAGCGGGGCAACGCTGCTGGCGGTGCTGGCCAAGGTGAGAGCGGCGTTGGGAAACAGCTTTTCCAGGGAACAGACCCGACACTCACCTGGAAAGAAACTTTACCCTGGTTGGCGAAACATACCGACCTTCCCATCATTCTCAAGGGTCTCCAGACCCATGAAGATGCGTATATAGCTTCGATTCACAGGCCTCAGGTCAAGGGCATCATCCTCTCGAATCACGGTGGACGCGCTCTCGATACCGCCCCTCCTGCTGTACATACCCTGCTAGAAATTCGGAAATACTGCCCCGAAGTCTTTGACAAGCTCGAGGTGTGGGTTGATGGCGGCATCCGACGTGGAACCGATGTTGTGAAGGCACTCTGCCTTGGCGCGAAAGCTGTAGGGATCGGGCGACCCGCTTTATGGGGTCTGGGAGCTGGTGGTGTCGACGGTGTTAAGCGCACATTACAGAGTACGGTTTTCCTACACCCCAGAGTTTGTGGATAGCTTACTGACTGCTTTTAGTTCTGGCCGATGAGACCGCCACCACTATGCGGTTGCTTGGTGTTGAGCGCGTCGAGCAATTGGGACCTCAACATGTAAGCGCCCAGCTTCTATCTTGTTCCTCGCGTCATACTTACATTCTCATGATAGGTCAATACTCGCGTCGTGGAGCAACAAATCTACGATGGGCCGTCAGAAGTCGATTCTCTGCGATCACAATTCCGTGCCAGGTTTTAGACAATGTAGACATATGTACATTTGATAGCGTTTGTTCGTATCTAAATTAGTGTTCTGGACAGTCGCCGTTCCTGAAAAGAAATCCGAACGATTTAACTAATATATTCGAAATAATCGATGATGATGTAAATGTTAATGAGTAGTTAGTAGATACATACGGGGTTAGCGACGGAGATAAATAACGGAGTCCGGCCCAACATCATTCCAATCGACAATATCATCAGCCTCACACCTCCATGAGTTATCCTCCGCTATCCCATATCGTAACTGAACACCTTGAATTCTGAAACTGCATTCACTTTATACTCATAACCCGACAGCGTCCCGCCCGCGATCCGAAGACGCTGAAATGGCCGGCGTTCAACCCAACGACGCCGCTTATCTGTCCAAAGAGAGAAAAAGAACCAGAGTGCAGCTTTCCTGCACTGCTTGCAGAAGCCGAAAGTGCGTGAACCAAGATCCTCCAGAATACAGCTGCAATACTAATACGACTCTCAGACTAAAATGTTGTCGTACACACCCTTGCACTAATTGCATGAAGAGAGGGGAGGCCGATTCATGTACTTTTGTCGGCCGCGGACCTCGAGGGAGGTCCTCACACGGCCGGGCCAGCCCAACACATGTTCAGGACCGCCTGCAGCATCTTGAAAACCTGATTATGTCATTTGCGCAGCAAAAGAAACAGGGAGAGCCGGAGAGTCAAGGAGGCTCTCCGCCATTGCCAGCATCTGCGTCTGGCTCCTTGTCTAGAGGACAGCCAATGGTTTTCCCGACCCCTTCGCCACCTAAGCCTAATGGGGTTGAGGCTGAGAGTGAAGACTCGCCCACTGGAGGGTCCGGGAAGCTGGTTATAAAAGATACTGGGACCAACTATATCGACAGCGCGCATTGGAAAGCTATTCTTGCAGAGGTCGGTGTACCAGCTGAGCTTTCTACCACTGGTGCTTTGTGCTAACGGACTTCCAGATAAACGAGTTCAAGGAGTCACTGCAGGGAAGTGATGAACTATCGGATGAAGAAGACATCGAGGATGATGGCTCCAATAGCAATGAGCCCACGATCTGGTTTGGAATAAGCAAACCAGTGAGCAAGGAAGAGCTGCTAGCTGATATACCATCTCGGCCAATAGCTGACAGGGTTGTATCTTATTATCTGACCTCGGGGGAACCTGTAGTCAGTGAGTAGTTCTAGCCCCGTTTGAGTATGTGAATGCTAATATTTGATTCAAGCGATTATCCATGTCCCTACCTTTCAAAAGGAGGTATGGTACCCCAATGTGCCGTCAAATATGCTGGTTTTCATGCTGACATGTAGTAGTACAATAAGTTCTGGTCAAACCCCCAAGAAGTTTCTCTTCCGTGGCTTGGAATGCTGTATGCAATCCTGACGCTGAGCACTTTGTTTTACCAACGGACGGGAGATCAAATACATGGTATTACTGGGGACTACGCTGAGATCGCCAACGCTTTCAGAAAACGAAGTGCCATGTGCCTTGTTCAGTCCAAATACATTGCTGCAGGGCGGTATAAAGTCGAGGGACTGTTCCTATATACCATGGGGGAGTTCTACAAAAAGCACGATACGGAAACCGCTGTCCCCTTTCTATTAGGAATTACAATCAAATTAGCTATGCGGATGGGTTATCACCGGGATGCACAACAATTCCCAGCTATATCCGCATTTGACGGGGAAATGAGAAGGCGCACGTGGGTGTTCCTCTGCCAACTTGACGCTCTCCTTTCTTTTGAGGTTGGCGTTCCCCGGACGATACAAGACTGGCAATATGACACAGAACTACCACGGAACTTGTCAGATCAAGATTTCGACGAAAATACATTACAGCTTCCCCTGGCACGGCCACTGACTGAGATAACTACCTCGACATACGCCATTGCCAAGTCGCGTCTAATGATGACTTTTGGGAATATTCTGGATATGGCCTTCTCGCGGAAACCCGTAACCTACGAGGAAACCCTCGAAGTCGACCGACGATTGGAAGAAGCAAATAACCTCATGCCTCCAGCGTATCATGTTCAGCCCATTAGCCAGTGCATTGCAGATCCTCCAAAGTTGATATTCCAGCGATTCACCCTAGCAAACGTATACCAGAAGGCTCGCTGCGTGCTCCATCGAAGATACCTCGGTGAAGTGCATACAAACATACGATACGCGTACTCACGGATGGTTTGCATTGCTGCCTCGAAGCAGATCCTACGGGTTCATGCAGATCTGTACCGTGAAATGCAACCGGGAGGCATCATGTATCGGAATAGAATATTCCCCAACTCAATTCAATATACCGACTACCTTCTTGCCGCCATGATCCTTTGCATGGAATTATCCTACAGTCACACTACGGCATCCCTGAGCGCAAGGAATGATGATGCCGTGGCCGTCGTTATCAAGGACCAGGACGATATAATATCTACGTTGGAAAATTCACACCAAATACTTGAGGATCTAACTCAACATTCTACCAACGCTCAGCAAGCCCACGCAGCATTAGCCGTCATGCTACGCAGAGTAAAGAGTGGACTGCATACCATACCGCCCCCGAAAACCAATATACCAAGCACAACAATAGACAGCCAGTTTACTGAAGCGGTGAATGGTAAGCTTGTTGCTCCATTTAGATACACCGTACACTATACTGATTCGATCGTAGCGCCGCCGCCGTACGATGGTTGGTCGAATTTAGAGGCATCGAACTTGAGCAACCCGCTGTTCCCTGCCAACCTGGTGCTAGACTCTATACCTCGTGTAGATGCAACCCCGTACACATCGCTAGACGTTATCGGGGAGATGCTCGATACGCCTGCCAACCTTGATTGGGTATGTTGGAGCCTAATTTATGCCTGGTAGATTGTGATTATGCTAACTGCAGTAGCAACTCTGGGACCAACAAATTCAGAATCGACCGAACTATGTCAATGGTCGTGATTTGTGGTATGAGCAATGAGTGACTCGGAATGTTCAGACAGGATATATATGACAGAACCGCATGAATTTGATCTTTTCTCAGTATCTGCATTGTTCCTAACTAGGGTGTTGACTTCAAAATGAGAATTCTTACTTTCTAGTTGCACTGGGCTGTTTGGTAGCACGTAACCATTATATTGTACTGTGGTTGATAGCCATAAACACTGATTGTCGTTATCCACCTGGTATAAAGAAAGACATAGACGACGTAGACTCTCAAATTCTGTGAAACACAGAAGCACCAAGTATCCCCTACCTTGTAGCACCTAGCTACCTACTAGTTGTTCTATATCTCTTGTTGGCAGAACAGACCTATACTTATTTATGTAGACATCCTTATGCAGCAGATGACTAAGCCTTCTAGAACAATTCCAGAACATCAGCTTTCCAAGATTCTTCGAGATACAATCCAAAAACCAAAACACCGAATGATAATGAAATAATAACCACCATTGAACCTCGGTTTCCACCTAATTCTCACCATGAACCGCCTCTCCCCACCGCGATACCTCTCTGGCATTCCAAAATCCTCTATTCGACCCCCGGTACCAAGATGCTGCCACTTCCAGACCTACTATAACACTTCCCAAGCGCAACAACTCCAGCTTAAACACAAACAGACCTCAATCCAACACATCCACCTCCAAAAACGAACCTTCCTCTCCTCCTTCATCCCATCCCCAAATAATGGCAGCAACAGCAGCAACAGCAATACCGGAGGTGGAAACAACAACAATGGCCGCATCCTAACAGCCTCCCGAACCCTGCCCTACGCACCACCGCCCCTCTTCAAAGTCATCTCATCCGTCGAATCCTACGCTGAGTTCCTCCCCTTCCTCAATGCATCAACCGTTACAGCACGCGACAAGGAAACGGGGTATCCGACGCAGGCATATCTAACAGTCGGATACGGCCCGTTGAGCGAGACATTCACGTCGAAGGTTGATTGTGACTCGGAGAAATGGGTTGTTGAGGCGCGGTCTGGCGAGAAATTCATTGAGCCTACGTCTGGGTCTGTGTCGGGGTCTGGTTCAAGCTCCGGGTTTGGAGCCTTAGCTGGGCTTGCGGGTTTTCCGGGGAAGGATGAGGGGATTTTTGAGTATTTGAGTACGAGGTGGGAATTGGTTCCTGAATCTGGGGCTGGCGATGGTGGTGGTGAGGCAAGGACGACGGTTAAGCTGGAGATTCGGTTTGAGTTCAAGAGTCAGTGGTATGCGACTATGATGGGTGCGGTTGAGGGGCAGATGGCTGGTGTGATGATTGAGGCGTTTGAGAGGAGGATTCGGGAGGTGAATGGGGGGTGATTTCCTTTTTTATTAGGATATTGTATAAATATACCGCATATGTATATATAAATATGGGTTGGGCTACTGGGAGTACGTGTGGCCGTTTGTTTTTTTTTTTTTTTTTTTTTTGTTTTAGATGTGCATTGAGCGAACTGGGATATTTCAATGAGACTCCTCTATGCGCTGGCTTTCCATACGCGATAATTCGCTGTACATTAGATGAACAAATCCTAACCGTAGTATATAATACAATTTCTTAGAACCAATACACGCACCCATGCGGTACTTAGACCATGCGGAAGTTAGACAGGTTGGCCGTGGGCCGGCTAGTTTTCGAGCTAACAGCATTGTAGTTATCGGATACCACATCCCAGTTGATCCGGTCCCACCACCGTTCCAGATACTCGGCCTTTCCGGCAATACCGTAATCCATCATCCAGACGTGCTCCCATGTGTTGACGCAGAGGATTGGCTGAATGTCCAGGGCTCCGGGAGCGAGTATCTTTTGGTTTGCAGAGTGTGCACCCATTGCACCGGCGTACTGGTTACCAAGGGCGGTGTCGGGAGTGTGCGTGGCCATGTCGACGGGCTGTCGTCGGGCGTGAGCAGCTGGGTATGGCGAGCCAGCGTTGTATGTACAGAAGATGTGCATCAAACCTTCCCTCTCAAGGTTCTTGGCCAACCAGACGAATCCGGGACCGAACATTGAGTTGGCGGTGGCTAGAAAATCGAGCTTGAGGGATTCAACCGAGGAACAGGTGTCGACAATGTCCCTGGCGAACTTCTCTGGGATTTCAGTGGCGGCTGGAGACTTTAATGTGAAGATTTTGTTAGTGTACTGCGGCTTTAGAAGTATCCAGTTCAACACTCACAATACAGTTGAAGAAGAAATGGTTGTTGTGGGCCATTGAAGCGTAGTTGAACACGGACGCCATCTCCGGACGACGGGAGTACTTGACCAGCAATTCTCCGGGTTTCGCATCGGCATCGACGGTGTCTGTACGAAAGACATATCAGCTTTCTGTTACGCGCAACTTCTGACGGTATTCCGTTCCAAATAACACCGGTCCGGAGCGGGTCTTACCCTGTGTCAACAAGTTCAGTTTATTGACGAGGAGACTTTGATATTGTGTCCAGGCAAAGTCGTATGCCTCTGGGGATAGCAGTTCCGGGATGCCATCTTTTTTGAAGTGCGCGCCATGCGTTAAACTGGGTACTTGATGCAGTCCTCGAGTCTGGAAGCGTGGGAGAGCGGAGATAGGTTTCTAAGGCGCAACAGGTTAGCTGCGCTGGGGCTTTCAAAGCGCCATTGGGTAACGGATGGCTCACCTGGAAGATGGAAGAGACGGCACGCAGAGAAGCCTGCGGCCGGAGAAGTCGATTGAGCATGGTGATAGGTTGTAGAGGAAGAAAGCCGCAAGAAGTCCGTCCGACAGTCCAAATCGCAGCTTTTCCCAACTGCAAATCGGCAGAATTTCCTTTGCAGTTCCCGATTGGGGCTAGCGTAGCTGAGGTAACCGGGCGCCAACGACAGCCAATCATCGGTCGTGGATCACCTGTTCCTGGTCAGTTGCATCTATTTCTGGCTCCGAGTGTCTCTCCTTTGGACGACCTTGTCTGTCCATCTCTGTTTGTTACAGACTTACAGTCGGTTCATCTCTACGCGCCTTGAGTTTGACCTGTCAAACTAGGTGTCATCATGCGGACCCAGGATGGACCCCCATAGAACCCACTGACCCGGCGCTTCTGCACTTGTTGTCATTAGACCAGTAACTATGAGCTCCATCTGTTGTCTCTATTCTAGGACCACGGCGCCTACGGGAGCCTGGCCTTGGGACATTTCTGTAACACGATGCAGGAGGCAATTTCTTGGGCGACAAATACCCTGCAAACCCCGGCGTCAGGCCTCTCGGGCATTTTCCCGTCTCTCGTCCCTGGTGTGATGCTTTTCTCTATTCATTCCAATACACGCTCGGCTCATTGTCGCAGTTCTTTCACAATCCATTTCTATCACTCTGGGAAAGCAGATTTGTCTTTGTTTGTTTCAATATTTCTTATTAAGTATACGTGCCTATTCTCTTCGTGAGATCAGAGTTGCCAGAGATCATGGCAAGACCTTCTACCCGCCATGTCTCTGTGAGACGCTCTATCTTAATGCTTCTGGCAATCATGACTGCGAATGCATCCCCAAACCACGGGCTGAATCTACACCACAGACAAGCAGACTCCTGCTCTAGCTCTTCACAGAAATGCAGTGGCGCCAGCCTACGAGACGACTTCTGTTGCTCCTCTTCTTCGACCTGCATTAGCATCGACAGTGGAAGCTCCGTCATCTGCTGTCCAGAGGGCCAGGACTGTACCTATATTCAGCCCATAACCTGCGACGTGAGCAAACAAGATCCTAGTCTCCATCCAGACAACGTCATCAAAACCACTCGACTGCATGACAGCTTACCCACATGTGGGAACGCATGCTGTCCGTTCGGATACACTTGTCAAGGCAAATTCTGTTCCATGGACGATACTGCATCTACTGCATCGATGGGCACGACCACTTCTACCTCTACCGAGTCCTCCACAACCACCACTGCTGAAGCAACAACAGATTCTGCACTTCCTATCGCAGGTGATTTATCGACAATAACAGTGGGAGACTCAACCACCAGTACCACACTGCCAACGTCCACGCTCTCTCAGTACTCAGCTGCCTCGAGCAAAACCATATCCGAAGTCGAAACTTCCTGCTCCGCCTACCCAACCAACGCCGTCCTAGCAGGCTTCTTCCCCGGGGCCGTGTTTGGGGCCGTAGCCGCCTTGGTCCTAGCAGTCTGTATCAGGAGACACCGAAGAAGCAACTTCCCTCTAGGCGAAAAGATCCCCCAAAGCACATTCCGCAAATCAACAGGCACACTAATCGGCATATCCGACCCCATCCCATCCGATGAAAGCTCCTTCCGCACGGACTTCCTCCTCAGCAAAAACGCCAAACGTAACTCGGACGGATCCCGCTCTGTCATCCAACGCAGCAGGTCCCGCGTTAAGAGCTTATTCAGTGCAGGCGCAAAACCGAATGCAACCCCAGCAGAGGATATACCAGCCGTACCACCTGTGCCAGTTGTACTATCATTACCAAGGACACCTTGCCAGCGCCAACCCAGCACAGAAAGTATTCGCGTCTACACCCCACCGGGCGTATTCACTAACACAGAGCGGCCCAACACGACCCTAACCGAGATCCTCGATCAGGCTCAGGCGCAAATGCAAGCCGAATCGGTACCTACCAGCAGTGCTAATAGCACAACCAATAGCACTGCTACAAACAATACATCCCAGCGCTTCCTGCTCCCTCCGCCGCAGAAATTTGGTCGTCGGAAGCAGTTACCTTATTAGACTTGCGTCGTCTCTTCATTTTTTCAGCAATTTCCATTTAGCATTGAGCGTCGTTCTCTGTTGCATAGCTTGGGTGGAATACATCTGAGAGTTGTAATGCAGTGTATTTCCTTTTCATAGTTATGGCGGCCCTAATTAAAGTTAGCATTTACGTCGGCTTTGGTTCAAGATGCTAGCAGAATATAAACAATTACCACAGAAGACCTTTTGTATCCATATCAGTAAATTAAATAATCCGGAAAATCACTATTTAGTATTTACTACAAAAAAGACCTAACTTCTCACGAAGCAACAACACCCTGCGCCCTTCTGGCCTTCCACCCAGTAACAACCCTCTTTAACTCCTTCAACAGCCCTAGAATAAGCGGCACACCGATGGGCCCTAGCAACGGCAAATAAACAGCCACTTTATGCTCATCAGGGAAATACATCTGACCGACCATACTCTTCTCGAAGAAGCTGCGTTCGGCCTCTGTCTCTGCGACACGGGCACTAGCCAGAGCAGACTGGAAGCGTCCGTTGCGGAGACTTTCACAGGCGGAAGACAGATGAGAGAGTGTTGTTGCGACTGAGGAAGCGACTGTTGCAGGGATAGGGATGGAGGGGAGGGACTCGGTGAGGCGGGCGAGGGAGCCCATTGTTGAGGAGGCGGAGAGGAGAAGGGTGGCGGCGCGGATGCGGATGAGGGTCTGTAGGCGGAAGGGGAGAGAGCTTGGGGTTGAGGGGGTGCCGAGGAGGCTGAGGAGTTGGTGGGAGAAAGTTAGGAAGGCTGGGCGGAGGGCTTCGCGCATGAGACGGGGTGGGTTGGAAGGGGAGTCGGTTGTTGTGGGGAGAGGAGGGTTGAGGATGAATACGCCGCCCCATTGAGGGATGATCCAGCTGGTGGCTTTGCTTTCTTTGACGAGGAGAGGAGATTGTGATGGAGCGGGCACGTAGAGGATGAAGTTGATTGTTGGGCCATTTCCAATGCTAGGGCTTAAAGGCCATTCTGCGGCGTTGATAAAGGCGCTGAGGTTCTCTTCTTTCAGGGTCCAGGCTCCTCCAACCTCGTCGTATTCGGGGACGGGTGTGGTAGGTGAGAAGGTTGCGTAAAGTTGGACCTGTGTGTCGACGGTGAAGTTGCTGATTGGGGACAACGCCTGAATGAGCGGAGATATGTATTCCTGAACGGCGGATTCAATGTCCCATGATGAGGGAGCCGACCCCGGAGTAAACAGAGAAAAGGCAAGGTGGTACGTCTCCGCATACTTCATTGACCGTCTCAGCCGCTTGGTGATACTCTCCGCAAGTTGTGGGGAAATTTGTTGCTGCGCCTGGTTGTTTGGTGACGAAGGGGCGTTGACATTGCTGCCAATTGCGTTATTTGACAGAACATGTGCTATGATCGCTTTCTCCTCCGCGAACAAACGCTGTAGTTCTCCGGCAATAAACGACGAGAGCGGCGAATTGGACGAGGAAGGAGGCGGGATCTGGTTTGGTGGATAGAAAACATCGAGCGTGGTCGTATCCGCATGAAGCTCTGAACGGGGGCTCAGGAGGTCATCTTGCGCTTGGAGACGAATCGTCAGTGCTGTATCAGCTTTCTCGGCTGCTTGCTGCGTCTCCTCATCGGCCAGCTTCAAGCGTAGATGGTGGGCGGAGAATTCGTTCAGATCGTCCAAGGTGTGCTGAGTGATGCGGAGAAGCTGCTGCGCTTCGACGTCCGGTAGCGACGGGGGATCAAATCGAATCTCGAGCGGAAAGACGGGACGGCAGCTCTAAGTCCAGGAATACAGTCAGCTAGTTGCGTTGGGGAGTCATGGAGTCTTGAACGGTCACCTTTCCACCAGCCCAATCGAGCATATCTTGAATGGGCAATTCGGCACGGTAGATAGAAGTGGTCTTCCACCATATTGGAAAGCCTAAGAAGAGGATCACAGCCCAAAACGCGGCCACGACCTTGAACCGAGTCTGTACGGCGCTGGGCTTCTCTGGAGGGGGGAGGGTCGAAGCGGAGGGTTTGGATGCCATCTCAGTCGGCGAAGACCCAGGGTCTTCATGCTTTTCGCTCATGGCAGACAGGACATGCTTCTATGAAGCGAATAATAAATCGCATCCACCTGGGATAATGGAAGCGGCGTGGTGAATCTGGAGCGTGCGGAATTAGAAAGCCAGGTGGTGGTTGATGTTGATGCCGCGGTTAGTCGAAGGCGGAGAGCAAATCACCATAACCCAGGAGGATGTGGGTATACAACAGCTACTTCTTAATGAATTCTACCCATCAAACTCAAGCCTCTAATAGACTCCAGTTATATGTATATTATTTAGTATTACTCTGACCAAAATATCTATATTATTTGGGTATCAAACCGATGCGCCGGACTCCATGCAGTCTAATGGGCTGAAAAATGAACACAATCAACGCCGTCATTGATCGGGATTAATATTCCTTTTCAAAAAGCTTCTGGATGGGTTTCGCAGCCTAGAAAGACATAATTAGCAATGCCCGAGAAAGATTCGGGAGAAGAACACAACGTACATCGATAAACTTCTCAAGATCCTGGTCGAGGCTGGCCAGATCCTCCTTCCGTTTGTTATTCTCCGTGATCAGAGCCTGTTTGCGCTTCAGAAGCTCCTGTCGGGCTTGTTCGAGCTTCTCTCGTTCGGCATGCTCGTGGCTTATCCGCGCCACCATCAGTTCATGCTCGCTCGACTCGCGGTGTTCTGGGTGCAGGTTTAGAAATTCCTCCTCCGGTATCAGAGGGAGCGACCGGTATTTGTGACTAAGATGCCGATATATTAGCAACGTAAAGCACTTGACAAGATTCATATGATTATGGCGTACTCGTAAGACTCGCAAGCGGAAATCTCTCCGGTCAAGTGCCGCAGTTCATAATACAGATTTTGAAGCTGAAGATGTAACCGGTCGATCTCCTGTCGAGCCTCCGCGGTGCCCTGTTTGGTGTCTCGAACTCGGAAGATGGCATCGCGGTTCTGGCCTCGGAGCCGTGCAAGAAGAGCAAAGAGGTGCTTCTGGACGGTCTCTGGCGCTTCGGCAATCTGGTCCGGGGCGATTGACGGGTCCAACAGGGACAACAGCTTCTGACACAGATCCCGAGTCTCGGCGGCTGTATTCAGAACGGGCAACAAAGAGGGGTCGGAGACGATATCTCTGATAGCTGTTGCAGCCATGGCGATAAAGATGGTGATGGCAGATGACTGGGGGACGACGAATGACGATGGCGGAGAGAAGCACTGGGGGAGATGCAGGTGGGATGGTGGGTTGAACCGTGAACGTGGAGAGAATGCGCCAACGGATTGGATTCTGGACGATAGGGCAGAGCGCTGGACTCGATCATCGACAGTAAATGACGCCTGAAGATTGGCTCTGCAAGAAGAGGGACCAAGGGTACCTTTGCAGTCGGTCTCTGCCAGACGAAAACCATTTTACTCCGTATTGAATCCTTCCCCACTCTTTCTTGTGGCTTCCACCTCCTCTCATCCTCCTCTCCCCTCCTCTTTGTCTACCAGGACGTCCGTTCCCTTGATATCCTCGATATAACTTCTATTCTTCCCTCATTATTATCCAACTATATCTTTTATCCTGCTCGCTCTCTTCCTGTACGTTGTGAAGTCATCCCGGCAATGCTCCCCGGTTGCCGCGGCCCATCCAAATACCCGCCAGTGTCTAACTCTTCTAATTCAGGTTATGTACAATTGATTTCTATAGAGAGGGTGCTCGTGGGTAATATCTTTTATCATGGCGTGCTCAACTCAATCCGTCACTATCGAGCCCTATCTGGGCTCCGCTTTCTCATCGGCCACTCCCTCTGAGGAGACCGCTCTACTCCGAGACCGCAAGCGAAGACACTCCTTTCATACGTCGAGGAAACTATCCTGCGACTATGACGCAGACGCTATCTTCCTGAGGGTAGGATCCGAACTCTCCTGCAATGTCCTTTTATCACAGCACTCTCGCTAACTGTGTGATAGGTCGAACTTTTCCTTACGGAATTAGAAAGGCGCCTTCACTGGATCGAACAGTATCGCCGATCCCACATGGTCCAGATCGACGCCAGCCTACGCAGAGCGTATGCAACATTAGAAGCTGTGAGGGATTCCTGCTCCCATGCCTCGGGGGAGCTGATGGGCAGCGGAAAGAAGAGAGCCAAGATCCTGGTCGAGACTTTAGAAGACCGTTATAACGATGCGTTGGCGACAAAGGAAACCTTGGAGCAAAAGGCTCAAGCCGGCGTCCGCTTGATGGAGTCTTTCCTGACGGAACTGGAATCCCGCGCCCATGCTGTTCGGGGTCGCGGCGTCTACGGAGCTCTGGACGATGGCTGGAAGGCGGTCGATTCGACCTTGGTTCAAGCGAAAGAGGTGATGGACGAGGGAATGGAAAGGGCTCGCATGGTCAAAGATGCACTTCGCGAAAACGTTGACCAAGCTATCCTGTTAGCCAAGGAGAAACGGTTAATCGGCTATTCAGACCTGCCTGCGCCATGGCGGATAAACCCCCATATTCTCTCTGGCTATCGGTTTAACTCATCGAAGGTGGAATGCTTCACCTCCATGTTCACCTTCTCCAATGAGCTCGTTAACATCTGGTCTCACCTAATCGGCCTCATAATCGTCCTTTCTATCGCCTTTTACTTCTACCCGCTGAACCCGAACTTCCACCTAAGCACCAATGCCGACATGCTCGTAGCGGCGGTCTTCTTCTTCGCCGCCTGCAAATGCCTGGTCTGCAGCACCCTATGGCACACAATGAACAGTATCGCCAACCAACCACTAATGGAGCGCTTCGCCTGCGTCGACTACACGGGCATCTCCTTCCTCGTCGCTGCGTCTATCGTAACAACTGAGTACACAGCCTTCTACTGTGAATCCACATCCCGCTGGATCTATATCCTCCTCACAATGTCCCTAGGAGTTGGCGGTGTCATCCTCCCCTGGCACCCAACCTTCAACCGTGCAGATTTCGAGTGGATCCGCGTCGCCTTCTACGTCACCCTCGCCCTAACCGGCTTTGCGCCGCTCGCCCAATTAACCTACACCCGCGGCTTCGCATGGTGCCTCTACTTCTACGCCCCAGTCGTGAAAAGTATCATCGTCTACTTCGCGGGAGCCTGCATCTACGCCTCCCGGATCCCGGAACGCTGGAGCCCAGGCCTCTTCGACTACTTCGGCGGCAGCCACAACATCTGGCACCTTGCTGTCCTCGGTGGCATCCTATTCCACTACCTTGCCATGCAGGATCTCTTCGCGAATGCCTTCCAGCGCGCAAAGGGTGAATGCCCCAACCTTACGTCTTAAAACTGTCTATCCTAACTCGAAACTTATCCGATTTCATCTTATCCTACCCCTGTCCAGTGCACCACAGACTACGCAACGATAACATCACTGGTTGGTCTCTGAGTGGAGAAGTACACCCGCAGAACCAACCATGAGAATGAAGATGACGATGCACGATGTATATACGACTTTGACTTTGGCTTTGGGGTTGTCCATACAAAGCAAGCAAAAACACGCAGGCAATTAGATATAGACGCCTTGGTTTAAATCGCAAATGATTCCGCTAGTTGTTTCTCCCTGAATAGGTTGGTTGTTTGGTCAAGAGAGAGAGCCCTTGGATGGCGAGGGAGAGAACCATCGAGCATTTTACATGACTAGAGTTCTTTAGCTTAGCCTTCTTTTGTTCTTTCACATCACCTAATATCATTTTTGACTCTATTCGATATTGCTAGCACATTATTTCTTATCTTTATCGTATATAGTTTTATTATTGCTATTGCTATTGCTATTCATGCATCGTGGATTCTTGGAAATATTCGTTTCTTGTTTTTTGGCGGAGTTTTACATGTTTATGCTTTGGTTTGCCCTTGAGTTTGGGCCTAGTGATTATTCGAGATGATCTGATATGACCACGAGTTCTCTATTCTTCTAGCAAGTCTACCGGCCCAGTTTTAGCTAATGGACATGGTCTATATGCTGGAGGGCCTTTTGCCTCAAAATCAAGAAAATACAAATAGATATCAACCTCGGCGCCCCATAGTCGAAAGCACCCTGCTGGTTGGGATATACAATAAGATCCTGAATGAGATAAATGGCAAGTAAAATGGCAAGAAAAATGGCAAAGAATATGCGTGCATATATATCAGAACCGGCCCTCGGTCAAGCGCCGGGCCTCTGTGATAGAACCGATATGTGCCAGGAATCGGTGAGGCCCGAGAATAGCAGCTGAGTTAGCGGTTGCCTCAAAAACATCGATGATGATTTTATCCTGGTCACCTTCGTAGTGTGCCAACCATCCGCAGTTCTGTGCGCAGATGTAAAGTGTGACGGCTAGTAAATATACCACCCATTAGTCCTGCGCTCTTTCAAGTATGTTATTGGGACATTCCATGGTTTCTCAAGTTTCTTATGGCGCGCGTGAGGGCCTCCTCATGGCGATTGAGATCATCTCCTCCACCATCGACGGAAAGCCAGGTGTGTCAACCATATTGACTACCGGCTTCCATTTATTCTGAGCATCTGGTGGTCTCTTTTCGACAAACAAAGCAAGGGTATTTTTTACAAGACTTATCAAATCCCCTGTCAAGGGACTTTTGCTTGCGTTCCGGCTCCCCGGGCAGTTTGGGCGGGAGGATGACATGGTGAAAGAGGTATTGGAAGATCTCGGTGTCCATGATGACAATAGGGAGGGAGTGTGGATGGGAGCGATATACTGTTGCTTGTATTGGACAAGTCGTCCTTAACGAGTAGAAGGGGGGTCAATGGGAGAAATGCGAGAGGGAGTAGGCAGGAAAGGGAAAGACTTGGAAGTATCGAGGAAGAGGAAAGAGGAGGTAGGGGAAATATACGAGAAAGAGGAAGTAGAAAGAGAAAGAGATGGGAGAAGAGAAGGGTGTCGAAGTGATAATGGATGAGAAGATGGATGAGAAGATGGACGAGAATGGAGAACTCAGAGGAGTAGGAAAGGAATCAGAAGAGATAGGAGAATGAGAAAATACAAGAGGAGATATAAATAAGAGGAATGAGCGTTGATGAGAATCCAACTTCATCTTAATCTCACTTTGATGTCAACACCCCAACCAGCGAGAGAGTTGCATACAAAACCTGGGAATCACCGTTGACTGACGTCTGCTGGTAGGTAAGAAGTGAGAGCACCGGGGTCGATAGCAAAAACTTCAGATTAGATCAACATCAGATTGCGATGACGGGTAAGAGTATCTGCCTCAGGCGAAACCAGGTAATGGTTGATGCATTTGAGAATTCAGTCCATTAGCATCAAGATAGCATTGAAACTCCCAACGTCACTATAGTCTAACAATCAAGGCCGGAGGCGTCCAGTGGGCATCCGATAGTTATAAGCAGGGCATTTCTGGGCCGAACAATGACCACCTGCTTATAGAACAAGCCAATTGAGAACATCGCATCTATGGCCGTGTCTCTAACGTATATCCCACCAAATCAGCCTTCTCCGTCTGTCGTCCGAACTTGACATAACCTAGCTGGACTTCCAACGGTTTCTCTCCTCCAACCACCCAAGAGAAATCACCCCAATGCTCCCGCTGCAGATTTTCGTTAATCTGTTCGATGAGGCCAACCCAATTCTCTATACGATTTCGTTTAGCTTCTATAGTACTGCCCTGATCAGTTGCTTCGAAGAAAGCATCATCAATGAATCGGCCCACGGTGACATGGGCTAGGGGCGCAGTATAGCACGTGTCGATGCTAACGCCCGTAGCCAGGGCCATCGTATGAAGCTGATTCCGGAGATGGTGATGCGTGTAGTTGTCCTCAGCAGGCACAAACCCGACGGCAACCCCAACCTTGTCAAACATGACCATCGGTTTAACGAGACGGACGGTGGTTTGGTTGGCGTTGGATTCTGCTCGCGGAACGTCGAGCAATTGCTCCAACTGGGAGAGTCCAACCTTGTCGTACACGGAACGGAGTTGGGATACTGAATGCCGATGTGATAGCTCAATGACAGACAGATGCATGTCATCCTGGGGAATAGCGTAGAGATCTGCATCAGAAACAAAATGAATACTCTGAACTTGTCCCCGGGATTGGCGAGGGGAAATGTGGCGGCCGCTCGATAGCTCAAGGGGTACAATCAATCGCACTAACCAGGTCCTACTAAATTTGAGAGGCGACTCTGGATTTCCACCAGTAAATTCAAGGTCTGTGTATCCGGTCGAGCCCATATAACTAGACAATTCACATCCTGACTGCTGAGCTCTTCGATTTCACGATGCCTTGTGCCATTTCCGCCAGACTCCTCCTTTTGCTTTTGAAGCCCGAGGTAGCGAATTAACGCTGAATCGGGGTTAATGAATGTTGACTGTCGGCTACCATCCGCGACAGCTGGGTCATTGTTCTGGGCTGCAAGGCATGCAGAGATCGAGCGCGCCAGGCTACTCGACCGATAATGCTCATAAGCTTCTTGGATTTTTGTCTATCCGATGAGTTAGCGAGAACATAAACGCGTGCAGCAGCCTCAATGACAACTATAATCTTACTGGGTTGTTCTGGCAGTCTGGATGATTGAGCAGTTCCAAATACCAGTTGCGTGTCGAAGGCTCTCCCGCCTGTTGAGGGGGGAAAGTAAATAGCCCGCCCAAGTGCACGGGTCCGGCCATTGCAAGCTAATTGGTATATTACCGCGGCGATTGGCGCATTAAAAAGGACGAGGCTCTTGAAAAGCAAACAAGACGAGGCTGAAAGGGACACCTGCGACGTTTTGGCAGAAGCTCCGCCCCATTGCCCAGCGCCTAACTTAAAACAAACCAGCCTACGCCGTAGCCTCGCCATCCTCAATTCAAATACGGGTCCAGCCCCTGGCGCTGGCAGCTTTGCTGTGCTGCAGGTGCTCAGAAAAGCATGCACGTCTAAGGATGTCTCAGGAACCTCACCTGAATTACCCATTTCCTCTTCCGTCTTTTTGTCCTGGCCTTGATGATGGACACTTCTGTCAACGGGAGCTGAAGGAAGAAGCGAGGTCGTGGAGATCTGAAAAGTACCCGCCAGAATCCAATATCTTGATCTTCGACCATGACGATGGCGTGGGCACAACTAGGGCTTGCAATGATGCCGATATTGACCAGCTCCTTGAAGTATTTTGCCTTGTTCCTTTCCCCAACATCGTGTTCTGATACTTGAGCAGGCGCAACACCAACCACAGCTTCGAATCATCCTTCTTCACCCAGTACCAGAGAAGAGGATACTCCGGACTCTTCGCGATCCAGAAGCCGTGAAGACCCTCCTCAAGAACGAGCTCATCAAGGATCAAACAGCTACGCCAGCAGACCCCAAATTCCTCGACGAGTTCAAAGGCGAAATCCCCTCGCAACTGAATATCACACGTAATAGTCTGCTTAAGATTCTTACCAGATTCGACATTGCACCTGCGGCTAGTTCTCATATCCGCGGCCAAGAACAAGTATTTGGTTCGAGACAACTGCGTGAGGATGATGGGTCAATTAAATCGTTGGGTGAGTGCTCTCGATTGTCATGGTACGGCTGCATCCTCACGGGGTCTATAGAATTCTGGTACGCCATCAGGGCGAGGGCATATGTCCAGAAGGTTGGCGAAGAAGCGGATCTGAAGATGACCATCGTAACCCGGTACGATACCAAAACCGACACAACACTGGCCTTGTTGAAATACAGATCATACAACGATCTACCTCAGCGCCTGCACGAGGAATTGGTAGAGAACCTGGAAACATTCGTGCGCACGCCCAATACCGCCTTTCTCGCAAAGAACCCATTCGTCCTATCCATCATCCACTTCAACCCCACAATCCAGTATTACCGGCGAGCTGCGCGGGAGCCTCGCGATACCATTCGCGATGAGGAGCGCCTGGTGCATGGGGTCGCAGGCGACTTCGCCCGGATTAATCTCTCCAAGCTCCATCTCACCCTGGCAAGTCTCGACCAGGACAAGATCCAGATGAATTTCATCCTGGGGGTTATTGCGCGGTTGCGCAAACGGCATGATATGTTCCAGGCCATGGCGAAGAAGAAGCCGAATGTTCATGATCGCGATTGGCTTTACTTTCGGGTCGAAGAGGAGTTTGACCGGTTCGAGAACCAAATGACCTACTTCAAGTCGTCTGTCGAGGACGTGGCCAGACGGGTTGAGCGTCTACTGGACTTGGTAAGTGACTCTAACATTCGTTCCATCTGACCTGGTAACTGACATACATCATCACTAGCTCTTCAACATGAGCTCCCGGGTGAATACAGAGTCAAGCACGAGGATGACTAAATATGCGATGCATGAGAGCGCATCGATGAGTACGATATCAGTTGTGACCATGCTATTTCTCCCTGGAACTTTCATCTCAGTGAGCAGCCCTGTTCAATCTGACCGCACGAACACAACAAACTAACTTTCCAGACCATACTCGGGACAAACATCATTACTGGGCCTAGTCGGGCAGACGGCAATTCCTCACAGGACTTGCGCCTACTTGTTTCCTCGCAATGGTGGGTTCTTCTAGTCGCAACCGTGTCGCTGACGATAGCGACGTTCATCGGCTGGCACTGGATGCGGAAGAGGTCGAAGAGGACTATTGAGCATAAGATTTCCAGCTATGAGGAGGTCTAAAGAGGCGACGATTATGATTTATGACCGAATTTGTTACGAACAAGCATTCAAGGGAGTTACTACGGAGTACAAGACTACTGGGACTTGATAGCGTTAGGCGTATAATATAAAGAGCCAATATTTCCTGCTATCTTATAGGATAACTGGTTTAATGTCTACTTTGGAAGCTTCCAAGGTTCCTTTCTCGACCGCGGAAGCCTCTCACTCTTCTGATAAATAAACTGTGACGATCTCCGAACGATCCGAAGTAAAATGTGTCTTATTCATCCCTCGATAGTCTATAGCCCGGCGCAACCGGAAGCTTATGTTGCGTTGCTAAGGAGATAGTAGTAGATGTTGACAGTAGGTTGGGAACAAGTTAACAACTCAGTAATGCTCCTAACTTCAGTTGCCTGGAGAACATCAGACCTATGCAAGGCACAGCACAGACCTCAGCCACTCCTTTCTTCCATGCCGACGAGGCGATAATCCGGAGAAGATGCAGGGGGTTATCGGTTCCCCGAGAGCTGGGCAGGATAAACTACAAGACGCAAACTCGTTTCTACAGTAGCGACGTCTCACAGGAGGCCGAAACGCTGGGGGGCTGCAGGTTTCCGAAGTCTCATACATTGAGATGCACAGAATCTGCAATTGGATCAAGGATGGATGAGTGTTGCCCGGTGACAAGGACGGAGTAATTCAACATGCAGGTTCTGTACGTGAGGGATTGATAGATTGCTCTTTTGTGTTCCGTGGAATTGAAGCTGCTTTTGCCACGTTCAGGCACCAGAAAACAAGAATAGAAACAGAAACTGGGGATGCCCGATCGGAAGAGAACCATGGATGATGGATGACAAACCCAAGTTTTAACAAAGGGGTCAATACTCAATAGTAGCAATGTGAGGAGAAGTAGAGAAAAGAAGAATACTACAGATGTTCGCTTCCCTGCGTTCTGCAGGGATTGTCGTCATTTCCAATCCGCTGGAGTTGTTGGAAATTGCTGCCGGCGCCATCTCGTGTTTCCCCTCCGAGTCTTGGCCACCGACTCTTCCTACAAGTAGTTTAGTTACCAACTTCACTTCTTCTGCTCTCCGCTCTTCCTTTGCTGTTTCCTCTATACAGAGACCGTCCGGGCCCTGCATCTCCCATCCGGTGCAACCTCGTGGTCTCTTACTAGTCGGTGACTCCTTTTCCACATCCCCGTCACGATCGGCTTCAGACCCGATAGTCGTCCTGCACCTCCTCAAATTCGACCTGTCCAGCCTGCTGCAACGTGTGTCTCGCCTATCAATAAACCGCATCCAATCGACTACTCTGTCACAACGCAACCATCAATTCATCATAGACATAACCGTTCCGCATCTCAGATCCACGACCGGCGCGATCGCAACGGGTTGTGGAGCGTGGGTCCACCAGGCGAATTCGACCTCGATTTCAAGTTTCGACCGGGCCCATCGCTCCAACTCAACTTCAACGCCTCCCCTTCCCCTCGCATGGTAATTGTCTGATTCGGCGCTCCTCGCAAGTCATGGGTTCGACTCAGTTTGGGAATTTTGACGTGAGTTGCGGCTCAACCCACATGCTTCATTCCTTAATGAAACTGACGCATTCCTCCGCCGGAGCAGGACTTTTGTCGCGATTCCACACTGCCGGTCTGCAATGTAGGTCGCCCGATTGCTATTCAACTAGTTCTCTCTAGTCGCACGCACACCCCTCGTATCGCTAACTCCTATCGTTCTTCAAGCTCTTTCTTCGCTCCAACCAGACCGCCAACGGCCCTGGCGACTCTGCCTTTGGCGGGTGCGAGCTCCTTGGAATCGGGCTTAGCGGCGACCGACACCTTGCGAACCTTGGTATGACTCGCCATTTGCTCAGAAGAAGGCCTCTCGCTCATGTCACTAGGCTCTATACTGTTCGCGTTCATAAGCATCCTTGTCTCGTTATTTCTAATATGGCGGTCGGACCGGAAACAAGCAGCTGTTGGACGGAGGTATGTGGAAGAAATTATTCCTAGGGAATGCGGGACAAAGCTGACGAATATGCGTAGGGAAATGCAATTGTTCTTGCTGGGCTTCGTTATCATTGAGATTTGCGAAATCTTCTCTGTAGGCGGTATCCCCCTCAGGGATGATGTTCGAAAGGTTCGACTTACCCGGGGTGTATGTGGAATGATCTAACGTCCTGCAGGGCTTTTCGGCAATTCACATTGCTGCGATCGCTGCGACTTGCTGGATTCTCTTCTTGAACGCACTCGTTGGCTTTCAATTCCTTGACGATGGAACTCCTGCTTCAATTGTCCTGTTTACCGTCTCCGGCGGAGTTATCTTCGTTGGTACGGGATACATTGCCTTGGACACGGCTTTCCAATGGACCGACGAATTTGTGACAAATGGAGATAACGGCTTTCGAAATATCGCCCTTTACGTACTATACCAGCTCTTCCCCCTTATTTGTCTGGTTGTGTTCTTCCTCCTGGAAATGTTCCTAGTTGTTCGCATACTGGGTGAATTCCGACCAATGCGTGCGTCTATCCTCCTTCAGATTGATGGTTGAGTTTTGTTATCTGACGGAATACAGTATACCTCGCCTCCGCCACGGTTCTATTTGCCATTGGTCAAATATTCAACTACGTTATCAGCACTCACCTCTGTAGTGCGACGCAGGGAAAGATCAACGGCGCCTTGTTCGAGACTCTCTTCACGCTAGTCTCGGTTGTCATGCTTTGGATTTTCTGGAGTAGCATCACAGAAGACGACTGGCCTATGCCAATGTCGCAACCCATGCCCGAGTACAACTAATTCCACTGACAAACCGCATCGAAAATGTTCAAAACGAAAAACAAACCAAAAAAGAGCACACGTCCAATTTAACAGGAGGGTGTCTTTCTCTCGCAGTCCTCTCCATCAATGCAACACTACCATCGCCCACGATCCTTTCACGCACACAATCGCTAGATACCCTCAACTACGACCCCCAAATGTTAAGAAGATTCTTCGAAATCTAACGCATGTTTATCGCTTTTTCACCGCTCATGTTTCTACGATCGTCTTGGATGTGCCAATGTGCCACGACCTCTTCCATTCCATTTTCTGCTTTACCCGGACCACGTGGGTGTAACGGAAATCAACTCCGTCCTCGCCTGGCCCGGGTTAGATCTGAGGATTTGTTACGTTATCTGCCTTTTCTCTTAGATACCTATTTCGCCATGTACGTAGTTAGTTAGTAGTAATAAATACATGATATTTCTCTCTCTTGAACTCTGCTCTCGATTTCGGATCTTCGTACAGCCGTAAAAGCACATGCGTGTCTAATAGCTACTAGTACTACCTAGGGGACGAGAAAGGCGTAGTTCTTCGCACTGACACTCACAGCTCTGTACCTGCTGGATGACCGAGATAGATGGGGCTGGGGGAGCCGTCGTGGCAGGGTCATACTTCAGCATCATATCACCGCCATCCATCATCCGGATACTCACAATCAGACAAGCATGGGACAAGTCTGCAGTTCTTGAGCCAAGTTGAGGTGCCAGATTAGCATGTTTGATCCTTCTTAAGTTAGCGTGCCGCACCCCCCTGCCGTCACCGGCCAATCTACAGCTCCATCGCCACATTCTTCGTCTAATATAACCTAATCAAAGCCAAATTCCAATAACAGTTCCTTCCAACCCCAGTGAACATGTGGGACTCCAGGGGGACGAGTCCATGTGGTTGAAGCCTATGAATGATACTGTCTCACTGCAGTGTGCCCCCCCCCGGCGCGTGGTCTTGTACTTCCCTCTTCGGATGTTGCTGATTCCCCCTGACTGACAACACCACTCTGAGCCTCCTCTTGACGCCCGTCTCTCTTGGCTCAGAACCAACCGAGGCAATTGCCTGGTAACTAGCGGAGTCGGCATGATATGTCCATGGCTGGGAACAATATGCGGCCAGACGCTGGCGCAGTTCATTAGGCAATCCCAGGATTCTAACTATGCGTGATATGTATAGGCTATAGGCAGAGGCACCTTCGTACGCTTGCCGGCTAAGGTGCTTTTCAAATTGATGAGCGGGCATTGCATTGTATATTCAAATCGTTGTTTGTAATGTACGTCAAATTAGCATGCTAAACTAGGAAGACATGTCATGGGAGAAATAAGGTAGGTGATAGTTGCACACACATAGCCAAGCCCAGTTCCACGGGCGACATCAAGTTTGCTGAGACCAATTGAACACAGCAAGAAGAGTAAATGTGATAAAAGTCATCGCCAACAAGACAAGGGGGCCCAGATATCTACGCTTATGCAAAAGAGGAAGAGGGCCAAGCAGAAATTTCATACTCATAAGCCTGTCGGCCACCGGTCGATATGGAATCATATACGGACCTTAACATCAACACAAGGCAGTGTCCATTCTCGCCTCCCAACTAAGCTCCTCAACCATTCCAGCCCAAAGCCCGTTAATTCATCTGCCGTCGGCGCAGATGATTGAGATGAAGGATAAGCGGCGTCACCCATGGACAACCGCCGTTGCGTCTCATCAACCACGGCCCCGGCAAGCGCCTTCGCTGTGTTATTTACCGTCTCAAAAACGTAACCGGCTAGCGACTCGTTTTGCAGACCTAGTAAAGAAGACGAGGGATTGTGTTGAGCGGGGATAGTGAAGTTGTCTGCGACATCGTACGGCGTGGTCCGAGGGGCGAACCAGTCTGCGCGGAGATTGAGGAAACATCGGTCAGACCAGTGGCATGTTGACGCGAAGAGGATGACAAGAAGGGCAGAGCAGTAGATGCATGGTCGGTGGAGGAGGTAGGTGAGAGTGACAAAGGAGATAAGGAAGAGTGGGGAGGCGTTGGTTGGGATGAAGAGGAGGGGGAGCCAGCTGGAAAATCCTGTTAGTTTGGTCTCTACATCTGACGATGATCATCAACGGGGTTCGCGCTTGCCTACCTCCTGAGACAGAACATGTTGAGACAGAGAGCTTAATGCTGGACGATGTAACAGCAGACGGAACGGTGATGGTGTTGCCAAATTTGAGGGGAAGGTCAGGGCGCAATAAGTCCTCCGTATTGTGGCGGAAAGGACGTGATTTGGATTCGTTGCACGACAGCTTATAAAGTGAATGGATCCTGACTCAACAATCAGTCCATTTTGAATACAAGTTGGGAGAAGTGTTGATTGTCCTCAGTTAGGATGGCTCATGATGTCGATGATTCTTCTCTCACTCTCGGGTTCACTTGGTGCCGGCGTAACCTAACCTCCAACTTACCAAAATTACCATACGCTCAGACTCTGCTCCAGCCACACAACACTTGAATCTTCACTTCTCTCAGTCTCGGACCTTTCTTCCTCTTCCTCTTCCTCTTTCTTTTCCCTTGCTCCTCGCTTCCTCCCCTTCCTCTCTGTACAATAATCCCGTCGTTCGCATTCTACTGTGGTTTTTCGCCGTTACTATTTCTTAATTACTTTCATCACATCTAAGATCGTCGCTGCTTTTATTCGTCTGTCTCTACTGACTCTCGAAAGAGAGCTCCTGTGGAAATACCGAGCTTGACTTCTCAATTGGTGGTCGCCTTCAACCACGGCGAGTGACAGAAATGTCCACCCCCAGTGATATCCAAGCTCTCTTGGCGAGTATACGGCCTCGGCCTTCTCCCTCGAATACCCCTACGCAGGACCCCGGCACGGCCCATTATTCTCAGCATTACCAGCACGGATACCGGCCGCAGCAGGCGCCCTACGACGGGGAGAGCTACGCCCACCCCCATCTGCACCAGCAAGCTTATCGTCATCCGTCGATTCCGTCAGCCTTGCATAGCCCGTCTCCGGTCAATCTTCCTCCCCGTCATGGCTCGGACGTCCTCAGTCCCAACGTCGTAACACCGGGCGAAGCGTTCTCTCCCCAGTACGAACCCCAGCCTCAGAATCCTGATCGTTCCGTCAACTTGTTGAATCTGTTGAAGTTCAACCAGTCGAGCCCTAGCTCTGCCCTGCAGCGAGCCTCCGCGGGTGTGGAACAGCCTGTTCATACACATCCATCGGCGCCCGCTGCGGAAGACGCCCCGAAATCCCACACAAGGAACATTTCTGCGTCCGACTTGGTTGCTACTCTCTTTGGTAGACCGGGTCAGGCTGCCACTGCGGAGAGCCCTTCCTCGGCTGCGACAAACACCGAAAACCCACAGGACATGTTACTCCGTCTGCTCAATCGGCCCAAGTCGGTTCAGGAATTATTGGACGCTGCAGTCCAGTCTCCCGCTTCCGTCTCTTCTCAGAAGAACACCTTCTTTGAACCTGAATTGGGAAGTTCGACACCGCCAATTCACGGTAGTGCGGAACCGACGGTGTTGGCGTCTGGGAGACCGGACAAGCCAACCCCACCCGGTAATGAGACTATCTTCAGCCACATTAATCCATTCGACCAACTGGCGGCTGTTTCACGGAATCGAACCCCCCTGCCTAACTCTCCCGACGAGAGTCCGGCTGTTGAGACTACGAGAGGCGAACAAGTGAATATCACTGGTGAGGTCGAGTCTCAACCCGCTTCGCAGACTACCGAAAGTGGACGTGCCAAACCGCCTAGTTTGGATGGAAACCAGAAGGAGGCTGTTGCGAACGTCGTTGACAAGCTCGTAGAGCAGATTACCAGGGATGTCGACGAGTCTTTCGAGAAGATGACTCAGAAGAATGGTTCATCAGCGCCGGCAGAGCAGGAGGATAGCCTCAAGGCCACTCTTCTCTCCATCACCACCGCTGTTCAGGATTCCAACGGTGAGACCGAAGTTTTGAAAGAGACTACCGAGGAAATTACCGCAACCGCCGGAGTGAAAGAGAATTCCAATAGCAGCGGTGAGGCGTTGGCAGACAGTTGGGAGAGCGCTGAAGATAGTGCTGAAAAGGATGAACAACGCGCCGTCCCTGTGTACAGCTTTCCCTTGAAGCCATTCATATCCATTGTTGTCAAGCCTTACGCTGGAAAGCTGCCGGCTTTGCGCGATGATGGGATCATGGATATTGCTCGTTTGAAGAAGGACTTTGATCAGCTCGACCGTTCTTTGACCTCGGCTACTTCCGACTATATTGTCTACGCCCTTGCCAAAAACGGAGGGATGAGAATCATTCGCCAGGAAGACGGAAGCGACAAGCAGGTCCTCCGCTCCACTCGTGATCGTGTGTTCAACGTTGCTGTATGCACTTCACAATCGACCGGCGGTGCTTCTGACGACCAGGCCGTTCTAGGTATTGGCGTCAGTGGCGCCGTGTACTGGGTTTTGATTTCGCGAGGAGATAAAGATCTTTTTGAGCAGGATGCTTTGGATAGTGAAAGTCTTATCTTCCCACCGTTCCCGGCTTCTGACGAGAACACTTCCGGTGGCCAGCTGAAAACGCGGGCCAAACGGAGCTCTCGCCACCCGGGATTCTTCGCGATCGGGCGAGGGAAGAATATCTACGTGATCTCTCCACAAGCTGCTGCAAATCCTGCCTACGGCGTCTCAGGAAACAACCGAACTGTGAACACTGAAAAGTTCTTCAAGGAGCGCGCTTTGAAGATTGCTACCGGAAAGGCCGGAAAGGACTTCGTGTTTAGTGGCGATGATACTGTCATTGCTTCGCTCGATAAAACCGGTCGCCTTCGTTTCTGGGATATCCGCGAGGCGGTCAACAGCACAGATGCCGGAATCAATTCATCTGAGATCCGTATCCCGTTGAGCACCTTTGTGACTGGCTCTCCAACGGAGAAGTCATGGCCAACCTCTGTCCTCTTCATGGACAAGCTTCGCCCCTATGTCAAGTCGATGGCGCTCCGTTATGTTCTGGTCGGACTGAAGCAGAACCACACCTTGCAGCTCTGGGATATTGGGCTAGGCAAGGCTGTGCAAGAACTTAAGTTCCCCCATGAGAACGAGTCTGATGCGATCTGTAGTGTTGCGTATCACGCACCATCTGCGATCCTTGTTGTCGGACACCCTACACGAAACTCCATTTACTTCGTCCATTTGTCAGCCCCGAAATACAACCTGCAGTCCATGTCGCAGGCGTCATTCATCAAGCGTGCCGCAGAGAAGGACAACAGCCTTCCCAAACCAGAGTCAACCGCATGCCTGAGCGGTATCCGCGAGATGTCGTTTGCATCAAAGGGTCAACTTCGCAGCCTGGACCTTCTGCCCATCACAAAGGCAGCTGGGGACGAAAGCAGCCTCTTCGAACTTTATGTTATGCATTCCCGTGGTGTAACATGCCTTAATATCAAGAAAGAAGACCTTGGCTGGAGCCAAGACAACACAATCCTTCGCCCCGTCAACGCTCTAGAGGACGGCTTTATTGAAATTGATGATCTTCAGTCCTTCCCGACATACGTTGCGGATGATTTCTCTGCCAACGGTGATTCTACAGGCACTCCCACAAAGGTGATACCTAAGGAGTTTGCGAAGGGCGTACCAGATTTCGCCACTGAAGGTAGCGTGGGCGCCGCTGCTGGGCCCGGTGTTCTACGCACACAATATCCCACGAAGACTGCTTCCAAGAAGAAGCAGGTTGATGAGCCTGTGGAAACAGCAACTGCAGCCGCCTCCGAAAAGCCTGAGAAGAAGAAAAAGAAGAAGGGTGCAGCGACTGCTGGTGAAGCTGCGAAGAAGGAACCCCCTGTGGCTGCTACCACCCAAGGATCCTCAACCGCGGATCAGCCAAACGGTGAGGCCCCGAAGGCCGCGGCGAGTGTCGCCAAACCAAATGTTATTGGAAATGGCGTCCGCGATTCGTACGATACCTGGAATAAACACATCGAAGCCTTGCAGGATGGAGTAACGTCTGAATTTAACAAGAGCCTCGGCCGCGAGCTGGAAGGGCTTTACACCCGCTTCGATGAGGAGCGGCGCAGCTGGGATGCTGCGTCTGCCTCCAAGCAGGATCAGGTCTTGCGCCTGGTATCAAGCACGCTCTCCGAAAATGTGGAGAAAAACCTTACGCGCATTGTGACCGAGACGATCCAGTCCGATGTTGTCCCTGCTCTTGGCGACCTCACTTCCGCCGCCGTGAGCAAACAATTAAGCACTGTGCTTTCCCAGCAATCCGGTGGCATTATTTCCCGTGAATTGCGGCAATCTCTGCCTTCTGCAGTTACGCGCGCTCTCCAGCAGCCCGACGTGATGAAAGTTGTGTCGGATGCTGTGAGCCAGAAGCTGAGCACTCATGTGGAGAGCCAGATCTCCAAGACTGTGCATGATACACTTGCGCCTACCCTGAATAATGTCGCGCTCCTGGCAGCGGAGAAGGTTGCAAGCGACGTGGAGAAGCGAATGCAAGCTCAGGTTCAGCAGTATGAGACCCAGCGTCAAGCTGATGCCGCCAAAATCGATCAACTCACTACTCTGGTTCGTGGAATGTCGGATACCGTTGCAGCGATGGCCACAGCCCAGACTGGATTCCAAAACGAAGTTTTGCGCCTGAATCAGGTTCTCGCTGCGCATAGTGGATCCGAAGGCAAGCAGAATGCTGAGCACCCCAGCACGGCCTCGCCAGCTCCGTTTACTGATTCGACAAGTCCGGAAGAGAGGGAACTTGTTGAAATTACGCAGCTCATGCAGCAAGGAAGATATGAAGAAGGCTCGGTCAAGGTTTGTGAAACTTTTACTTGCACATCACAGGATATTTCTAACTCGCACCAGTGGCTTCAATCCGAGCAGCAGGCAGATTTATTTGATCGCCTCTTTGTCCGCTTGAACCCAGCATATCTGAATGGACTTTCTCCTATTGTGGCACTGTCTGTTGGCGTTGCAGTCACCTCGTCTCTGCAGACGAACGCCATGGAACGTCTCACGTGGCTGGAAGTTGTTCTTCAGACTGTTAATTTGAGGGTAAGCACGCTTAATCATCTCGGTCCGTTGTACAATACTAATACTGTCTTCTGTCAGGACCCTGATATCAAAGAGGTAACACCCAAGATCATGGATATCTTGATTTCGCGGCTGGACGGTCTCTACATGTCTGTCGCCCAAGAGGCGCCGCACAGCCGCCTCCTGCGCAGGATCCCCCCGCTGGCTCGCCGGGCTACCGAGCTCCGTGGTTAGGGCATCAACACTAGTAGTAATGACGGGCGTGTTGACTGCGTTTTGCATTTGGGTCTCTAATGATAGTAATGAATCATGCATTGGCGCGACACATTGACATGAGGGGGGGATTTGCTGTCTTTATTCATAGTGGGACATGAGCATTTGCTATGATCATTCAAATGGCATATTGAGCATTAGATATGATCTTTGCAATGAACAGCTAGTTTGACTTAATGCGATCTTTCCAATGGGAATAACTTCTACCACAGAGATGGTTAATGTATGCTTTCTCATCCTCCCACAATCAGAGTACCGTCACGGTCCACAATCGCACCAACCGACTAACTCTACCTCTTAATCCCAGGCTGAAACATAATGAAAGTGGCATTGTTCGATTACCCAGTATCTTTGAATTGACTAACTCTTAACATCTAAAGAGTTTATGCTGTGCTACGATGAGAATAATACAGTAACCTTCCCACTCCTCACTCCGAATCCCATTAAACAGAACGTAGAAAGGAAAGGAAAGGAAAGGAAAGGAAAGGAAACGGAATCACGCATAAAACGCAAGCCCTTCTTCAGCCGAAGCCGCATCTCCAGATTCACTGTCCTCAACGAACTCAAACCCTAACGCCCGCCAGTTCAATTCTTTCCGCCAGTGGAGGCCGTAATACGGTCGACTCTGCTTGGCTCCTTCTCCTTCTTGTTCATTCGAATGTCCATGTCGACTGTCTCCCTCGTGTTCGATAGCCCCATGAGTAACAGGCAAAGGTGTAATAGGTGGTTCAGAAGCAAGTCCCCCCGTGACCATCCTTCCTCGTCGAGGAAACACGATAGCCCTAAACCGTGAGAGAAGAAGTCCCATGCAGCAGCAAAGGCAGGGTTCGTGAGTTAAGTACACGTCGAGGTCTGTGCAGAGGTACCCGCCTTGAGAGCGTGGGCGGATTCGGGACGCTGGTGCGTCTTCCACTGCAGTTGTGGAAATTGGAACTGCCTGGGATTCATTATAGCCGGTTTTTTGGTACTTCTCTGGGATTGGAGAAGTAACTTGCGTTTCAGACCCTGACTCTGGCGCTGTGCTGTCCGTTTGGGAGAGGAAATATGATTCTAGCCGGGATAAAGAAGGTTTCTCGTTTTCTGCGTCGGGGTCTCCAGCTCGTCTTTTGTAGGAGATTATCTCGGCTGCTCGCATGAGCGCGTGGAGGTCGGGGCCTCCTTCTAAATCGGCATTGTACGTCTCCGTGGCGGGATTCGGGCCTACGCTGGTATGTAGTTCAGCCGTTGAAGGGCCCCCAGCTTCTCGACGGGAATACCGCGCGTCACCTGCCACAGCGACGATTGCGTCCGCCCACCGAGAATCCATATCGCCTTCTGCGTCTAGGATCCTCAAAACGATATCCGGATCAACAACAACCGCGCCGACGCCCCGACCCCGACCAGACTGCTCTGCTTCCTCGGCGACCTTGTCCGCGAACGCTAAATACCGACCCGCGTTTGGCTGGATGAACTCGCGCGTACGGTTCAAGACCTGGATAGGTGGGGAGATTGTCGCTCGTGCAGCGGCTGGATTGTACACAACAGGCCACAATTCCTTGGTCCATTTCTCTGCCTGCGCCGTGCCTATCGGTGGGAGCGTAGGAACTGTAATAGTATGCAGTTTGACCTGGCTTGCAGGATCTGAAGAATGGGCCTCGGAGTCTTCCAGTTTTGGAACGAAGTGAGCGAGTAGCTCCTGTAAACGGGCCACGTCTGGTAGAGGTGGTGGAATCATGACAAATATAACCTGCGGTGACAGGTTGTCCTGAAGAATCGGCTGTAGACGTTTCGGGAGGTTGCTGTGCTTTGCAAATCGGCGAAGATGGTTCATCGGACGGGCAGGATCGCGAGGGACAGCTGCGTCGAGAGCTCTATATCAATCAGTGCGGTGTATTACACCGACAGAGACGGGTGAATGACTCACTTCACAACCTTCGCAGCACTTTTCACGTTCACTCCCGCGACATAAGCATCACCTTGAGCTCGTCAGACTTGGTTGAAACTATCGGGGAGAATCGGTGTACTTGCCATATTCCTCTACCGGCTGCGTTTCTTGCACCGTTTTAATAGGCGTTGCTTCGCCTTTGAGAGGCTGTATGCCCTTAAGGATCTCCTGGACCTCCATGGGTTCTGGCGGGAAGGGAAGAAGTTTGGGGTGGGGGACTGCGGAGGTAACCAACCCGGCTAATGAGGGGAAGGCATGCAGGAGCGACAGAGGCGGCGGCTCAGCTTGATATCATGACATCTATAATTGCGCATTGAACAGTATTGAATCGTCAGTCGGTTTGATTGTCTCTGACGGAGCGAATGCCGCTGCAACCCTGTACCCTAAAACCTAAGCCCTACTGGCGCTTGGTGCCTGAGGCTGATACTACGTCACCAAATACCTCATTGGCATCACAAGGTTCATACAAGATACAAGAGAGAGGTTATAGAATGGCAAGATTAATAGTATTTGGATGCACGACGAACAGGAATCTCAAAAATGCCTCCCTGAACTACCTGAAACGCCGGGAATCAAGTTGTACAAAACCCAGAGGGATATAAGAAAACAAGAGATAAGATGCAAAGATACAGCACAGTAAAGCAGAAATAAGGATAGAACCCCAGTTGTAAACAGACCACACAGCTCATTCCCCATCGAGCGCTCTGATGCACGCAGACAAACTCCACGTCCCCTTATGTATGTTCTATATCCAGTTTTTGTAGCGCCTGAGAGTATACTCCAGTCACAAAAGAAAAGCTGCTTCTGGTCTAACGATTAAGTGCTGGATTGGATTTCATACCCTTCACACCTTTCCGCCAGGCTCTGATAGTAGTCAGTGAGCACCTCGGGCTGAGGGACGATACGCCACTCCACGCGAAAGAGGAACTCAAGCTCAAGAAGAGCCAGTTCCGTCAGGCTAATTCCTCCGACCCGAGCATAGGTCTTGTTGGTCCAGAAACTATCACTAAGCCCTTTAGACGCAACAGTGGCGCTGGTAATCAAAAATCGGTGGATTGTCAAACTGGAGACGGTGAAGGCCGGGTATAGTGCACAAAGACGGTCGATATAGTACACCATACTCAGGAGGATAGGCGGTGACAAGGTGGCGTGAGTTGTTAGTCGTTGCAAGTAGTCACGTACAGAGATCCGAGGCGGCGAGCGTGAGTGAAAACGTGTCAGCCGAGCTTGGTGTAAGGGTATTTTGTCATTGAACCGAATAAGCTCCAGCAGCATGCTCGAGATTAGGACAACCAAGTCCTTGGGATCCGCATCTTCATATTCGGCTGGGAGATATTTAACCGCGGGATTGGCGGGGCGTAGTCTTTTCGACTGAGAGCGTTCGAGGTCTAAATTCTGCAGTTCTGCAGTCGCAGCGCGGCTAGTGGGAGAACCATTGGGGCTGTTACGCTTGTTGGACCCAGCGGTACTGGTCGGTGCCGGCATTGGAGGGGCCAGTGAGCTTTGAGGAGGGGCAGCTGCAGCCGCAGGAGCAGACGCAGGAACGGAGAAGCCGTTACTAGCAGGATGGTCGGAGGAATCGGGGAGGGCGGCGTTAGGACCAGGGGTAGCAGCGGAAGCAGCTGCAACAGACACGGAGGCGCTAATTCCGCCCCCAAGGGAGGTCTGCCCAGCGGACATGCGGCCGCAAGGAAGATCCCCTGAGGGCCTGAAAGGAGGAGTGGAAACCGAGTGTCTCTTCAGAGCAGACCGGAGCTCTTCAATGACCACACGGGAGGAGCGGGGGGTGAAAGAACTATTGGACACAGCAGAGCGATCGGCGGCAGAGTCATAATGCTGATTCTGATAGGTAAAAGCAGCCGACGTCGACGACAAGCGGCGCGAGAAGGAAGTCGAGCATGGAGAGAGAGGAGGTTGGGGCTGGGAGGTGGAAGGAGAGGAGGGAGAAGGACGAAGGGCGGCGGAGGGCGAGGGCGAAGAAACTAACATCTCCGCCCAACAGGTTCACCACGTGGGCGGACGACTGAACGAGGTTGTTTGAGAATGACAGATGCTGTGAAACCCAAGACCGGCACTATTGCATTTGGTGTCGTGCACAGACACATTGTGTTGAACCTCCACTCAAGACTTGACTGTGAGCAGATGATGAAGATGAAGACCAAGTGATTGATTCGAGAAGGCAAAGAAGAATTGAAGAACAGAATCATTCCACTACTAGTACTGCCAGTCAGGCTGTACCCAGTTCCAAGTCTGCAAGGTCGCCCCGGTACGGTACGGTACGATATGGTAAGGTCGAGACCCGTTAAGAGGAAAGTCTTGCTTGATGCAGCCTAGTCGTTATTTCCGACCAATGGGACTTAGTTCATTTGCGCAGTTACGGCAAGACCGGGGTATGGAACGCTTCCAATACCACACCAATGACACAACGCAGGATTTGCCCAGCAAAGTCAGCCACTGTGGGCCGGGATTGATGAGAGTCTTCCGTCACTGGAACACTGTGCTATAATTGGCAGAAAAAAGGGCTCCCCGCTGGAGAGAAACCACTGAAACCATGGAACTTGGCCTGCCCGACCAGCTGATCATACGTAATTTCCCCAACTCTCGAGCTGCAGCGGTGCAGCGCTCTCCCACCACAAGGCTGAGTCACATGACTGGGCGTAGCTGATTAATTATATCATGTGACTGTCACATGATCGACTTCCGGAAGCGGCAAAGGTGGTAGCCGGCCAGTGCCAAGGCCGTGGTCTTTCAACTGAGGTGTGGCGCCTGAGTTACTCACAATGAGTTGGTCAGTTTCCCTGCCCACGACCATCTCCTTCTCTGTTTTGCAGCCTGGCGTTTTGTACATGATAGACATGCTCATATTTATACGGCTTCCTGCGTCTGTTAGTGCTACTTAGTTGTTGAATTGGTGATTCGGATTCCAAGCTCCGACCTCAAGCCCAGAATCGCATGACCTCGTTCTGCTCTTCTCGGTATCTTCATCTCGCATTGTCCTCCATCACCACGCATCTTCCTCTCGGTCTATAAACACCCTTCACTATCTATACTACTCAGGCGGGCCTGTCTTTACCCGCCACCTAGTTCCCATATCCGGGAGGTGGTAATCGGACCATGACTCGCGCTGTACCGCCGCCCACCCTTCTCCAGCTACAAAATGCGGATTCCTTGTCTTCACAAGCTGATGCTCTGAGGGCCCTTAAGAATGAGGCGATTGGCCACGATGAACGCAAAGAGACCTGTGTACAATTGGGGCTCATTCCCGTACTCGCCAACGTTCTTGTGTCTCGGAGGCTCGACAGACGTGCTGGTTCCAAGCATCGCGATCTACCTGGTTCTAAGGAAGAGGCGGACGATGCTTGCTTACAGGCAATCATTCTTCTCGGTAGCTTAGCGCAAGGTATGTCGTCAATCTTGGTTATTCTCGCAGTTAATTTCTTGCTAACATCACACCAGGAGGCGCGCCTTTTCTATCCCCGATCCTTTCCAGCAACATACTTCCGATCCTCCTCTCCATCCTCTCATCTTCCAATTGTTCTCTCTCCCTCGTTCTTCCCATCCTCCGGGTCTTGAACAACGTTGCAGATCGGCTACCGCTGCAAACCCAGCAGCAATGGCCTAAGGATACGCGCTTGGCGGACCTTTTGTTCTCAACAGAGCACATTGGCTGTTTAACCCGTATCCTTGGACAGGATTACAGTTCCCATAGTCGCCTGGCGTCAATTGAGCTGGCTGCGGGTCTTATTGGGAAGTTGTGCACCGAAGAGGCTCACAAGGCAGTTCTAGCAGACTGCGGGGTATTGGATGCTCTGGCAGTTAAGGTCGCGTCCTTCATAGTTGCCCAGGGGTTTGTGTTTCCCGGTGCAGAACATCACCTAGAAGATCCAGGTGCGCTAGGATCGCTACCCTCCCCTGCACCCCGAGGAGCGAAGCTTGCGCCCATCCTGCGTGCTGTCACAGTCATTATTGAGCAATCTAAATGGCGGGCAGAGCACTTCCTGTCGTCCCCAGGGATAGTTACCGTCTTCCCTAGACAGATGCCAGAATTTGCTCCCTCAGATATCAAGAAAGGTCCGTGGGGGTCCACTTATCTTTCAGGGACGGCCGTACCACGGCACCTTGGGGCCACGCCTCTAGAGTACCTCCTTCCATCAGTTCCTTTATCGCAGCTTAAGCTCCCCACCAGCACCACAAACTTTCCACCACTGGGCCGATATGGTCAGCAGACTCAACACCGCCGACAGAGCCACTCATTTCCCACCCCGCTCTCCAGCTTTGACCCGCTGTCTGCCGATGATGATGAAAACCCCGTCATTCCATGGCTGTTATACCTCATCCGTGCGGAAAATGGCATGACTCGCCTAATGGCAGCCCGCCTCGTGACTGTTTTGTGCCGCCTAGGGCTTACAAAAAAGCACAGAGTTTCAATGCTTTGCTATTTACTAATTCCAATCCTGCTTCGCATGCTTGATAAGGACGATGATGCGTCTGATGATGCGGTTCAGTATGGTGGCCTGATTCCATCCACAAGGCGCATCAAAGAGGAAGCTCCGGGTGTTCTCGCCGCCTTGGTCGTTGATGATCAAGAACTACAAAAGCATGCGGTTGAAGGAGATGCAATAAAACGGCTATCTCAACTTCTCAAAGAAACTTACAACCCTGCCCATGAACCCTCGCGGTCCATGTGGCACGCGGAAGGTGAGGCACCTACCAAAACCTTTGACACAGAGCCGGCGGAGTATCGGCTCGGACACCCTGGTTACTCACCCCTCCATTGCCATATCATGAGATATCGAGAGAATATCCTCAAGGCATTAGCCGCACTGGTGCCTTTCAAGGATGAGTATCGCAAGGCAGTCTGTGACAACGGTGTTGTTCCATATATTATTGATTCTCTAAAGCCGTTTCCGAGCGCTCTACCAGCCGAGCCTTCGAACTCAGGAAACACTGCTGCTGATGGCAATCCGACGCCAACCCTATTGGCCGCTTGCGGGGCAGCCCGAATGCTCACTCGTTCAGTGAGCGTTCTAAGAACGAGCCTGATCGACGCTGGCGTCTCTACCCCTCTATTTGTTTTGATTCGACATCCGGATATTGAAGTACAGATTGCGGCGACCTCGGTTATCTGCAACCTTGCTCTGGATTTTAGTCCAATGAAAGAGGTACGTTTTTTGCCCATGTCTAGTCTACTACCAAGTGTTACTCACAGAACACTTTCAGGCAATCATATCTGCCGAAATCCTTCCGATCTTGTGCGAGCATGCGCACTCGTCGAATACTAAACTCCGGATTGAGTCACTGTGGGCGCTAAAGCATGTTGCCTATAACTCAACAAACGACGTCAAGATCAAGATTATCGAGGGCTTGCAACCAGAGTGGATCAAGCAGGTCATCACTCAAGACCCGACAAGTTTCTTAGCTAAGCGAGGGTCGGACGAGGAGACAGAGAGCAGTACCCCAGGTGGAATGAGCCGAGCCAATTCGGCTGGGGAACGGGTCGACCTACTGAATCCGATGAACGACGTCGGGGAGGGGGACGAGGAAATGGCTGACTCTCTACCTTCATCGAAATTCAGTTTGGACATGTTCCTTCCAGACGCCACCCGACGGCGCAAGCTTGCACTGCACGGCGATCTCGACCAGACCACTCAAGCCCGCCAGGATGACATTGCCGCGCAGGAACAGACTCTTGATCTTTTACGCAATGTCGTCTGTGGACCCGGCGCATCAGAGATGATTGACCACCTCTTCAAGGAGATCGGTCAGGATTTGTTGCTAGATGCCTTGGCAGACAAATTGCGCCCTCGTTCCATCCAGCTGCCGCATCGGCGAGAATCTCCAAACCACCGCGCTCTCCAGGTCCCAACCGAGATTCTAGTTGCGGTAACATACTTTATCATCCACCTTGCAGCAGGTCTCCCGTGGCATCGTCACCTTCTAATTTCACACCGCGACCTCCTCCGCTATTTGATGGGCTATTTTAACCACAGCCACCGAGATGTCCGGACCAATTGTGTGTGGGTGGTCATCAACCTCACGTATGAGGATGATGCCAGTGATCAAGAGGGTTGCCGGAAACGAGCCCTTGAGCTACGTTCAGTCGGGGTGCTGGATCGACTGGCTAGCCTTGAACATGACTCGGACCTCGACGTTCGAGAACGAACCAAAACGGCACTACACCTGGTAAACTCACTGACCCATTCTTAGCGTTCCTTGTAAATTATTGCCATTTATTGTTTCTGCCCTGGCCAAACAGTAGGTGGTCCGACGCTAAAAGACACGACATTTATGGATGTACAAAATATGATAATTGGAACTTCGGTGCATAGTTGACCGTATACAATGTCCATGTAGCCTCTATACTTCATCCACAGCTCTCGCCGTGCAAGGTTTGGTTTATCATCTTATCAGGTGCTTTATCGATAAGCACTTTAGACAAACGTCATAGGAACGCCTTATAGTCTTCAGGCACATTTATGGTCGCCAATGTCAATTCTCTTTTCCCAATTCCACTACCAGAACTCCTAATACTCAAATCACTTATCAATCATGCCTTCAATCCCCCCCTCAATCCTCCGCGCCCTTTCCATCTCCGACCCCTCCAAAGCCACGCTCTCCACAGCAGGCCTAGGGTCCGGATTCACCAGCACAGGCGCAATCAAAGCCATAGTCCCAGGCTCAGACGGTCATGATGAAGAACGCAAATACTTTGTCAAGACATCCGCCGACGGAGACGCAGCGAAAGAGATGTTCCAAGGCGAATACGAGTCCCTGAACGCCATCTCAACCACAGTACCGGGGTTCTGTCCGCGCGCTATAGCCTGGGGGCCTCTCGAAGAAGACAGCGGGAAAACCTACTTCCTTGCGACAGAATTTCTAGATCTACGAGCCCACGGTCGCGGGGGTGAGTCTCTTGCACAGAGACTGGGGAAGCTTCATTCAACGCCCGCGCCGGTGGATCCGGAGACAGGGAAGCGGCTGTTTGGGTTTCCTGTGCCGACGTATTGCGGGGATACGAGGCAGGCTAATCGGGTGTGTGAGTCGTGGGCGGAGTTCTATGCGAATGAGCGGCTCTTGACGATTTTGGGAACGTCTGAGAAGCGGAATGGGCGGGATGCGGGGTTGAGGGGCTTAGTTGAGCAGATGGCGAATACGGTTGTCCCTGCACTTTTAGGGGATGGTCATCTTGGCTATGATAAGTCCGGGCAAGGACAGGCGATTACCCCAGTTGTTGTTCATGGGGATCTCTGGAGTGGGAATGCGGATCGAGGACAGATTGCGGGGAGTGGCCGGAAGGAGGATGAGGAAGCTGGGGATGTTGTGTACGATCCGTCGGCTTGTTATGCTCATAGTGAGTATGAATTGGGGATAATGAAGATGTTTGGAGGATTTGGGTCTACGTTCTTCAGTGAGTATCATCGGATCGTGCCTAAGACGGAGCTAGTTAAGGAGTATGAAGATCGGGTCCGGCTGTATGAACTGTAAGTTACACCCCCCTTCCAAAAGATATATCCCATCTAACATATATAGGTATCATCATCTGAATCATCATGCGATCTTCGGCGGATATCGATCCGGTGCTGTGTCTATAATGGAGAAACTGCTCAAGAAGTATGGATGAGCCGAAGTATATACTTCGCAGCTGCTGGCACTTCTACTCTACAATTGATCGAGTTTCACCTCAACCAAACATTCCAGACAATCTAGGGTAATTAGACTCGCTTAATTCCAATTGCCTAGCAAATGTTTTCTCCTAAATGTTTGCTGCACATCTGGCCCCGGCTCGGATAAACGCTCGGATAAACATTTCTACTGTCACGTGCGAGATCCAGGCTTCGCGTTGCAGAACCAACACCCACGATCCATCGAGACAACTAGCGGAACATTTCTGGAGGGTAATTGTCGAGTCTGACTCCCAGAATGGCCCCCGAACAGAAACAGGACTCGAAGAACCTGCCCAGTTCCGACGTCGCCCTTTCTGAGCCTCCGCCCATTCACCCGTCGTTCATCCAGGTAGCCAAGCCGTATATCTTCGAGCAAACCATCCAGAAATGTATGGATGCTATGGGCGTCAATCCTCTCCGCGAGGAGTCGCTGCGTTTGCAGGGCGTGACCTGGATTGACAATGTTCGTCGGGAGCTTAATCTGTATGTGGATTTTTCCATTTTCTTCCCGACGATTGCTAACGGAATAGGCCCATCCGGACGTTTAACACTGCGGTGGTCTATTATCACAAGTTTCGACTGGTTCACCACGATACGGACTACAACAACATGGTAGATTGTCACCTCTACGCCTTTGTTTATGGCGGACTCTGACGGTTTAGGATGCTGCTGCCGCTGCCCTGTTCATCGCCTGCAAGATCGAGGACACGCTCAAAAAGTCGCGTGAGATTATATGCGCCGCGTATAATCTGAAGCTACCGCAATCAGAACACATATCTTCGGATAACCAGGTATGGCAGCTTAATCAACACCAGTTATGTAACCTCTAACACGGAATATCGCTTAGGTGCTCGACGATCCTACCCGAGGCATCATAGGCCTCGAGAGACTCATGCTTGAGAGCTCTGGCTTTGATTTCCGAACGCGCCATCCGCAGAAAACCTTGGTCAAGCTCGCTAAACAATACGGCCTTGCACCGCAATCGGAACTATCCAACGTTGCCTACCGCATTTCGCAAGATCTCTACCGTACCTTTGCGCCGATTAAACAAACCACCTCCACCATGGCATTTAGCTGTCTCGAGCTAGCGGGCCGCTTGCTAGAACAACGGATCAAGGATGTTGAGCTTGGAACGGACTATGCAAGGTGGAAAACAAGCCGAGAGGAGGTGATGGGTACGTCGGAAATACCAGAAGAAGCGACCGGACTACTAACACCGATCTAGAAACTCTCCTCGACCTCCTTGAGCTATATACACATAACCGCGGTTCTACGTCGGTCGGCCCTCATTTCCCCACAGACCGCTTCCTCACCGTGCGCATTCCCCTGAACAAAGAAGCAGAAGACCAGAAGCTCGCGCGTTACACCAACTCGACCGAAGGGAAACCTACCAGAAGCTTGCGAAGGGCAAACCCAAAAACCAATGGCTCAGCAAAGGCAGAAAAAGATTCATCCACCGCGGAGCCGCTTCATCACCCACTCATCCCAGCCACTGCCAATGGGGAACGCCCGAAGCCAGGGGAGAGGGGCCGAGACGCAGCAGTACGGTTTATTGTCGACTCTGAGTATGCGGCGGCCGAGAAGGCTCGTGTCGCTCAGTATTTTAATATTGAGATGGAGGAATATGAGGTAGAGGAATGAACGCCTGGCTATGTCTCACAAACCTCACAACATTCTCTGCATTCCCCTCAACGCGGAAATGAACCTTTTGCTCGGCCGTGCCCAAATATTTGTGCACTGACGCAACTGAGCAGCAACCCAGCAGTTTTGCAAGCCCTATCGCGATCATCGCAGGAGGACAGGTGGATCATACGCCGCGCGTGCGCTACGCATATGAACAATCGGATACCATCATCGTCCAACGGACGCGTCGAGGGCCTCGGCGAACACGCCTTTCGAAACGAAAGTCAATCCGAACCGCTAATGAATGGCTTTCTAGAGGAAATTCTTCGACAATTGGATGTAACCGTAGCCCGGCAATGCTACATTCAATCGACATGCACGGGTACTCAAAATCAAAAACACCCCAACCTATCTCGAATCAACACTACCGATCACCCCACCTGTTTCGCGTCGAGCTGTTAGTGTCGTTTCAGCCTGATGGGTGTGCGCTATGAAGGATATATACCGTGTAAAAGAAACCGCCGTATAGAGAAGACATTCGAGACACAGAATGGAGAGAAGAGAGAGAGCAACCGATTATACGAAGCATACCTTCATCTTATTCCTTAGGATTTGTAGTGAATACCGTATAGCCCAGGCCTGACCTCCACGCTGAAGTTCAGCCGATCTCATTTCCCCGGATTTCCTGTAGGTGAATAGTTCCGCTCGAGCGCTGGAAGTTTAGGGCTGGGGAGGGCATGCGTAACTCCACTGCACAGTTAGGGCCATGGAGGGCGTGACCCTCTGTCTGTGCATCTGTTTACTCTGGTTCAACGCCTTGCTCGGCCTTAACTTTTAGGGCATTATTGGGGATTGCCCAGCTGGGTTTGGCTTATATAAGCGCTGCGAGTCAGCCTCGTTCAGCCTTAGCCAGTTAGCCTCGTCCTTAGAGGGGAAGTGTGGCTATACAGGGCAGGACCTGATTGTTTCCCTTGAGGGTCGGCGCCTATAATTCTCAACATGAATTTCAGTCAAAGTTGAGATCAGATCGGCCGGCTTGTTGAAGCGGTGGAGGAGAGCACAACAAGCGAGAACTATTACGAAGTATTATATTACTATTCTGTAACCGCACACCAACCAACACGCCATCGTTGCCATGTCTCTTAAGCGCCTCCTGAACCCGACAGGGACAGGAGGAGACGATGATCAAAACGAGAACCTATGGCAAGATGACGACCCTCGTGTCCGGCCACGGCTTCTAGCCGAACCTGATCAGTGGTAGGGCTATCCAATTTCTGACTCTGTTATTCATTGATGAAGTGGGGAGATTAATAGATACTTACTACTGTACCAGGTCAGCGGATACCACACAATATAACGGTGCATCGCTCTCGTATCCTGGGGATATCCCCTTTGGGAACGTCTTTGATAACCAAGATGATATGATGTTTGACCAGTTCGATCCTACTTCTACTCCTGGGATTGACGAAGCTGCGCCCTTCGACCAAACATCTTTCTTGCACCCATTATCTGAGAATAATGCGTTTGGTGGTGCCTCGTTCGCATCTACGCCTGTTGGGATTGCGGATGGGCGTGAGGAGAGTGCTGATATCTATATGGGGGACGCTGGCGCTGGCGCCGACGAGCTGGCCATACAGATTTGCTATGGAATGGTCAGTCAACCTGAACAAGAACATAGAATCCAAAACAAAACAAAAAATTACTAACATACCATACATAGGTCATCCGCGAGAGAGTCAGACTCCTAGGAAAAGGCCAGGATCTCCAAGAGAAAATCACAAGGCTCAGAGAAAGTAACCCCGAGCGAACTCCCATTTTCTCTATTCAACAATCTATTGAAAACGGAGAGCTCTTTTTGTCCTTCCCCGACGGCACAAGTTTTGGATATCTGTCCGAGAAAATGGTCAAGGCCTTGGGGGACCTGATCGACCTGCCAGGCTTCGAGCTTGAAGCGTTCACGCAACTTGGTGAGATTGCTGACGCCATACGCCGTGCTGGAAAAGCTACGGATGCAAAGTTTCGTGTGAATATTAATATCTACGGTTTGGATTCAGATCGTGACAAGGTGGGGAAGGGACTTTCAAAGAGCGGTATTTTTCTGCAGGTTCCTGATGTATGTCGACCTGGCATTAAATATGATAATCCTCATATGCTACGATTAAATGGGATGGAAGAGACTGATACAGAGGGGGAGGAGGAAGAGGCAGAGGCAGAGGCAGGGGCAGAGGCAGAGGATGAGGAAGTGGATGCTCTACCTGAGAGAGACGAAGATTTTGATGAGACCATGGTTGAGGTTTTCGGATCGTTGCGGCGCCAGGAAGGTCTGAGTCGACTTGAAGGGGGCGAGAACCTGAATAGAGCCTTATATCCGTGAGTACCACAGTGCGAAACAGGGAAGCATTACACTAATCTAGTTCTTAGGCACCAAGAGGAAGCGTTGGACTTCATGACACAGCGCGAGACTGGGCGTATTTCCGAAGAATACCGTCTGTGGCAGCCTAGAACAGTGGACAGAGAGAAAGTGTAAGACATTACACCACCAACTGGGGCTGTAATATGCTAATTAAACTAGGTTTTGTCATGTTATCACTGGCACTCAACAGCTAGAGGAACCGGATGAAAGCGGCGGGGGAATTCTTGCCGATGAGATGGGAATGGGAAAGTCGCTTACCATGCTGGTTCTTATAGGAAAGACCATGAAAGATGCGCGTCAGTGGGTTGAGCATCGCAAAAGCCTACCAGACGCTGCTCTTGCAGAGACACCTTGTCGAGCAACTCTGGTCGTTGTTCCTTCGCGCGGTAGAGCTCCCTAGTCTCTAGATTGGGGGATACGCTAACCTTTACAGTGTTGGTTAATACCTGGGTTAGGGAGATTGAGAAGTTAGCTACTATCTCTTCATTACACATCTATCAGGGAGGCTAACAGTTTCAGTCATTTGAAAGGTAGTATGAAGGCCTTACTTTACCATGGGCGGACGCGCAAGGAGTCTATACAAAACATTGAACGATATGAGATTGTCATCACTACATACAATACGCTAGCAAAGGAGCACAGCGCAAAGCTTCTTGGGCGAGGAAAAAGCCCACTTCATGAGTTTACGTGGTACAGAGTTGTCCTAGACGAAGGTTAGTTTACCCAGAATCTAAGGGCGATTGTACTAATCTATATAGCACACATGGTCCGCCGCCGAGAAACAACATTCCACAAAGCTGTTGTTGAGCTCCCTGCCAAATCACGCTGGTGTCTATCAGGTACTCCAATCCAAAATAGTCTGGCTGATCTGGCATCACTTCTGGCCTTTATTCAAGTACGACCCTTCCACGATCCCAGAAACTTCCGCCACTGGATATCGAATCCGTTCGAAGTCAAAGAGCGCAGGCGGAAGGCAATTCAACATCTCACTGATCTTCTGGAATCCATCTGTCTCCGAAGGACTATCGGAAGGGTTAACCTTCCACAGCCAAAGGAGGAAACACGCATCGTTCAGTTGACACCAGAAGAGATTGCACAGTACAAGCTCACGGCCGCAGACATGCATCGGTATATCTTACAACAGGTGGGCGAATACAGCGAGCGAGGATCTGCCTTCGGTATGTTCCAGGTCTTCCTACAACTACGGAGCTTCTGTAACCATGGAACCTACCAACCTCGGTTCTCATGGGCGAAGCGCAACCTCCTAGATGAAGAGGCGGACTCTGTACGCTCCCTTACACGGAATAGCTGGGACCGCTGCTTGGGCTGTAGACAGCCTTTGCCAGTTGTTGCACGAGACCGACGGCCACAGTACGTAGAAAAGTGCGGGCATGTTCTGTGCGCTGAATGTTGCAACGACAGCAGCAACAGCCGGCCAAGACAAGACAGAAAACTGCACTGCCCGTTATGTAAATCTCTCCGACGGCCAAAGTCCAATAATGCGCATGATAATTATCTGCTATCCGAGGGATACTCGTCGAAAATGCAAGCCCTTGTTGCCGACGTACAACGGAATATAGGGACGACACAAAGGTGAAAACTGACCACCAAACCTTGCATCCTGCCACTAATACGGTTGTAGTATCATTTTCTCATGCTGGACACGAACTCTCGATCTGATCGCAAAGCACCTGAGAGAGGCCAAGATCCAATTTAAGCGAATTGACGGCAAAACACTTCCATCGGAGCGCCAGCAGATTCTTGACAGATTCGACGGCACCAGGGATGTCCCCGTGCTAATCATGACAACAGGCACTGGCGCTTTTGGGTATGATCTCTGTCCCTCTGCCTCTAGGCAGTTCCTTATCAAGCTAAATCGTCCAAGGTTAAACCTCCAGTCCGTAAACCGAGTATTCATCGTCGAACCGCAATGGAATCCAAGTGTGGAAAGCCAGGCCGTTGCGCGCGCTATCCGTCTAGGCCAAGAACAGCAGGTTTTGGTGACTCGTTATCGGGTCGCGAATAGCATTGAGGAGGTGAGTGAGCTCGTCAATGCTAACCCTAATCATTTGTTGAAGTCAAGGTTATCTTGAGGCTAGCCCTAACTTGCCCCGCACCTTTTAGGATATGTACTCGCAGCAAAGGCACAAGCTACGACTGAGTAAAATGGATTTCGGAAGGGAGTTGCCATCTGGTCAGCAGGAGAATGCCCATGCAATTGATGGAGGGCTTTCTTGACTTGTTCCGAGTGCTGGATGAGACTTTTCTCCGGAATGTCTGACTGTATGATTGGATGTCTATTCTATCAATAATATTTCTGAATTTATCCCTGATCTAGAGTGCTTTTCTTAAAATATTTTTCTTACTAGCTATATATCCGATAAAGTTTTACATGTAATACTTACTCTTCTTGCCTGGCTAAAGTGACTACCTACTAATAATCAGGTACAACCCATTAACAGCACTAGAGATGCAGTGCAAATTTTGAATTAAGTAGGCAAGATGAAGTGCAGATCAGGATCTTACCATGGCAAGCTGGCAATCCCTCCAGGTGCCTAAAATTGCAGTACAAATGAGCCTCATTGAAATGTTCAGAACCACGGATATTTTGCTACGCTAAAAACCCTGCAAGGCTTGTGGTTGGCCAGCTAACTCCAACAAATGGCATGCATGCACTGCATGCAGTGATCGATCGAACGCCAACAAAGCTCTAACAGCCCTGAAACTGTAGGATAAGGAGGGAAGCGCAGACTACACAGCCTCTTGACTATGTGCTTCCACCTCTCGACAGTACTAGCTTTGCAGTTCACCTGGGTAACTGAATCTAGGTTAAAGTCCAGTATACACATGATCTCAGTTCCAGGCGCACGGCTTCTTGCATCACAGCCAGAACGGTTAAAATGCCGTGTGGACAAGAAGCCAAGGTATTGATGATGAGCATTATAAATCCGGTGGCCTGCAATGAGCCAGGGATCCGTCGTTTGGATAGGAACTTCCACCCCCACAGCGCAAAGGCGGAAGGTCTCTCCGTCGAGGTATCAACGTCACAAGTCCTATGTTGTTATTAAACCCGACGGCAGGGAATAAATCCCTGCGCTCTTGAACCCCCTAGAAAAAGCCAAGAAAGCTCAAGCTCAAGCCCAATATCAAGATGGATTCTATGGACGACGACTCCGACCATTGGACCTACCTACCCACTGTGCCACATCTGTGGCTCCACAGTCGACGACGATGAAAATCCTCGACTAACCCCGGGAATCTATACCGGCGAGGAGAAGATAAAGAACAGACGTTTCTGGCGAGACGGTCATTGGCAACGCTACTACCGCCTGCGCAAGTGTCCCTAAATATCTACAGCACAGTGAGAAGAATGAGAACCCTAACCCTCGCAGTTCTATCCCACCCGCAAAAGCGCATTTGTCGGGCTCTCCGGCACGTCATTATTTTGCAAGGAGGATGTCTATTCTCCCACGTTGCAGGTTCCGTGTGATGAAGATACTGGTTTTATTCCAGGCAATGATACAGATGATAGAGACCAAAGTCTCCTTGCAGCGGTTGTTTTCCATGAGAAGGAATAGAGTCCACCAAAGGACAGGCTTACTGGCTTTGTGGTCCATACTCGTTGCTGGGAAGTTCTCTGTACCCACAGGATCGGGTCTCTCTGTGGGCAGAGTTTGAAGCTCGTGTTGGATACCATCCGTCGTCGTAAGCGGGCAGTGGACCTTAGAGAGCCAGTGGAGCGGTTTGAAGACGCGTTTTGTGAGAGAGCCTGGCCTGTACGGACTGGGCATGGAGGTAGGTGAAAATCTGGGGGGTCTTAGAATATGTGAGGTTCAAAGACTTATTAAATATTTTTTATTTTTTTATTTAAATAGATCCCTTCTATAGCCAACGTGCACAGCGCATAATCCGTCAAGCTCGTCGAATGACACAAAAGAGATTCAAGGTCGTACGACGCAGAAATAACAGGAATACTTTCTTTTAGTCGTCTCCTGGCGGAAATCCTATCGCTTATAGCAGATTATCTTCCATCAAATGACGTTACCGCTGTCCAGAAAGCCATGGGGTGCTATTTAGGTGATGCATACTGGCGGTCCCGAACTCCCATGGCACCTCTTCCACGAAGCCAGGGCTCTATGGGGCGAGACACTGGACTGGGAATTCTTATGCGTGGAGCTGGACAAATTCGATGCTTATCATGATCATGAATTACAGGGCCGCAGGTGGGTGTTGGGACAGTTGGATGGGATAGCTGCCTGGGTTCCTCAATGAAATTGGTATCATACTCTCGGAAAGATTTGTCAATGTTAAGTGCCATCAATAGCATGATACCTGGAGGGCACTGCGGTGTACTAGATGTCCTGACTCGGAACTGAGAGGGAAGGGTAACCCCAAATGGAAACCTCGGGATTAAACCGCGGCCTAATTTACGGAACTATCTATACAATCTATGACAAGCTTTGACCCACATGGTAAGTGTCCGCCAAGATGTCCTCCAAACCTCAGCCGCACACTGCATTTTTGGTGTTCTGGAAGGGTTGGAGAGATCTACAACAAGAACTGCCCCTTTGATTGCACTTCCATATCCGGAATGCACGTGATATCCTCCTCCCACTGCTCTTGGAGTCTTGCTTGCCTCGACTGTAGTCAGTACTCTGTACACCCATATAGTCATACACTATCATTAGTAGCATTGAGACCGCCATCAAACACTAGGCCGGCCCCTACAGACCCATTCCTGCCATAGGTACGGACTCCTACCGGTAGTAGGATTCCTTTGTTTCACCACCAACACCATGACTCCAAGCCTGAAATGCAGTGACAACTCAACCTGGAAGGCATGGGAGACCTCCAGGTTGTGGTACGCGTCTCAACATTACTCAAGGACTGGTTGGGCTGAATGCTGGGTACTGGAGACAAGGCTGGAGAGCAATGAGCCTTGAGGGAGCCTTGAGGGAGCCTTGAGTGAATTATCAGGCTGAGGTGCTGCCTTCAAGTAGTACCTTTATGCAAAGAACCCCGCCATCAGTTTCCAAAGGGTTCTCCTTCATCAACCCCTCCGTCCACCTGGAAAACTCTCCATTCCTGCAGTTATTTCTCATCTCCCGTGAACTTAGAACACTTTTGTTGACGTGCTGTCAACGCATCACTGTTGCGAGATGGCTGCTCCACCTACTGCCCTCACGCTGTCCCCAGATGCAGGCTTGTATCTATTTCATCATGTGTTCCTTCCCCCGAAGCTACCCCAAGAGGAGGACTACAATCCTACTTACGATCTTATCCTCCTTGACACTGTTATTTGTGCCCTCCATGAATTCAGAACCCACGTTTCCATTCAGCAATACGCGGCCGTTGGCTCTGTCATTACTATGATGGTCCGTCTGAGAGAAACTCGCGGAACCTGTGGCGACGTGAACGAGGCGAAACTTAGAGCCGCGTTGGAAAAGTTGGATGTTGATGGTAAGCTTGTCTGATCGAAATCCTGCTGGTTCGTCACTAACTGGTTCCAGGGGGTGTCTTACCCATTCACATTAGCTCTCAGAATGCCGCTATTCTAATGACCAAGAACCAAGGTGCAATACACGTCGAGACATTTGAGCTATCTCCTATGAATGAGGCTGTCAATGCAACCGTGGGCCGCCTACAGCGTCAGTTCCCTGGACCGGCTTTTTCGTTGAACCGAGCCACGTTCAGTGAGCCAGGTCTGAAGGATACCATTGCTGAAACCCTGGCAAAAATGAGCCACCAGTCCGTTGCGGGGACCAAGCCGAAGGTGAAGAAAGCTCGCCAGCAGCATGATGAGGACAGAGATACAACCGACCCAAAAATGGTGACGGAGTTCTTTACGGCATTCCTGCGTCCTTGTAGCACCGTCGTTGACAGTCTACAAATCCACAAGAACACCCGTGAAGAAGTGCTGTGGCTCAACAGTCGGCTTCCCTGGCGACGATCCCCTCTCTGGCTCCTCATCCGCGTGGGCCTGCAACTCATTCTTCAAAGGCTTGGCCGGTATGGTGGCATAGCAGATAATACCTATAAGCACTTTATGGTGTTTTACATGAGTGTGATCTTGAATGCCTGCTCCAAGCAGATATCTGATGAGAACCGTTGTATGATGAATGCCAAAATCGCTCGCCGGCTACATAAGCTTGACTTGTCCTACAACCCTGCGTGGTTTCCCTATGTTCAGCGTGCGCTCCAAAGAGGAAATGATGCCATTCTGGAAAGCTACCGTGGTATCATGGTACAGAACACTGCTCAGTTCGACAAAAAAGTCTTTAGCGGGATTGGACTTTAGCAAAGACGTTTGCTGTTCCTTACCCGATCTTGATGAGTGGCTTGAAGGAATCGATAAACGAGAACATTCTCAACGCTCGGCAGATTTCCAACCGCAGAGAAGGCTCCTTGAACTAGAAAATGCAGAGCTGCCGTCGTTCTTGGAGGCCAGTGACCCCGATTATAAGCTTCTCAACCTTGCAGCCTTTGAGAGATGGGTTGAAGTCAACCTCACCAGTTGGCTCCAGATACATCTTAATGATCAAGACACCTGCTAGCAGTTGAGCACGCTGATCAATCATTATTATGAGGTCGCATCCCCGACATATTGCGACAATCCTGAAGCCGTTGCAGTTCTGATCCTTACTGTCCTAGAATTGTGGATTGCTTGTGACAAATCTGCAATCAAAATCCACCCAATTCTTAGCGGATATAACACCTGCATCCCGATGGAGATGTTTGAATCCGTTGTGCTGCCCTATCGATCGCAGATGGAGAGATTGGCTCGCGCAGAGGACTATATGCACCAACGCCGAAAGCGCCTTCAGTATCCGGGGTCTTGCATTTTCCAGGACTTTGGAACACCGTCCTGCTTTTCCGTCAAGTACTTTGATCAGCCAAGCGAGCATCAGGCTTTACTTGCCACAATCGAGGACCGCGCCAGGCATGAGAAAAATTCTAAACAAACAGAGCTTCGCCAAAAGCATCAAAGATATAAGGAACTGACTGACCTCGCTGACAAGACAGAATGCACGTATCTCGAAGTTACTGTTGACGAATATTGGGGCATCAAGGAGCTGCGCCACGGCCCTTCCTGCAAAAGCTGTGCATATAAAACAGATGCAAACTCGATCAGTATAGATATCCACGAGTGGCCCTTACCTGCGAATACGTTGCAGGCGAAATCTACGGTGTTCGAGCTGAAAGTCCCTCGACCATTTGCATTCTGGCGTGATACCACAGTCTTTTTCTTGCTCACCGTTCTGCGTTCCACATATTCTTTCGAGGAAAAGGGGAGAGCCCGTTATGAACTACGAACATACAGTGGTCTCTCACCATTTTTTACGTCCGTCAACATTTATCAAAGAATCGGTCTCCTTTCGCAGGATAAACCCCACGAGAGGACGCACAGACGATGGAAAATGATTATCGATACAACCGAGAAGGATGTCTGTCTGGAAAATGGTTTAAACTTTCGCTACTTTGATGACCTGGCTGAGTGTTTTGTCGCTAAATTCAAGGCCACAGACACAACCGCAACCTCACGTACATATAAAGTGCCTTCATCAAGCTCGCCCTTACAACAGTTTTTATCTCGGCCAGGAAGTCAAAGGAACGGGCCCCCACCTAACACCGTGATCGCGTCGCAGAGTGTCTGCCCAGAAGACATGTCACTTGAGGAGTACAAAGCACTTTGCTCAATGCCGCTTGGTGTTGAGATTCAGTGGGAAAATATTCTGCGGCAACTCGCCATGCCATCTGTGGCCTTCAAAAAGGTTGAGACTTGCATTTTTATCCTACAGATCATCCACCAGGCTAGACCGCCAACCAAAAATTCGGTTCTAAGAGTGAGACACATCATCCTAGACGATAATGAATTTGTGATAGCACTACTGGCCGAGATCAGGAAAGTCGCAGATAGGATCAAGGAGAACTGGGAATTGGCGCAGGAGCTCAGTGCACTGGTCTTTATTACACAGAGAGTTTTGTCCCTCTCAAGCTCTACTCAGGTTCAGGGTCTCTGCCTGGCCCAACTATCGTCTCTCCGCATCATGAGCTTTAACTGGGTTATACTCGTTAGGGATAAGGCCAGTAACACGAACAGTGACATGCGTCGGAATGATTTGCTTTTACGGAGCACTCATCTGTGTGAGCACCTACGACTCCGAGATCCCCGTTTTGGAGCAAATACTAGAGAATGAGGCGGACGCTTCAATTTGGATCCAATGTTGTATGATCATTCGAGACAGAAAAGGCCTTCTGGAACAAGCACCTAATGGCTTGTTTTCAATTTTATACCACCGTTGGCAAATCCTAGCTTATCGCTGCTACCCTATCCTGGCACACAACGTGGTCCACCGAAAGAAAGCAGTAGTGGATCTGGCTATCCGAGAGTCTTGGGCCGCATACCGTACAGGGTCTCCTTGGTCGGTTGCCCCATCCGGATGTGATTACTGGCTCGTCACCCGTGATGGCAGCTTGCTTGTACATTTCAATTTGCTAACAGGCGAGCTTCTCATCAACGGCCGGCCTTTGTCTCGTCTGCCCTCCGAGTACGAGCGCCATAAAACGTACAAGACATTGTTCGGGAAGTCCTCGGTGGAAGTGATGTCCAGTAAAGTCCCAGGAATGCAATTCTCCGGTCAGAGAAAGCATATGAGTCAAGTAATACATTTGGGAATAAACTCGATTCCTGGCTCGGAACAGTCTGATATTTGCGTTCGGGCAGTGAGCGATGATCAGGGTCGAGTCAGTGAGTTTATACCAGCAAGACTACTTGCTGGCGCATTCCCGGATGCCTTCGTTGAGGACTACGCGCACTGGTATGACCTCGATGGCGAGTACGTGGAGTTTCGCCCAGTAAACGAACCTTGGCGATCATCCAGCTCCCACTGGCGTTTGCAACGACGCGGGGAAAGCAGCTAGATTCTTGTAAAAGGCGAAATCTCCTTGGTCAGCATGAAAAGCCGGACAGCTACATCACTGTCTTACATTCTCCAACCGATTGAAAGAGCCTCGAGGCTGCATTACAAGCTCTACAATTCATCATCCATGCTGGAGATTGACATTCCCCGCCTCCGGCTCAGCTTTCATCTTCGATCTGGACATTCATCAATTAGATCCCGCCAATATCGTGGGATGTCGATTGATGCCAATCAATCACTGGGTACTCTGATCGGCCTGCGCAATAAGCTCATTCTCCTCCACGATAATGATCATGATCGGAAGGTTCTTATCCCCGAAGGTAGTGTAACATGGAAGGAGGATGGAAAGCATGTTGCCGTCAAGATCGGCTGGCAAGCGGTCTCCAACGCCCATGTTTATTCAGTGGATGGTCAACTTGGCTGTTTGGTCGATAACGGAAGTCTGCAAAGCAAGCTCATACTATGCTACCTGCATGCTGTTACGTCGTTCTGTGTTCCTGATCCACTCACGAAGAAAACAGGGACTGAACAGGCTCTCTCTATCCTCCACTCTGCATCGACACGGTCTTTCAGTCAACTGCAACCAGAAAATACCGCGATCCTGGTGAAGATCGCAGAGCTAACTCCTAAAAGGAAGTATTATCCGGCCAATGAACGTGTGATGCAGAGCATTGAATGGCAGAATGCCCTAGGCTGTCTGGCCCAGCATGACGACTTCCGTGAACAGGTCGTGGGGATACTTGATCAACACCGCCGGATGAGCATGTTCTACCCAGACTCCCAGGGGAACCAACCTGTACTACCAAATGTGAGTAGGGACTTGCTGCAGCGTGATCGGATTCGATCATCGTCATTCCGCGGGCCTGGCTTTGGAGCCGAGGACCACACATCCACGCACGACTGTCGGTATTCAGAACGTGGTCGAGACCACCAGTCAGAAGGGTGCTCCCGAGTATTCACTTTGTGCAAAACCATCTACGAGGAGATCCCATCATCCACGCGGCAAACAACTAATCAAGACCTGCTCTCGTGTCTCTGGGGGATTTTTTCTACTTCAAATAACGTTCATGGCCCAGGCGTTGTGGTTCAGAAGACGAAGATCAAATACGATGCAACCTGGTTGTTTGATCCCATCGAGTTTATTTCAACATATTAGTGCAGTATTCATCGATTACTCTCCTCTGAAACCTCTCGACCAAATAAGCACCGGATGATGATCTGGCTTTCAGTATTGGCGTTCTCAAATGAAGTCCCCATGCGCGTTTTGGAAACCCTTGCCGCGCTTTATGTTGTACCAAGTCTGGCAGCCTTTATGCCGCCATGCAGGTCATCATTCCGGCCAATTCAAGGGGATAGGCTAAATGAAACTGAACTAAAGTCTCAAATGCAGTTGGCCAAGCGCCCGCAGACGCCGGAGTCATCACTTAGTCCCCGACGGGGAGAGAGATATAACGCATTTATATCTCGCGTAAACTCCATGAGACAGAGTAATGGGATGCAGGCGCTCAATGATTTTATCGCTGACTTACGCACCCAATGGCCAACGCCGTCTCCCTCAACTCCCAGCATTTGGGGACGTCACAGATTTGAGGACTATTTCGATACACAGAAAGTCATGGTCCACGTACGTGGAAACTTTTCGACCTGGTTTTACAACAGAGAACTCAGGGAGTATCTGGCCAGAATTGCGTCGGCCTTCTCCGATCAACCAGTTCAGCTTGTAGCTATACCACCCTGCCCAACCCCCTCGCCTGCCCAGCCTCCGCATCGAAAGTGCGGATTTTTCCGTATCGATGACGTACTTAATCAGTCTCTTGGTCCTCCGCCAGCTCTAAAAAATAGATTCACCAAGTTTAGGTGACCTGTTGCATGTTAGTCCTGGCTCCATGGAGCCGGCATCGCGCCTTCTGGCACTGGTCGAGGCGCTGGGGTTGCAAGCAAGATCTGATTATGAGAGACAGTACGTTGAACAGTTACAGGGTAGCACCAAGTCATTACAGAACATAAAGCAGAGCGATCAGATTACCCTGGATAATAGCGAATTGGAAAGGGTCATCTCCGATTATCTTTTGCGTTGCGAGGTGCATTCCAGCGATATATGCGACGCTATACGATCGAGGATGACATTTTCCGGTGTTGTCCCTAATCATGAAGACCAAGAAAGACAGATGTATTTCCGTATTTTGAAAACATTAGCGAGCGTGAGCATCGGACCGAGACTGTCACCGGACCTCCTCCTACAGCAGCTAACACGAAAGAGATGGAGTCAACTACCCAGGGAATGGAAGGCCTGCTTTATTGCCTACGTACGTTCCATCGCGGCTCTTCAGCGAGCAAAGCGGCTGTTGAGTCTGATCAGTCACCATGAAGACCTGGTCCGGGAACTCCAGAACCCTGGCCACACCAACTGGGATCCTTACGACTTTCCGGAATCACTACTGCTGGAGATCGAGAATGGGCTCCTGATCCGAGCCATTCAGGAGCAAATTGCTCAAAAGATGCGAAGTACAGAGCCAGGACAAAATGCGGTCATGCAACTAAACATGTGTGAAGGGAAATCATCAGTCATTGTCCCCATCGTGGTGGCCGCGCTTGCGGACGGTTCATGTCTGGTCCGTGTGCTTGTAGCAAAGCCGCAATCCCGGCAGATGTTTGAGATGTTAGTCTCGAAGCTAGGGGGGTTGTTGGGACGACGGATATATCATCTTCCGGTATCTCGCTCGCTAACGATAGATGAGGGAGCAGCAGTGGAGATTGAGCGAATATGTTTGGAATGCATGGCAGAGGGAGGCGTTCTCCTAGTCCAACCTGAACATATACTGTCCTTGAAGCTCATGTGTCTCGAGTGCTTTATTGCTGGGAAAGAGGCTGTTGGTAACCGCCTTTTGAAAACCCTTGAACTCTTTCGGGTGTCGTCTCGTGATGTGGTTGATGAAAGTGATGAAAACTTCAGTGCCAAGTTTGAGTTGATCTATACCATGGGTTTTCAACGCGCTTTGGAGCTCAGTCCACAGCGATGGACTCTTACCCAACAGCTACTTGATCTAGTGCGGATATATGCCCCCGCTGTTAAAGAAAGCCTCCCTCAATCAATCGAAGTTGATGAATATCAGCCGGGGGGCTTCCCTCGAACACGGCTACTCCACGAAAACGCGGCACTGGAGCTTTTTAGAAGGATCGCCGAGCACGTATGCAACAATGGCATTGACTCACTACCCATATCAAGACAGCCAGAGGCGACGAGGAGGGCCGTACTCTCCTACATTCTAAATCTAGATCTGTCAGCACAGGAGATTGCTGCTGTTGAGGGTGACCATGCAGCAAGTTTCTGGACCGCCACCACCAAGGACCCCCTTCTTTTGTTGAGAGGTCTCCTTGCAGGCGGTGTTCTGGGTTCCTGCTTTGGTCAAAAACGCTGGAGGATGAACTATGGGACCCATGAGTCCAGAAAACCGCCAGCAAAGCTCGCAGTTCCATATCGCGCCAAGGACAACCCGGCACCGCGATCTGAATTCAGCCATCCTGATGTAGTTGTCGTATTGACGTGTCTGAGCTACTATTACGACGGCCTCAGCGATGATGACCTCTTCACAGCGTTTCACCATTTGCTTAAATCAGACCAGGCAGATACGGAGTACCAAAGATGGGTAGATGATGCGCCAGGGCTTTCACAAGCATATCGCCAATTGGGCGGGATTAACCTTCAAGACCGACATCATTGTCTGGAACACGTTTTCCCTAAGCTTCGTGCTTCTAAGGGGGCGATTGACTACTTCCTTGCCCATCTCGTTTTTGCCAAGGAGATGAAAGAGTTTCCAAATAAACTATCCGCATCGGGATGGGATATTGGTGAAATCAAAGTACATCCAACCGTGGGCTTTAGTGGAACGAACGACTCCAGAGTCACGCTTCCTTTGAGCGTAAAGCAACTCGACCTCCCTGAACAAAATCACACCAATGCTCTAGTTCTTGAATACCTTCTGCGACCTGAGAATTCAGTTGTTTTCGCCCCAACACGCAATAACCAAATGTCTAGCTCAGACGCACAGGTCCTACTCGATATGGTTGTGGACCTAGATCCGCCTACACGGGTCATTCTTGATGTAGGCGCACAAATTCTAGAGCTAACAAACCTAGAGGTCGCTGAGACCTGGTTGAGGATGGTACCAGACGATGGACGGACTCATGCCGTGGTTTTTGTCAGTGACAGTGACCAAATTTGTGTTGTGGACCGGACTGGGCTTGTTGAGCCGCTACAAATCTCACCATTTGCAAAGCAGCTGGAGGCGTGCCTTGTATTCCTTGATGAGGCCCATACGAGGGGAATTGACTTGAAAATGCCTCAGAACCACCGAGCTGCCGTAACCCTAGGAGCTGGCATAACGAAGGACAAGCTAGTCCAAGGTAAGACAATTGAGAATATCCTGTCACTGCGGTCTCACTAATTATTTGTACAGCATGCATGAGAATGAGAAAATTGGGAAAGGGACAGTCGGTCGTATTCTGTATCTCACAGGAGATCAAGACCAAGATCCTATCCATTATTGGGAAGTCTAGGGAGTATGATATCGACGTATCAGATGTGCTTCGTTGGGCGGTCTCAGAGACATGGATCGAGATGCAACGCAGTATACCTCTATGGGCAATTCAGGGGAAACGTTTCGAGCGCCAAACCAGTCTGTGACGCGAAGCTCGTCGTAATGGTGAGATTCAGATATCCGGAACCCAGGCGGAGGACTTCCTCGAGCCTGAATCTCAGTCACTTGAACAGCGATATACGCCGCGTCCTGACAACGATAGACCCGCTATATCCGCTCCTGAGTCCGACAAGGACAACGAAAATATCCGTCTTATTCTGGAAAGGTGTCGCGAGTTTGCTAATGTAAACTTCTCTTCTACACAGCTCCAAGAGGAGCAAGAGCGACAACTCGCACCAGAAATCGAACAAGAGCGACAAGTTCAACGACCGTCTTCTGCAGAGCCAGAGAAGCATTCAATTCACCCAGACTTGCGTTTATTTGTGTCGACTGGAACCCTGAATAGATCATCCAAAGCCTTCATTCCCGCCTTTCAGGTGTTAAGGAAGACATCGGCAGCAAAATATCTGGATGTGTCTGAGTTTCCCTCCGATCTCCTAGTTACTGGTGATTTTGCCAGAACCGTCCAGATGCCCAAAGGGCCATCATCTACCTTAGACGATTACCAACGGCCTGTCCAATGGGTCCTGACGAGCACCATTAATTGTCAAGGGGACAAACGAACCGTGAAGCACATGGTAATCATAAGCCCCTTTGAAGCAAACGAACTTCATTCAGACATTTTAAAGTCCAAGGCTGCCACGATGCACATATACGCGCCGCGCCAAAACCGAAGCTACTCCTCCCTTGACAGTCTCGGCTTATACACTATTCCTGCAATAAGCCCAGCCGTTATTGACATCCCAACTCCCCTAAGGATCCAACTTAACCTATTCGCCGGCCAGCTCTATATTTCCTCTTTTGACGAGTACCGCGAAATCTGTCGTTTCCTCGGGTTGGCGTCTACTGCAACGCCAGAGGGCCTGACTGTTGCCGCGGATGGGTTTATACTGGCAGCGGCAGACAATCAGCAGTTGCAGTCAACATTTACTTGGAGCCCGCTTAAATTTCTTAAAGTTCTCATGGCGCAAATCAGAAAAGATGGTCAGGAAATAGACAAGACTCACCTTGGTAAAGTTTTGGATGGAAAGCTGTTATGCATTGGTGATTTTCAGGATACTGATGACTAGACTAGAATAGAGCCTTGGATATCTAGATACTATCGCCGGCGCTTACAGTTTGTATTAGAAATCATACCGATATTCAGTTCAAACACTTCAAATCCACCGTAGCTAGAACTAGACCAGTTCCTTGAGCTCTGAAATCCATCTAGGTTCATTCTCTATCCATATACATTTATTTATACAACACGCCGCCTTGCATCTATATCCTATGGTGCACGCCTTTCATGAATAGGGACGGGGGCAATCTCCCAACTGAGCCTAGGTCTTGCCCCAAGGGCCCTTTCGCCTCCCTCACTGCATTTTTAGCTCTCGCAAGGGCTTGACACCACGACCCGAAGTAGCCGGAGACTAGATCACAGGGGCTGCTGTACAAGACACACACACATCTTATTCTCATTCTTATTGGTGCAGATACGGAGATTGAGCTGGGCTTTACTCCGTGCGGAGTAAGTTTCTCACATGATTGGTTATTCTTCTTCTTCTTGAACTGAGGACTTGTGCAGACTAATGCAAGTAAGTGTGATTTGCAGAGCACTGCATTCTTAGTTCTCATGGGGACTCGACTCACGAGGGGCTTGGTAGTTACTATCGCCCTAGTCCCTAAATAGCAGGAGACAAGATCCAGCCAAGCTGAAGGATCTACCTTTGCGCTTTGCACAGCCTCAGTGCACTGCATTTCTAGGTCCCTCGGGGGGTTGAAGGAAGGTGTCACCTTGAAATGGTTAGTGAACCGCACTGGGCTTTTAGGCGCCAGGGAGGTGGAGTTAGATACTGAACTCAACTAAACTAGCCTTTGGATGAGGTGGACTCTGTACGGTGGGAGATAGTCAGTGAGATTGTTGTCTAAGCCTGAGTCCATTAGTACTGGTTTAGATACTTTTGTAGGATGGGTAGGACAATGGAATCCCATAAAGAGGCGGCGGGGCAGAGTGTGAGTCTAAAATTGTAGGTGTATACTTATGTGCCTTAGTTACCTCAGAATCTACATACAAATCCATATTTCACATAACTTGAATATTTTACTATCGCCTCCACCGCTCATGGATCTTCTCATGCCTCTTCATATCGGACTTCCTCGTAAACCCCTTCCCACACTCGGAACAACAAAACGGTTTCTCCCCTTTATGGGACCTAGTATGGTCTTCCAGGATATTCCTCCTCACGAAAAACTTGTGGCAAGTCGGACACTCCCACCTAGTCTGGGCGATCTCCCTCCTGCTTAAATTAGTGAATGATTCGCCGAGATCACACTCTTCGGGATGGTATCGTTTGTTGTGGTACGTAAGCTCGTTGTTTGAGCGGAAACCGAGCGTGTATCGCGAGCAGGTCTCAACCGAACAATGGAACGGCATCTCATGGTAGTTGACATGGTTATCCCGGATGTCGCTTCGCTTGAAGCCCTCGTGAAAATAGAAGCACATAACCTTCGGACAGCGGAAGGGGTAATCGTCGTATAGCGACGAGAAATCCAATCCGGGATCTTGGCTCAGTTCTTCGAGCAGTTTTCGGTTACGTGTTAATGTTTCCTTTAGCAAGGGAAGGCTCACTTCGTTCCTTGCCTCTAAGTCTCCTCGTTGTGCGGCGCAGATATGGTCCCAGATTCTGACGAGATCGTCGTAGAACAGATAGTTTCGGAAAAACTCGCAATCATTCCACGATTGATCAAGATCCCTCCTTGGGATCTCATCATCGTAGAAAGACACAAAGTTATCAAGTGCTTGGGTTATTGCGACCACTTGGTCGGCGCTGCTGTGTCCCATCGACATCACATCTCCGTCTAGAAAAGCTTGCTTGCTCTCCACTAACGTTTTGATATGCAGGAACCATGTCGCCACAGCGTAATCTTGGAAGGCTAGGTCACCTCGCAGAGCATATTTACGGAGCTTGCGCTCCGACGTATCATGTTCGAACAAGTCAAGAGTGAGGTATCGAAGGCACCGGAGGGCGAGGTCGCATTCCGCCGCTGCCAAATTTATATCGCTTCTCTGAGCGATAAATCTAGACTATTATCAGCAGATGTAACGCACAACAAGTAGGAAAGGAAAGCTTTTACTGTCTAGCAGTGCTATGGACAAGCTCAATCCGGTTCCCTTTCAGCACTTGCACGAGAGATCCGCACAGGTCTTGAGGGTCGTCCCGTACTTTCAAGTCCATATCAAGTCTATTTGTGTCCAACGCCCCCATGTCGATAGACAATGCTGACTGGATCTCTGTCCATTTCAATGGCCTCTTAGAGCACACTAACCAGCCGAGCAAAAGTCGTGTGTACTCCAGCTGCTCGGGGATCAGATCCTGCTTCAAGCGTTCCATGATCCGAGTATATCTACCAATTGTTAGTAATGTATGGAGTGGAACGAATTCACTAGGAATTAGTAGAGCACAACGTACGCCTGGTCGAGTTGATTCGGCAGTCTTGAAGCACTGATTTCTGTACGGAAGCGGCCTCTAGTAGGCTGTTTTGCCAAATTGTTCATGACAAGCTTCGCGAAAAGAAACATGCCTATCGGCATGTTAGGTTTCATTGAATCCCGGAATAGAGTATTGACTTACCATTTGCTTTGATACAGATCCGCTCCACTACATCGTTGAGAATCACACCGCTGAAGTCGAACTTCTCCAGTTCGCATGTCCTCCGCTGACAATATCTCTGAATATCTTCCTTGTTATGCTCCGGGCTCAACGCAAGGATGGCGGCATCCGGAACTGCATTCTTAATCTCATTCATAGGCCTGCTTAAGAAGAGGACGCGGAGTTTTCCTGGTGAGTAGCCCTCAGTCTTCTTGATCAGATTTTTGAAACTTTCAAGCAGGTCCTTTCTTCCCTCTTCACATTCATCGAGGCCATCGATAATCATATACAAGCGAGGGAGCCTTTCGCAGAATGTCTCTATCAGTGTATAGGCCGTAGATAAATCAGAAAGCGTGGGGGTACGCGCGCTCTTCAGTTTTGAGTGGCAGTATGGGACCAATTCACTATGTTGGCGTATCAACTGCAGAAGAACGCCGCGTAGTATAGCAAGGGCGGAAGTTTTTGTCTCGACCTTCTCGTTACAGTAGAAGTAACATGTAATCCAGGACGGGTCTTTCATACATGCTTCGATCAAGACGGATGCGAGATAAGTTTTACCTAGGTAGATAAGTAAGTAGGCTAAAGTGCATGTAGCCCTAGAACTTACCTGTCCCTGGGCGCCCATTGATCCATAATATAGAGCTATACGATTGATCAAGATCTGGGGATAACCACTCTTTGACCCTGCCTTGGCCTAAAATCCAACTTCCGCTGCTGGGATAGCGATTCCTATCACGACATATGTTGTTATGCTCAGTCTCGCTCTCCACACCTGCGATCCAGTCTCGGACCTCGTTAAGTTTTGTTTCTTGCCGCTGTGCTTCTCGGTCTTTAAGGTCAAGGACGTCCTTATCTATCTGCCGCAGGTAATCACGTATTCCATGCATGTCCATATCGTATTGCTCTAGGTGACTGTACGAAGCCCGTGCCTTGTCTTCGATCAGCACGCTATGGGAACGTATCCTATGTATAATACTCTCGAATGTCGGACCGAAATCTTTCCAGAGCGGCTTGAATACTACCTTGAGGGCTGCATTCTCGCGAAGTTAGTAGAGAAAATATAGCTCGAACGGAATCGCACCTCTCCCCGAGTATAATCTCAATGCGTTTTCATGAAACTCCATGAGATCGGCAAAAATTCTAGCAAGCACCCGTTGAAATCCCACATTATGTTTAAAGATTTCAGGTTGATCTCCAAAATCTGGTAACTCTACGCCAAGTTCTTCATAGGCGGACAGCAGTGTATCGAAGAGGTCCGTGTGGCCTTTGGCTACCTGGAATAAAGATGAGCGAACCATAACTTAATAAGAATGGGATACCATTACCTGCAGTAGAGCTTTTACCGGGCCCCAAATAAAGTTTATAAAATCAGCCGTACCCAGTAGATTGTTTAGAACTTCTCCGAACTGTTCGACCTTTTCAATAAAATCTTCAATGCGTCTCAGGTTTCGCAGTGCTTTCGTTCGTTCCTGGTCATCCTGAATCCGCTTCAACTCTCGCTTCAGAGCACGAATATCTGTTTTTTGGAAGATCTCTACTTGGCCTGTATCAAATCGTCTTTCGAAACGCTTCAAGATCTTATTGAAGATATCTTTTGGTAAAGAATCGTCGGCAACTGGGAATGGTTGTAGATCCAGTCGGCCGCGTGAGGAGGTCGAATTTCGTGAAATCAGCTCGAAGCGAGCTATCTCGATTAATCAAATGGACAACCTTGGGAATAAAGGCAGGACACAGTGGAAACTTACAGTCAGGTGTTCCAGACTGCGATGGCCTGTCGTGAGGTATATAGTGCCCCAGGACTCCCTTTGCAGCTGAAGCAGCAGCCGCAGCCGCATATTCCTGCCATTTCTTGTTCTTGTGGCTGTCAGCGTAATCGCAAACCCCTTTTATGATCAAGCAGTTGAACTTGTTCCACACGCCCGCGCCCTCCATTTCAAAAGCTATAACTAATTCTGAATCCGCGTGCTGGTCTCTATGCTTGGCTGATTTCATGACCGTGTCCCCGGTGCCTATGGATCCAAAGTGAATGCGATGGGCTGCCGTGGTGTCTTTGGCTTTGGCAGATAGTCGGGATCGCGGTACGAGTCTACTCTCATCACAACTGAGCTCATCGCAGGAAGCTGTCAGAGCAGCGTCACAGACCGATTCCGGCATGCCATCCACGTTGCACTTGGAACACCCAGAATGATGTCGATGGATGTAGTCGGGTGGAAACAGCTTGTCCTCTGTTGCAGCAGGATAGCTTGTTTTGATATTCTGATGCTCTAGTAACTCCTTAAGGTTCCGCGCCATCATCTTGTGCAATTCAGTCAACAGAATGGGGGTCTTCAAGCGCTGTAAGAGACCAATCACCTCGTCGTTTGGTCTCCTAGGCGCGTCCCATATAGTGTCTTGTCGTCGTCGAAAGCCATCGTGGTACTGGCGACCATGATCGAGCTCAACCAGTACCTCGCTGATAACCACATCGCCGAGAATAATCTCCGTGCCATCGGACCTCTGGGGGATTGCGCCGCAGACCCCGACCAGAAGGACAAGATTAATGGAATGAAAGCTCATCTTGAGAGACTGAGCCGCGGCGGACGCGGCTGCCTTCCCAATCCTGGGGAGGATCACAACGACAACCGCATGTCGACCGCTTTTTCCGAAAACATAGGAACTTTCATCGTGCTCAGCCCGACGGTAATCATAATGTGCATCAGACCAGATCTCATCCAAGGAACAGAGCACGGCGTTGTTTTCGAGCGGCAACGCGCAGATGATTGCGATTTCGAAGTCGTTGCGACTCGCCAGATGATCCTGGCCATTCATGGCTGTACAATGCTGGAGACAGCGGCATTGAGGGAATAGAGGTCAAGATTCAAGTTCTCTTGAATCTTTGTAGGTAAGAAGTTGGAATTGTGGGCAATAGCCCGAGAAAAGAAAAGAGAAGTCGGCGAGGCTGAGCGCTAAGTTCAAAGTACTTGCCCAGTACCTTCTTCTACATCTTCATGCATATCTATCCGAACAGGGCGTATGCCGGCCGATAAGCCCTGTCAGATTAGACATGCAAGACCATCGGCTTAATATCTGGCCCAGATTAAATTTAGAGGCAGAAATGCAGCCAAAAGTAGGTATCAAACTGTTAGAGGTCGTACACTTCCCACTATAGGAAGGATTCATAGTCTCATCCAGCCTTTGTCTGGTGTTGTTGTGCAGGTGGGACTTGGGAGTATCTCCGACTCTGCTCTACTAACTCCGCCGCTGAGCTTGTTTGCAGTGTTTGCACCCCCTCACACCGGTGGCCCCAAGGAATCGAGCTTATCTAAGCGTCTAGCCCAATCAAGTTTAGTGCCACCCAAAAGTTCCTTCTGGTGTCCTATTTCCCAACATCTCCAAACTGTTGTGAAAGATAACCATCCCCGTCTTCCTCTCCTTCCTTCCTCCCCTCCCTCAATTGGACTTGACCGCTGTCCATCATGTTGTTCAGAACTGCGTGGGCCCGTCAAGTCGCGCCTCTGAGGCGTCAGGCTTTTGCTCCCCTTGCCCGGCGCTCCGTCACCACCGACGCCGCCTCGTCGCATGCTGAAAATATCCCAGAGGTCGGTACCAGCTATCCCGAGCATGAAAATCCTGCGCAGCGAACGCCAGCTTAGTTGCGTTTTATACTGATGCGCGATTCGGGTTTTAGGATGACAACAAGCCGTTCACCGTCCGACTCTCAGACGAGAGCTTCGAGACTTACGAGATCGACCCTCCTCCATACACCCTTGAGGTAACCAAGAAGGAGCTGAAACAAATGTACTACGACATGGTCGCTGTCCGGTATGAACTACTCACCCTACCTTTTTAGCCTCCCGAGGAGACCAAGTACTAATGTAACCATCGTTATAAGACGCCTGGAAATGGCCTCCGATCGCCTGTACAAGGAAAAGAAGATTAGAGGTTTCTGCCACTTGTCGACTGGTCAGGAAGCTGTCGCTATCGGTATTGAACATGCCATCAACCGCGACGACAAAATTATCACGGCTTACCGATGCCACGGTTACGCTCTGATGCGCGGTGCTACTGTTCGCTCAATCATCGGAGAGTTGCTTGGTCGTCGTGAGGGTATTGCGTACGGCAAGGGTGGTTCCATGCACATGTTCGCCCCCAACTTCTACGGTGGTAACGGTATCGTCGGCGCCCAGGTTCCTGTTGGAGCTGGTCTTGCTTTCGCTCAGCAGTATAACGAGGAGAAGTCTACCAGTATCGTTCTGTACGGTGATGGTGCTTCCAACCAGGGCCAGGTCTTCGAGGCTTTCAACATGGCCAAGCTCTGGAACCTTCCCGTTCTGTTTGGCTGCGAGAGTACGTCTCAATCTTTCTATTCCCTTATTATATTAGCTAACGATTGCAGACAACAAGTACGGTATGGGTACCTCTGCCGCTCGTTCCTCTGCCTTGACCGAGTACTACAAGCGTGGTCAGTACATCCCCGGTATTAAGGTCAACGGTATGGATGTCCTCGCCACCAAGGCTGCCGTCAAGTACGGTAAGGACTATGCCACTTCCGGAAACGGTCCCCTGGTCTACGAATATGTTACCTACCGCTACGGTGGTCACTCCATGTCCGACCCCGGTACCACCTACCGTAGCCGTGAAGAGATTCAGCGCATGCGCAGCACCAACGACCCCATTGCGGGTCTCAAACAGAAGATCCTGGACTGGGGCGTCATGACCGAGGAGGACCTCAAGAGTCTGGACAAGACTGCCCGCGCCCACGTCGATGAGGAAGTCGCCCTTGCCGAGAAGATGCCTCCTCCCGAGAACAACCCCCGCATCCTGTTCGAAGACATCTACGTCCGCGGCAGTGAGCCCCGATGGATGAGGGGCCGCACTGTCGACGAGACTTTCTACTACTAGTTCTTTGTGTAGAGAGCTTGTTTCATTATCTTCTCTCTACGCCTGTGAAAATCGGGGGGGATGGAGCATAGGCGCGAGACACTTATCCACCTTGACGTTTACTTTGTATTTTAGCCGGATTTTGTTTGCATTGGTTCTCCTATAGCAAATATACTATTGGGATTGGCCACCACGTATCATCTCTTATGAATTGTAGGTCCGACAGTAGGTAAGTAGTTTCGAAACAAGCCATCTTGATTCGAAAAGGGAAAATAAAGATAGCAAAAGAGGTATCATCAAACGCAAAACGCAAGTCATGATGGCAAAAAAAAGGACCCAGAAATAATGAGGTAAGATTGAAAACGATCAAGAAGGTTCTTGCCTCAACATCTCAAGAATCATCTCCTGCGTCCTCTGCACGGAATCAAGCTTCTCTTCTAAGACTGCCCGTTCCTTATCCCATTCTGTCCGCAGCTCACCCATCATCTCCACTTTCAGGTCTTCTTTCACTTTGCTGAGGACCGTTGACGAGAGGAGCGTTTGGAGCTGGAGGTCGTCGTTTATGTTTACGCCTCCTTCTCCTCCGTCACCGCTACTATCCTGGGTGGCAGGTTGGGGTTGGGATGGTGACGGGTCTGTGTTGGAGGTTGGTGTGCTGTTTGGGAGGAGGGAAGAAGGGTTGGGATTCGAGTCTAGATGCTTGTTTAGTTTTCCGAGGGTTTCGAGGACGGCGGCCATCATGGTGTTGTCTGGGGTGGATGGGTTTGGGTTTGTTGTGCTTGGTGTTGAGGGGTGGTTGGTTTGGTGGTTGCGTTGGGTATGTGGGTTGAAGGGCGTTGATGCGGATGCGGATGATGGTGTTTGTGTTTGGGAGGAGAACAGGGTGTCGAAGCCCGGGGGCAGGCGGACCGGGGTTGAGGAGAGGGGCATTGCCGATTGAGTTGTTGGAGAGTTGGTACTGTTCTGAAGAGTGTGGTTGTGGTTCACCATGGGACTGCTACTGGCGCTTGATGGTGCTCGCCAGACATCAGCGCCAGAACCAGGTGCAGATGGGGTTGGCAAATCCCACTGGTCTGTGGTGATAGTTGTGGATGTAGGTGTAGTGATAGTCCACTTTCGTTTCCTAGGCCGTCTGGAGTCTCGTTTCTCGATGCGACGCGCCTCCGCATCCTCCCAGCGCTGCCAGGTCGGGATCCAGGTGTCGACGACGGCGCGCCATCGCGGGTTCGAGAGGTCGTCTGCCTCTCTGGCGCCCTTGTCGCGCTGTTCCTCGAGGAACTTCATTCGCTGTTTCGTGACAAGCTCGACTTTCCGCCGGACAGAGTGCCACGAGTACGGGTGTTTCTGGCCGCGCGTGAACTCCATCGTGACAGTCATCCACCATTTGCAGAGGTTACTGCGTTGGCCAAACTCAGACGCGTGGCGGTTACAGATTTCAAACAAAGACACCTCTTCCTTCGTCGTGAGCCGTTTCCCGTGCTTGCGCGTTGTCAGACTCAGGTCTCCCGCGTGTGCCATGTCCCCATTCCCAACCGCCTTCCCTCCATTCTCCGCCAAAATGTCCATATCAATATCCCCGCCCCCTCTCTCAACAAGACTCCCCCTCCCCGTCTGTCCCGGATCCCCTGCAAACTCCGGCTCCCCTAACGCATCCGCCCCACTTACATCCCTCATCCCAGGCGTTCCCCCCGGACTCTCCGACCGATCACTGTCGTCACTCTCCACCGCCATAACCTGCTGCTGGTGCCCCACCTGAGAGTCCCCCACCACCGTACCCAACGGCGGCGGCGCCCTCGACTCCACAATCATCGAAACCGGCGCCTGCTGTTGCTGCTGTTGCTGCGCCGGATGAGGATGCTGCATCCTCAAATTAGACGAAATCGTCGGCAGTGACACATTATGGTTATGCGAGCGCGTGGTGATCATGCTGGGGAGCCAGCGCATCTGCGACATCTGGTACGAGGACTGCGAGGGCGATGCGCTGGGCGACGAGTCGAGGTCCAGTCTTGTCCCAGGCCCCGAGACAGACGTCACCGTTGGTGCTTGGGCGTGTGGTGTATGACTGTGTCCGTGGGGGTGTGTGTGTGCTTGCGCGTGGTGGGCATGGCTGTGGGTGTGGGCGCTCCAGGGGTTGTACATCTCCTCCAGCTCGCCTCTCCCTCTCTCGTTTCGTCCAGTTAGTCTTCTTTGCTTTTGGGTAGGTAGGCTGCGGCTGTGGGTTGAGGAGGGGTGGGCGGATGCGTTTTGATGGGGGGATGTATGTGTGGAATGTATGCCCCAGGGGGCTAAGAATGACTGATACAAGTAGGCGAGAATAAGTATAGAACGAAGCTGCGGGCGAAGCTGCGGGCGAAGCTGTTGTGGTCAGCGTTGACTTTTGAGATAAATTGGAGGCGAGGAGTTAAAATTTCCCCTGAGGGTTTTGCAATTACATTTCGAGCCCCACTTGCCACACGCATTTCTAAGGGGTTGGTGTAATATTTCGGTAGCGGATTTCCAGCTCCCCTCTACTTTTTTTATCCTCTTTTCAATGTACGTACATCATGCATGTGTTTCAGCCCCGGCGGCATGTGCAGGCAGATGTACAATTATCCATGGCTTGTATTCAAGGCCAATTATGTGTATTCAAGAAAGAATGGCTCCTCTAATTGAGATATAATTTACATAATGCATCCGTACATCAATTCGGGCACTTTGCCGGACCCCAACTAGACAAATACAAAAGATGCGCGCCCGATCCCAGTAATACAGAAAGTGAAGAAAATAGAAAGGTGACAGGTGATGAATCTAGCGCCGTCTCAGGTACCACGAGAAGGCAGCGGTCGATACAGCCTCACCGAATGGCGTCGGTACCTCCGAAAATCCAGGTCGAGCAACCGGGTGTCGTAAGTATACGGCCGCGCAGATGTTCTGGTTGACTTCTAGATACCGGGGGATGAAAGCAAATGCGCTCATGTAGTCGCGTGGCCGCCAGGGGGTAGCGTAGGGTTTGCTGTTGTCGATGGGGTTGTCGCGCATCTGGACGAGAGCGCGCTTGAGTACATCTAACTCCTCGTCCGTCAGTTCTGATGTGTCCACCTCTGCTTCTGGGTTCTGTGCTGCTTGTCGGAAGGCCTCGGTGAGCGCCTCTGTTGGCTTGGTCTCGCTGGCACTGGTTTCAGCAGTGGCAGTTTCAGCGTCGTTTGACTTTGTGGCTGGAGATGTGGATTCCGATTTAGAGTCTTGAGCTTCTGTCTTCGACTCCTTGCCCTCCTTAACCTGGATCTTGGTGGCCTTCAGAAGCTTCAAAAGCTCGGAGAACTGGGTCTCGAGGTTATCGCTCAGGACTGATTGGGAGCTACCCGACCGCGACATCACTCGGCGGATGGCCTTCTGGAAGCCACGCAGTTCCTGCTTGCGTTTAGCAGCGAGCACGTCCTTGTTGCTCGTCATGATGTTCTTGGCCTGGGAGAGGAGTTTCTTCAGCGTCTCGCGCGTATCAAGCTTCTCAGACTCGGCTTCCTTGACTTCGGTTTCCGACTTGGCCTCCTCGCCCTCGGTTTCGGCCTCCTCTGTTGTGGTCGCCTTCTTACGCTCAACACGAGCCTCCCGACGTTCGAACTTATCTTTAGGCGCACCGGTAGCAAACATAACACGCTCGGGATCGACCTGGAACATATCGCCGGGGTTAAGGAGGTAACCAGGATATCTCATCTAACACACGTTAGAAACACCCATCCATATCCACCATATCCCCAAAGCATAAGGGGATAATAGACAATACCTTCTTCCCATTAACAGTCACAGCCCCATGGAGAACGAACTGCCTCGCCTGTCTCGCACTGCTCGCAAACAAAGCCCGGAAAATAGCGACATCCAGCCGACGCTCGAGGGGAGCAAATGTCATATTCGTATACGGCGTCGGACGAGATTCATTCCGACCAGGGCGACTCGTACCATCACTTTCCAATCCTGATCCACGACCAGCTGCCATCCCCGATCCATCATCCCGTGCCAGTTTCCAGGGATTCATGGGCACGACACTGCGGAGGCGGCGAGAGAACATGCGCGTCCATTGACTCTCTCGGACTTGTTCACCGTGGTATGTGCGGGCCATAGACTTGGCTGTCCATTTTTGCTGGAAGAAGGTTCTTGCTGAGGTTGGGGGGTTGCGCAGGCGGTTGAGGTTATACAGGTTGTATTTGCTCCATGATTGCCGGATTTTCTGAACGGTCAGCTACCCCTTATTTCAAACTAAAGGAAGATTGAATTGATAAGCTTACCGGCTTGCTCAGCGGCGTGGTAGCCCTATTTCTCATCCTGGCGAATGGGACAGTTGTCTTGTCTGTTGTTCAACTTCAATCCATCATTTTCCGGCCGCCAAAACTTCGCTAGCGCACGTGACCCGACACCACATAACATTATAGCCTGAGATTCCAGGCCGCAAAGGCCCCGTATTTCGACCTGTCATGATTGGCTACCAGTGTCTCGCTTGAACTAGCGCAGTTAGCTCTCCCTTCCATTCCCCCTATAAATACTTCTGCCCTCCCCCTCCCTTTGAGAATTTTTTTTCTTTCTTTCTTCATACTTACCTTGTTTGGGTGGCTGCGCTCATAAAGGCGGTCCACCACAGATTGGTCCCTGCATTGCACAGCGCGGCGGAACGGTTTGTTCAACGGCCTTCGGGTCATTGACAGGCGTATTCTTTGGCACTTTCCACCATGTGGTCTTTCTTTTCATCATTTCTTCGCCTTGCGCGAGGGTATGGAGAAGGGGGTTTGAATTTGTAGTCTTTGCTCGTACAATAAAGTCAATTGTAATACTTTATTGTAGTAGTATCTCTACGTTCCATTAGCAGATGCGGGCATACTGTACATAATGCAAGTAATGCAAATGCTGTTTGCTATGCCATCTCCACGTTCTTGTCCGTCTGTATTATGTACCTCATGGTATATGTGTAAAATCCATCCTTAACGCCAAATATGCTCCCCCTTAGTCCTTCATTTCCGTATCCACCGTCGCCTCTGCGCCCTTCGCCTCGGTGTCCTCCCATTTTGCATGCGGAAACGCTTCAAGTAAAGCCTCTGCTTCCTCCGGATTCACCGCATCATCCAGAATCCCGTGTGCCATCTCCACGGTCTCATCATCAATGCCCGCCTCGAGAACCAACCCTTCGCTGAAGGCAAGCCGCGTCAACACCACCAGGAATTTCTGTTTCCCGCCCTGGACCCGATTGAGCTTCGACTGCAGGTCGGCTTCTTCAGGGTGCCGTCGTATGACAGTGTGAACCAGACGCATAAGGTCGTTTACCATCGACGAGTGCATCTCTCTCTGTGGTCCAAATGAATAGAGCGAATCTAGCTCGTCATGCATCGCCCTGATCAATTTTGCCAGTGCTGTAGGATGTGATGCGATGACAAGGCTACCATGATAATTCGCCGGCACAATAGGATTGAAAGTCACGGTCATCAAAAAGGACAACGCTTCCAGCCGCAGGTCGCAGATCTCCGACCGTGTATAAGGAGGCTGTCCCTCGTCTGGTTGCGGTGTTTCCCATAGGAGACTGGTTACGCGGTCGACAATGTAGTTTTCATTCGCGTTCTGGTCTTGTTCAGATTCCTGGATAGACCCAAACGAATCAGCACGGACACTGGTCATGAGCAGACTCAGAGTCAGGCTGATGTCCCTGACAGGTTGTGAACAGCTCAACATCATCAAAACAAAGGAATAGCGAATGCAACGCCATAGGTCCTCCAGAAGTTGGTCATTACTAAGACTGCGGCAGGCTATTTGGTACAGAACCCTAACGGTCTCGGTTGAATCGACCAACGGTTCAAGTAGAGAAGTCGGAGTTTGCCGTACTTGTCCAAAGCTCTGACGTGCATATGGGGAGTGTTTGAAACGTGGAATCCCATTGACTTCGCCAGTATCCTGCAGCACAGGTACCAAACGGTCAATTAAACCCAAGACGGAAGCCGTGTCAATGACAAGCATAAACTGTGTGACTTCCAAGAACATCGGTATAGGTTGAAAGAACTTTTCCTGTAGTGCCCGAGACCATATTGATGATATTGCCTGCATATGTTCCACCGCATAGTTGCCGAGGTCAAGTTTCGTTGTTTCCTCCAAAAGAATACTATACAGTGTCCGATCTGGTTCCGACGGAAATGTCAAATCAGCCATGGCTTCAATGTCGGTTTTCCCGAGAAATGTTCGATGATTCAAGATCTGCTTCATGACATGTGTATCTCGATGCTCGCCCTTTTGTGGCAAAGACTCGTTAGTGACGGGTCGGTCCATCGCGACGTCTGGCATTGCCTCATCCATCGAATCCCCAGCGGCTTCTATGCCTATCGGCTCTCCATGGGGGCTCAATTGGAGAGGAGTCGGACTATCTTGGCTTGTCCTTCTCCTCTTTTTCCCAGTCACAGTCGGCGTAGTTCGTTTGGATTTTCCTGATTTGCTAGGAGAGACTGCGAGAATTTCTTCGTCGTTGAACCCGTCCCGAAAAGGTAGGACCTTAGGTTTTCGGGGTGTCATCGGAGCTGCTTTCTCCTCTACTCGCATCTTTGCTCTCATTTGATTAATTCGTGAAGCTTCATCGGCGAGGTCCTGTTTAAGAAAGGCATTTTCCGTAGCTAGCATCTTGCCCTCTTCACGTGCAGCTTCTACCTCCTCCTTATACTTCGCCATCTCCTCAGCCATGGTTTTGCGCAGGGTAGCTAGTTGTCGTTCATAATCGCCGACAAGTTTCGATTGGTTGGACCGGATGATGGCGATTTCGCCAATCTTCGTTGCGGTCATGGATTTGGCGGTTGCGATCTCGCTCTCCAGGCGAGCGTGCCGTTCATGTTCTTGTTGGAGCTATTTCGATATACAAATCAGCTTTCGGATATGTATAATTTCAGGGATTTCAACCAACCTTCGCTACAAGCTGCTCGTGTTCCTTGTGCAATGCAGAGTAGAAGAACGGTCCTCCCTCGTTCTGCATAGGCTCTTCCTCATCTAATACAACTGTATCATGGATATAATGTGAGGGCCGGTCTGAAAATTCAGTTGTCTCGTCCAGTGCGATTGCGGAGCTGGGTCCATCATCGAACACCTCTGCGTCCAACTCCCCCACCTCCAAAGTTCCATAATCGTTCGTCAATCCCGTGTGTAGATGCGCAGGCAGCTGGAGCGTGGCATTGGCGACATTGGTCTGTTCGGTCTGGGGATAACGATCGGTGACATCTCGCGGGGACCGTTTTAATCGCGTTTCCGGCTCAACCTGCGTAGGTTGTTCGATCTGTGTAGCGCGAAAGGCATCGTGTTCGAGCTGCTGTAAAGCATCCGCGGGTAGATCGTCGAAGCCGTCGTCGGAAAAGAAGTCATCATCGATATCTTCCATGCCCAGGAAGTGAGGCCGCCATGAATAGCGCGGAGTTAATTGGTGCTGAACGTGGTGGAGAAGAGAAAGGCTGAGAAACCGAGGAGGGAAAACACCTGACGTAGATGGAAGTCACCATAATTCAGCCTCAACCATTTTCTCTTCTCCTCCTCACCTCCCCTCGATTGCCATCCATCGATTTCTTGTCGTCAATATTGTGCCGATTAAATGACGAGTTTGCCTTTGTTTTGCAACCAAGTTTCCTTCTACGACGCTCGTCCTCGTCGTTTATTTTTCTCCCCAGCAAATCCGTCGGCTCTCACATGAAATTTCCGTAGGCGACGACGATCACAGATCCCCCAACCTAACTTCACACTCACTTTTCCTCGTTTCCGCCCTTTCCTCTCGTCTTTCACAATAAACCCTCCACGCCTGCTCGGCGCCATTCCGATCCGCCTACCGTCCTTGGATGCCCTAGTTTCCGCTCATCTATCCCTCCCCCGCGCGTCAGACCGAAGACGCACCCTTCAAGCTCCCCTATTCCAACATGTCCAAGTCACGCCGGAGCGTTCGGTTTCAACATCGGCCATCCGATGGTCGACGGCCGAGTGTGTCAGATGCCAGCGATGCTGCCTCTGATCCGGGAAGCCCGTCGCGGAACGGATCTGTTGCTCAGCCTGCGACAATACCCGAGGAGGTGCGTAAACTGTTCAGTCCCCTGTGGCCAGGACTCGGTGCTGACACTGTTCCAGAAACCTGACGCAGCCCCGTTGGACGAATATCAAAAGAAAAAGCAGACCTTTATTACACGCACAATATGGACCTTCGTGATGATTGCGGGTTTCTTTATTGCCATGTTCTCCGGCCACATCTACATCATTGGAATTGTGACTGCTATTCAGATCATCTCGTTCAAGGAAGTTATCGCTATTGCCAATGTCCCGAGCAAGGAAAAGAACATCCGCTTCACCAAGTCGTTGAACTGGTACTTTTTAGGAACAAGCATGTACTTTCTCTACGGTGAAAGCGTCATCTATTACTTTAAACACATTCTCCTAGTCGACAGGGTGTTGTTACCGCTGGCAACTCATCACCGCTTCATCAGTTTTACTCTCTGGATCATGGGTATGTTGCCTCCTATTATTGACTGTTATCCCCGGCATTCCGCAGCACATGTCTAACCATTGCGCTTTAGGCTTCGTTTTCTTCGTTGCTTCTCTGCAAAAGGGTCACTACCGGTTCCAGTTTACTCAATTCGCCTGGACTCATATGGCTTTGTACTTGATTGTCGTCCAGGCGCATTTCGTCATGAACAACATCTTGGAGGGTATGATCTGGTTCTTCCTCCCGGCATCACTGGTGATCACGAATGATATTTTTGCCTACGTCTGCGGTATCACTTTTGGCCGGACCCAGTTGATTCAGCTCTCGCCGAAAAAGACCGTCGAGGGATTCCTGGGTGCATGGGTCTGCACCATCGTTTTTGGCTACTTTATGACCAACATTCTAATGCGCTACAAATACTTCATCTGTCCGGTTAATGACCTTGGGTCAAACGTCGTGTCCGGATTGGAATGTGTGCCCAACCCAGTCTTCGTCCCTCAGGCCTTTGAAATCCCGGACTGGACCGGATTTAGTAGGACATTCTATCTTGCCCCGATGCAACTTCACATCCTACTGTTCGCCACTTTTGCCTCTCTAGTTGCTCCTTTTGGAGGGTTCTTTGCATCTGGTCTCAAGCGCTCCTTCAAGATCAAGGACTTTGGCGAGTCTATCCCAGGCCACGGCGGCATCACGGATCGGATGGACTGCCAGTTCATCATGGGATTCTTCGCGTACATGTATTACCACAGTTTCATTGTCGTCTATAAGGCGAGCGTAGGTGATATTATTGAAACCGCCATCACCGGTCTAACGGTCGACGAACAGCTGGAAGTGGTTCGTGGGCTCAGCAAATACCTATACAATCAGGGAAGACTTCCCGAGTCGGTACGTTGCAACCTGGATTTATTTCTTGCCTTCATACTAATTATTACCCCTAGGTTTTGGATTTTATAAGCACGCAACTCCAGCGCCGTTGAGGGGCACCGTACGATCACAGTTCCCTCAATGAGGCCGCTACGTTTTTAACCCGATAGGGAACGAATACATTCTCGTGCGAGACACCTCTTTGCTTACGACTACTACCTTATAATTGATGTCCTGAAAAAAAACTTTGGTACGTCTTCCCTTGGACTCAAAGGGGAGTTTGACATGTGTGGCCTTTGGCTCCTTTGGGGCTTTTTTTTGGATGAGTTCTTGTACATGTGAGGGCAGCGTCTCCTATGCTTTGGTTTCGTGTCTTTTTACTACTATCGCATTGGGTCGGCTCGGTGTATTGTGGTATGTACATTAATAGGTCCCCTCGCATCAAGACTTTCTAGTTCTTTAAGAGTGCGGCAGAAAGTCAGACTGGATACCTAGAAATAGCTAATGCACCTCTCAAATAAGGCAATTGTGCAGATTCCACGTTCCTTATTGTGGAGCTGCTCGCTGAAATGTATCTCTACATTCTGTTTCACGCAGGGCCTTAGATATGCGCAGGCCTCATGCCTAGGAGCTGTACATCCAACTGAGAAGATCCAAGGGAGCCGAAGGGGGGAGTCCTTGTACACCCGGGCCATTCTCATCATCATCTGCATCATATTCTCCCTCACATACTCCCCAATTGCCTCCCTCTACCTCTTTTCCCACTCCTCATCATCCTTCCCTATCCCCGGAGTGGTTGGTAAAGATCTAAGATAACAGCAATTAACATCGAGGCCATCATCTGGTTCTCACCAGAAGTATCCGTTACGTTCGCTTGCTCCCCACACCCGGTCTAATTGAGAGAAATGGCTCTAGAACGGCCTATACAGACTTAACAGATAGGTTGTAGGACACCGTCCGGTACCCCAAACTACAAAACTAATGGCCAGGGAAGAAGGAAAATAGTCTGAAGAAAAAACGGCATCGTTATCGGTTGCCTGTACATACCACCTCAAACAAGGATCCCCAAGTCCATCTACACCGAAATCTATTCCAGACCCCCGCCCATATCCACTGGGGCAGTCCCTTACGTCCATCGATCTCAAAACCAAAGCACCATAACCGGAGGGGGGATTAAGCGGCGACAAAACCGCCCGGCATCCATCCATCCATCCAGACGAGCTGAAGCGACTGAGTAGATCCCATTGTCTCCCAACTGCATTGGGCGCGATAATCCAACTATCAACCCATCTACAACGCCTTCTCTGTCAACTCTGCTGTCAGTTCTGCCAAACTGCTCCCGAAACCTAACCATCTCCTCTTTCAATCTCCGTACCGTCAAAGCCACCTCCTCTCTCCTCCTCCGGTCCTTAATCCCCACAACAGCACAGCAAATAACAGTAAGAAGAACCAACAACCGACGATTCTTCCAAGCCTGACACCCAACAAGCTCCATCTCCGGAAACCTATCCATGGCCGGTCCCACAGCCGCGCGGGTCCACTCGCTTCGCTTCCATGGTGTTCTCGATGTTGGATAGTAGGTCTTCTTCGTCGAACTATCTGAATTCCTTCTCTTTGATCGCTGAGGCAATGATCTGGTGCGTTTCTTGCGGGTTTGTGATGTCGCTGATGTGAATTACGTCGCCGTTGTGGTTGCTGATGCTGATGCTTCTTCTTCTTCTTCTTCTTGTTCTTGTTCTTGTTCTGTTGTGGGATTGGACTAATTGGAGAAGGGGGATTTGTAGAGCGGACGAGGACTCGGGGGCATCATGTCTTGAGGTCCATCTTGTCTTTGTCTTTGCGCCTGTATCTGTATTTGCATTTCGTTTGCGAATAGGTGTTGGTGTCCCAGCTTCAGACAGGTGAGGAACTCGGATTCGTCTGCTGAGTATGAGTCTTTAGATAGACCATCTCGAATAAACGCGCCGCTGTGTCTTCGCTTCATTTGCTAGATAAGTAAGTAAGCTCCTAAGTAATTCCTGAGTGATGATGCCGATGCCGATGATTGATGATTTGAGGTACTTTTAACGCATTGAGTCTATGTCACATTGGCGCTCCCGAGATTATTTCCCCGGTGTTATGCTTGGTTAGGACTAGCGTGTCACATAATTATGGGGGGGTTTTTGGGTACTTTTGTGCAGTCTGGTTGGGACTTTTGTATCTCGGTTAGTTGGTTACCGGGTCTACGTGACATAAGTACGGAGTATAGAATTCACGTTTGGTTAGTTAGTTACCTTGCTTGGCTTGGTCAGGTGGAATAGGTCTTTGGGGGGAAAGGAAGTTGTAATTGTAGAGACTAGAGAATCTGTACTACCAGGTTTTTCGAGTGGATTGAGTTCTAATGGACTGTTGTCACTGGACGCTAGACATTACAAAATGGTGTGGGAGAATTATTATATATTTGTAAAAAAAAAAGTCAAGAGTGAGTAGTCCACTGTTCTCCACGTTATCGGAGTATATTTTACTACGTTGCCTAGGGAAATAAATAAACGCGATTATTGAGATTTGGTTGTTTTTTTCCTCTCCCCCCCCACATACTGAGGTGCTACCTGGTATATGGTATTTCTGTAGAAGTATGACGATGATCGTAGAGCTCTAAAGACGCGGTCCTTAGTGCCTGCCACTGCTCTGCTGTTATTGACATGTTGAAAGTTGAGACCGAGCTCGATTTAGTTAACGGAGTTAAGTGATGTGCATTTGAGGTATTTGAGTTCCAGTGGCAACTGTGAAGTGTGAACTTAAATATTCGTACTCTGCTGGGACCAAATCTTATTACAATGGCATGCAGATGGATCTAATCTGACAAGTCGAGGGTTGGTAGATTATCAATAAACAAACAGTAATACTCAAGTGACTTTGGTGGTATGATTGGTATTTGTAAAAGCGTAGCGTTGATGGCTCTCTCGCTATGATCATGCATTCGCAATTTAGGGTAAGGGAGGGGGCTAAGAGGTTGCTAGTTGTCAACCTGTTTATGCGCGGTAGAAGCAGAATTGTGAGCAGTCGTGTCTGAATCGCCTGATCTGTCAGAACAGCTCAGGTGAATTGAGAGGATTGGTTGAACTTGTGCCCCGTCCTTTCTTTGTCCCTCGAGAGCGGTAGAGTCTAATCTTGAGATTGACCAGGATTTTGCTCAGTGGAATCGCGCAGTCGAACTTGGTAAGGGACAAATCAATTGGCTGGTTGGAACATGCAGAAGTATCACCAGTCGCTTCCTTCGTTAGCTGCATTTAGATGCCTCGCCGACTGGGATTTTCTGGTCGGTGGCGCCATTGGCATCCTCGAGAAGCGATCAATCCTGTTATCTCGTCTTGATTGTTGATCGGTCGACCTGGTCACTGATACTGACGGCGACTGACAGCCTATGAAGCCTGGCTGGAGTCCGGACTGCGCCGACAACCAGTTGCATCATTTACAATAACCCCATTGTTGAATTGGCGGTGACAGTCAACTCCTTTGGAGGCTGGACTCGAGAGTCTTGAAAAGTCGAGTTGAGATATCCCGTCGGAATCATAATTCTCATGTCAAACCCCATTCCCTGGAAGGCCTTGTTGCACGACCGTTTCACATGGAGGGGCCATGCGGACTTGGTGCCTCTGTGGACGAATAAACATCGTAGCGAGACAATCGAGTAGACAGGTTTAATTTTTTTTTTAGGGCTGCAGCGCTTCGCTTCTGGGGCGGGATAAAAGGCCCAGTCAATTCCAGCCCCAAGTTTTGGATGGTGAAGGGTTAGCGTGTGTCAAGTGTCCAAGGGCCTTGAGGCTTGACTCCATCCTGCAGATAGAATCAGTGAGGAGAGGGCCAATCTCTGGAAGACCCAGGCAACAGCGGCGAACATAAGGATTGGCATTGACGACCGCCGAGTTGAGAAGGTGGGCTGCATCGATTATTTTATTCCATCGAGTTCTACGGAGTATTTTGGAGTTGATGTTTCAGCGGGCTGCCGATGTCACCTTTGGTGGCATAGTTTGGGGCGCACGCCGTAGCGTAATAACTAATAAACCAGGATGCTGATCAGCAAACATTACTCATAAACACGGGAACCACTCCATGCGCTCTGGAACAGTCTTCGTCGAGAGAACAAGAGCCATACTCCGTTATTCTACTCCATAGGCATGTCCTGACTCCTGCCATGTTTGGATGTTTGGTGTTGAGCGTTACTCATCGCAATCTTGGCTCGGGTCAACCGTTCAGTATTATCGATCCTGATTTCTGAAGCAGGATGCGTGTCTGATTCCAACTCCAGGCTCTCGAGCGTGGATAGTGGAGACACCACAGACAGACGACTTTGGCAGCTTCATGCACGCTGCAGTGCCTCCGCTGGGCAGAGGAAGGAGTGGGAGGAACCCAGATGGGCTCCAGCTAACCTAAGTTGCCCTGGCAAACGTCCAATCATTTCGCTGGCAGCGGTGAGGATTCATCTTCTCCAGGCTTCAACCTGAGGGGAAACGTTAAGCTCTGGGTTCAAGAGTGGGAAAGAGGTCACGAAGACCATGTCTTGATAATAATGTTATGCGAGGGGCGCATTCCACCAGCCGTTTAGAGGAGCACAGTGACGGTGCGCCATTCCGATCGTACAGCGGGAGGGACCGGTGTCATGTACCCCTTAATTTGAGTATTAACCGCCCGATGGTTCTTCCATTGAACTGAACCATGGTCAAATTGGCGGCGACAAAGAGCGTCAGAGGCTCAGGGCGTCTCAGCGGTCCCCGTTCTCCTCATGGCAAGCAGCTCGCTAATTTGTAGGGAAAGACTGAGTCGGCGCTGCGCCAGAGACGCATCCCATATGGCAGTGACAGTCGCTGACAGTCGCTGACAGGAAACGTCTGCGATCGGCAGCAGAACGAATTCGGCAGACTAGTTACGCTAGAGGCGAGGATCATTCTTGTAAGGCCCAAGGCTGATCAGAGGTGAAGAATTCGTTCTTGTCTGTCCATTGTCCAAAGAGAGAGTATGCTGGCCCAAGTCCCTCTGTACCATGACATGCAGAAGAAGGCCAAGCCGACTGGGTGCTCGCAGTGCAATTCTCCGATGCGATACTTGATTATATCACTGCAGCTCAAGAAGATTAATCCAGAGTTTAAGTCGGATGCTGCGGAGACATCCATGTCCACCGACGAGATACTCCGCGGTCCGTACAGTCGGATAAATCAGGATCAGGGGCAGCATTTCCATGATTATTGTCGGTCCCTGGAGCGGCCCACCAACCGTCCTGTGGCCATCCATGGATGCGTCCTTGGATTCATTATTCGCGAATCATGATGAGCCCACTCCTCTCGTTCTTAACCTCCAGTCGCTCTCGATTTCCAGTTTCTGCTGCAGTGCTGCTGCTATCTGATCTCTCGCCTGCGCTAGTGCTTCTAGCTCTGTCCCTCCTTGGCCGTCTCCTCCACCACCACTGTCTCTCCTCCATTCATTCCTTCAATTTCAAGGTTCAAGCCTGTCTTCTGAATTCCCATTATAATTTTATTAGTATTGTATTATTATTGTGCTTTCCCCACCGGCTCCAGCGATTCCTGACCCTTCTCCGCGCTGCTTCCCCGAAAAAAAAGTACCGTCTTCTTGCCGGCTCTCTTCATCTTCTCTACCCTCGTCCTCCCCCCGGCCCCTCGTCCTCCTCCTTTTCCTCTTTCGACACCCTGCCCCGTCAGCATATCTGACCGAGTTCTTTGGCCCATGTGGAAACATCGTCGTCCCCCATCGCGATCCGATTCAAAGCCTGAGACCGTCGATTCAGGCGAACGTGGATTCTTTGGCTGGTCGAAGAAGAAGACTCCGCTCTGTAAGCCTCCTCACGATCTCGCCACTTCTGGTTCGCATATCAGTTAGTTGCATGGACTATACTGTCTCGTTATTATTATTTCTGATCTCGTCTTTTATTTTATTTTTTATTTTTTAATTATTTTATATTTATTATTATTCTGCCCCGTTACTGTTACATCTGGTGACTTGCTCAAGCTGCTGGTCACTGCTTCCTTTCTGCCTTTCCCTGTCTTTGTTATCTGCCTCACTCCCCTCCACCACCCCGAAAGCTGTCCTTGCTCTTAGCCTCTTTGCTCAACTCCTGCTGGATAAGCCACGGGGTCTGGGGGATTGATTGTTCATTGTTCAACCCACCCTCAACTGGGACTGCAAGCACGACAACCACACCGTCATCCTTCATTGCTAACCTGCACTGCTGCCTAGCTTTTGTGCGTCCGGATTCCCCTGCTCGTTCGCCCTTGCGGCCTTTTCGCTCCTTTTCGCGTTCAGAACGTCCGGGCAGCAGTTTGTCCACCCGCACTGCGGCTTCGCGGTCTGGCGCTCCGTCGATCGTAACTGCTGGCTCCAATTACTCCGAAGCCCCCAGATCGACCCCCAAATTAAACACCTACTCCGATCACACGGTCTCCAGGAAACTCTCGCACCAGACCGCTACTACCTCCAACACTGGGAGGTCAATGGCTGGCTTGATGGGCTATGACCGTAGTCGCACGCGGAGGGAGCGCACATTCGTCGGCAGCGACTGCGCTATCTGCGAAGAGCCGTTGGAACACACCCTGCGTGGCGAGCGCGTGCTCCAATTATCTTGTGCCCATGTTGCCCACGAAGCTTGTTTCTATGAATATCTGCGCGAAATTGAGGGTCAATACTGCCCGACATGTGATGCCCCACTGGGGCTTGACTCAACGCGAGGGGGCAACGTGTTAGACATTGGTAAGCAACTATGCCGCGATTTTCACGAAGCGAACTGTGATATGCTGACAAGGCCCGACTGCAGAGAGATTAAGTAATATCGTGCGATCTGTGAACAGCGATGCCGCGACCCAGCGGAGCGGATTGGCCACCCCCACGACGTGGGATTCTATCACCAACCGGCAAAATCCTTCGAGTGACGCGGGGAGTCGACCGTCTAATCGCGACAGCCGGGATACGTTTGGGCGACGGGATAGCAGGGACGCTGGGAGTCAGCGTGAACGAATTGAGCGTCTGACTTCAGGGTCTCGCCAACATCATTCCCGCAACGGTAGTGCTGCTGGGTCCTCCGGCGAATATCCCGAGGGCCGTCGCCACGACTATGACGTTCAGGCGATGGAATCCCACCTTGGCCCTCGAACGGCTCCTGCCACGAAGAACCCTATCCCGGCACCAACTGTAACAGTCCGCAGCGAATTCCCTACACTCAATCGGTCCCGCCAACAGCAGTCGCTCACGTGCTTGATTACAGTCGAGATGCCGGAGGGAAACTGGCGTCCCGATGCGAACGATCTGCAAAGTAACTTGACGATGCGGTCGCAACCTAAGGATGAACCGTACCTACCCCGCTTCCCATCTATACCAGAGCCCAAGTCTGCTCCTTCCGAGCCTCAGGGGAATCTCGACGACATTGCGGAAACCCTTAGGACCAAAGTGGACAACTGGCATGGCCTAGAATTTCAACGGTAAGCCGTCAACTTTTATCTTCGCAAAATTTACCTTTGTATTGGGACTGACCATGCAGATTTGGAAAACTTCGCCTTCATGGCCATATGCGAGTGGGCAAGGATCGTGAATCATGGCAGGATTTAGAGTGCTATCTGTTTCAAGAAATGCTCATTTGTGTCAAGGAGAAGCGGGTACCAGATCACCACCAATACGACCCTCAGATGTCAGAACCTCGTCCTCGATGCACATTGAAGGGCTCAATCTTGATCAAGAGGCACTTGAAAAGTATCGAAGACGGTGCTGGTATGTCGACACCATTTTTAAAGACCAAGACATGTCGAGCTAACGTCATTAGATGAACCCACTCTTACCCTGCACCTCACTGTCAACGAACTTCCTTGCTTTTATCTTCGCTTTCCTAATCGGAATCAATTGGAACTATGGCGCCGTGCCCTCGTGGATTTGAACACTGTCGAAGCTCTTCGGAGTCCCGAACTTGACTTTGATCGTCAATCCGGGGCAGAGGAAGATGACTACCGCACTGGCAATATGAAACGACAAGCGTCGTTGAACTCCTCGTATGGAGCGGCGCGATCGAACAACACTGCCATCACCGACTACACGAACATGGGCGTAGAAAATGTGCCGTGCGCATCGATCCATGTTCCGGTCGACATTGTTGTGGTGATTCCAGTGTCTTCGTCTATGCAAGGTTTGAAAATTACGCTCCTCCGTGACTCTCTCAAATTCCTTGTCCAAAACCTTGGGCCCCGCGACCGCATGGGACTGGTGACTTTCGGCTCTAGCGGAGGGGGGGTTCCCCTGGTTGGGATGACAACAAAGTCTTGGGGCGGATGGTCCAAGATCCTAACTTCCATCCGACCTGTTGGACAGAAGAGCTTGCGAGCGGACGTGGTTGAAGGGGCCAATGTAGCAATGGACCTGCTAATGCAGCGAAAGTCGTCGAACCCCGTGTCGAGTATTCTTTTGATCAGCGACTCGTCAACTTCCGACCCTGATGGTGTGGATTTTGTCGTGTCGAGAGCTGAAGCTGCCAAGTAGGTTGTTTTCTGATGCCCAACAAGGGTTTTACTATGCTGACCAATCGTAGGGTGGGCATTCACTCTTTCGGACTCGGATTAACACACAAGCCGGATACCATGATCGAGCTGTCGACACGCACAAAAGGCTCTTACCTCTACGTGAAGGACTGGATGATGCTGAGAGAATGTGTCGCTGGCTGTTTGGGCGCCATCCAAACGACGTCACACCAGAATGTGAAACTGAAGCTGCGACTCCCAGAAGGATCCCCAGCCAAGTTCGTCAAGATCAGCGGAGCACTGCATACAACCAAGCGAGCTACGGGACGAGACGCTGAGGCTGCTCTTGGAGATTTGCGGTTCGGCGACAAGCGGGATGTTCTCGTGCACCTGGTAATTCCGCCCGACAACGCAACACATGAATCGCCACCCCAAGACCCTTGGGAGAGTTTGGTATCCGGATTAGAAGCCCTAGGAGGGGGGTTGGACGGCGATGAACAGCGTGTGTTGAGCGTAGAAGAGGTCCCGCTTATCCAGGCGGACCTGACTTACGGCGACTTGCTCCGTGACGGTCATCTAACACACTTACCACGACCATCGCTCCTAGCAATCACCATGCTCCCGCTAAACCCTCGGTCCAGGAGCTCTGGCAGGCCAGGAACATCTCCAATTCCCCCTCACCCATCTATCGTTCAGCGCCGCATGGAGCTTCTTACATCGGATATGCTGACGCGGGCTCTGACCCTTGTGTCTCGTGCACAGCACGACCGAGCTCAACATTTGTTGCACGAAACCCGGAGTATCCTCAAAGGCCTAGGCAAGGGCAGCCTCCCTCCTCTGCCTCCGCCCACAGCGAAGGCTTTCACCGACTCGGAATCCCGAGGCGACACCCCTACCTCAGGTTCCCCCAAGTCCTCGAATTTTGAAAGCCAGTCGTCGACTGCTTCCGAAACTGCCACTATCACTCCAGTCGCGGCAGTGGATACCCAGACCATGATGGCCCTCGACGGGGACTTGGAAAGCGCATTAGAGTGGATCAATCACCCGGCCGTCTTTGGTCGGGACTCTCGCAAGGCCGTGCTCCAGAGCATCGGCGTGATTTCCTCACAGCGGGCATACACCTTCCGCTCACTATCTGAAGCGCACTGGGCGCAGCGCATCTCCGGCGTCCGACGGCTGATCGAGCGTTCCAAAGAATGGCGTGAGACCGGCGACGACGCATTGACGGAAGAATAGATATGATTCCTCGTTCGATTTTGCAGTTTACTCTTTTTTTTTTTTTTTTTTTTTTTTTTTTTTTTTTGGTTATCTTCCTCCCTCCAGTTCCGGTTCTGTTCTCATCGTTTATGATACCACTTTGTTCACTTGGCTGTGCCGCATGATACCTCGGTTTTATTCAACTTACCTACACCTATACCTACCTTCCGTACTTGGATTTTCTTTAAATTACCTTTTGTTCTGCACTCTGGGTGAATATACTCGTTATATATGGATTTTTTCGGTCTGGGACTGTGGTCATGAATGATGTATGCTTGCTTACGCCAGGTATTTACCTGTGATAGTTATGATCGTATAATAATCTTCATTGCATTAAAAGCTCTCCGGACCTATGAAGAATTATTCTCTTTCCAACTCCGCCGGATACTGGATATGCCCTATCACAAACTTCTCAAGAAGCATCTACTGGACACCCAAGGCAGAATTATGGATCAACCGAAGCGCCGCCATGTCCAGGCCCGTGCAGTTCTCACCTTGGTAAACATCTCCATAACACGCATCCTAAATATAGACTCGACTTGAGTCAATTCAAGGGGCCAGCGCTTCCAGCTCTAGTGTCTTGCAGAAAAATGCCTCGAGGAGTACTGTCTGTCGTCGTAGACACGGCATAGTATGGGCGCTAATTGAAGTGGAACTGTGGCTAAATATATGTAGGTAGGAGTTAATACAGGTTCTAGTAGACCTACTACTGAGTTAGGTATGTATGTAGATGTAGCTTGGTGTTGTATAGAGCCCAGACAGAATCACCCATAACGCGGAGAGAGAGAGAGAGAGAGAGAGAGAGACAATGTATGTACTTAGTAGTAAGTAGGTATGTAGTATGAAGAATAGAAGTGCCAGTATAAACCATAGGTAGTCTCTTTATCTCCATCTATTCAAATCGCCACCCACTGCACAACGGCACGGCGTTAAAAGATCGACAATTGTGACAACCAACCCTGACGTACTCTGGTCTGGTCAAACACATCCATGCAGGGTCAGCGCTTCCTTTCCGTTCCTTCGTTGCGTTGGATCCTGTCCCGTCTCGTAGGGGAAAAAAAGGAAGAAAAAATAAAAAATAAAAAATACCCCCGTCCGAAGGATGGCGCCAAAGGCACTCACTGAGAACCAGGACCAAATATAGATATCTCGAATCTCGTTTCCAATTTGAGGCCGAATTGGGGCTGGAGGAGAAGGTAGGTAGGTACCTAGGTAAGGTTGATCTTCAATCGAGTACGCACAGAGTTTACTCTGTTTCGATACCTAAGTAGGCACCTAACTAAGACACAACGTCGAACTATAGTAAAGTAACTTCAGGGAGAGGAACGTAAAGGGTACCTTAATTCATTTTTGCTGCACAACGGCATGAGGTCGAATAAATCCTGGTCTGGCCTGGTCAAATAAGGCCTGCGATTCCTTTCATTTTCCTTTCTTCAAATTAGTATCCCGTCTACTTACCTTACCCGTTTCCTAGAGACGGCGCTAAAGGCAGAACTAGGACCAAATATAGAACTCTCCATACTTCGTCATCTTCAATTTCGTCCGAATTGGGAATAGCAGAGGAGATACTAAGCAATAAGCCACGGCTAGGTAAGCTCGACCGACCGTGATCTTCAATGGGGTCCCCATCACATACTACGCAGTATCACAGTCAGGCTTCAATGTTAAGTCACAGCGTTCAACCAAGTGACCTCGATGAGCGGGTGGGGGAATGTAGACGGCATCTTGACTCTGCGCGTGCTGCGTGCACACTGCACAATAGCATTCTCTGCGGTGGCGTCAAATCAGCCCTAGCCAAATGGGGTCGGCGCTTCCCACATACATGCCTTCGTTGAGACAGCGCTAAAGCCAAAGCCAAATCCAATCTAGTACTCAGGGTATTTCATATCCAAGACTGGATTGGAGCAGGGGTTGGATGGAAGGTCCTTACTTAGGTACTTAGGTAAGAACCTAGTTTCTAAGCAAAACATCTCCGTCTTGGAGGATTAGGGCCCACTTTGGCGGTTAGGGTTAGGAGGGTTTCGGGGTGGTGATTGGGTAGGCTTTGGGGCTTTGCATCCTTAAGTTGTTTCTTGCTTGCAGTTCGGGTGGAGCTGGGAGATTACTATCACCTTAGACTACTATACTTCGGTAAACAAGCTGGGTAGGTGGTCGGGACTCAGGTACTAGCAACAGGGATGATCCCGCCCCGTTTGATAATGGGAAATCTAACGTTACCTCCGTCCAGGACGGAACAAAGTAGCCAGGTATAGGGAGTCTAGCCAATGCGATTGGGCTTAAACATAGCAATGGATTTAGATGCCTGGAGGTGTGTGTCAACCCCGGCCCGTCTTGTAGTGAGATGGATCATGATGGACGTTGTGCTTCATGAAGAGTTGTCAGAGGGCTTCATTGATTGATTGGTAAGATGGGGTCACAAGGTAAGGTCACCCTACTTGAGTTGTCTGTGCTCCACGGCACCACCGCGAACGTTCTCAGCTGGATGCCTACGGTAGTATAGCAGATTGTGTGACTGACGTGCGTGGATAGGCAAGATAAAGCCTTATCTTTATTTAGCAGTCGGTGCGAGATAGGGAGACATGGTTGGGTTTATAGTAGGAAAAGCGGGGTGTATGATACGATACCATACAGATATCAATACAAACCACCCACTCATCCAGATCACCAGAGACCAGGGCAAGGACAAGAGGATAATTAAAGACAATCCAAGGTCCATTGAGGGGGACGGGGATCGAATGAGCCGGCCAAAAACAAGACCTGGAAGCGCCGTGATACTGCAGGGGCGTGCTGGTCTGCGTACCTGATTCTATAATTAACTGACGATGAGGAAGCTCAGTGGTTGCTTCGGCGAATCAAGGGAGATAACGACGAGGATAGACAGTAGAAATGATTCCAATAATAGATGCTTGAGGGGTTTTGAGGGGAGCTTCCAGCTTGACAGGCGCTGTGGGCAGCTTGTTATAGGTGAGTTGGGTTGGGAAGCCGGCAGCTGGACGGGGATACAATGGGGGATTGGCCAATGGAGGATGTGGTTTATCAGAAAGAGCTCAGGGAAGGAACGGGGAGGTCTTAAAAAGTCGATGATGATGATGATGATGATGATAAGAATAGAAACTGAATGGAGAGGAGGTGGGCTAAAATTAGGGAAATGGAGCTGGAGCAAGATGGTGTGGACGGACAGTTGGATGCTAGCGTTGCGGGGAGCCTGGAAGATGACGTGCTTTTTCGGGAGCTGCAAGCGGATTGGTTGTTATTTCTGTCAATAGAGAGTTTTGGTGCGCGTGCACCTTGATAGTCAACTCAAACTCTAGAGTGCTTACCTTTGGAGCATTGTCCTGCATCCAAACCTGGAAAACAGGATATCGAAAAACATGAGAGGACTGAGAGTCCTCGCTAAGATTCATTACTTGGTATATTAGGAGCAAGACTCAAAATGTCGAGCAAGAGAGGAGAAACTCGAAAGGTCGGTGAAGTTGGCTTGCAGTGAGGTTGAGTCAAGATGCCAAAAATAACTACATTGATCTGCAGCTATTCTTAGCAACCCATGCATTGCCCAGATTTGCTGGATTTGTGCCATGATTGGGCAGATCCTTGCGCCCACGGCGGCTAAACGATGTGGATACATCTCTGGAGAAGTTACTCTTGAGTAGTCGTCTTTTATTGGCCAGGACAATATCTCGGGCGCGTACAATAACTGTTCCCTTTCGCAGCTTTCTGGCGTCGACATGAGGGTCCAGGACTCAGGGGCTCACAGCGTCCGACATCATCCAGATTGCGAAGTTGAATCTGGGGGTTTGTCATTTTCACACCTGTAAATAGAAGCTCATGTACAAGCAAAAGGTTAGATTGGCATTCAGATCAAGGCTAGTCAACCTGGCTGGCTGGATGCTTCTCTAAATTCGAACGTAGGGTAACGGCGCTTCTTGAGGAAGATGATTTGTCCGAGACCCTCGCAGAGCTATGCGTAAACGTCACCACATCTGGAGTTCTCGGCGGCGGCACACTGCAGTAGGAAATTCTGCATACCAGTGTCTCCAATCCAATGGACAGAGTAAAGACAACCGCCAGAAAGTTGTCTCTATGACAACCCTTTGATTTGCGCTGAGGTGGATATTAGAATATCGCTTGCGCCGGTCTGAATCAGGGTCTATATCTCCGCAAAGCGCTTGATCCACGAGATTGAGAGCAGCAGTGACCCCTTATTCCATCCGAGACAGAATCGCATCCAGAGCCATGATTGGAGAACCGAACATCCCAGATCAATTTCTGCAAGCTATCCTTTTCTGGACGCTTAGCTCTGCAGGAACACGTTTCAAAAGGTGACCCTGGACCTCTTCTCGAGGAAAAGCACGGTGTAGATGTGGTCTTCGGAGCCGCGCGCTTTCGCCCAGTTTCTCAGGCCAAACAATTGGAGGAGAAGGAAGCTCAAGGGCTTGCTGAAGCAGTGGGTATCTTGAGGGGTTGATTCAGATAGCGCGCGACAACAACGATTCTGCAGAATGTTGACAGCGGCAAACTCCAGGATTGTCGAGACCAGACAGCTATATAACTCTGCAAGTTTCTATCAACTTTGATGGTCTGGACATCTTTCACCGTTCTTCAATCTTCAATCTCCTCATCTCCCTCTTCCGCATAGAATCAAGGTTGCCAGCTGGACTGGTCTTGACACTTAATCAGCGCCGATCTTCCGAATAACCGACAAGGCTGTGCAAGGCCTTGCGAAGACACAAAGAGAGCCAAGCAACGACTATTATCTCCTAATTTACTGCGCCTTCGTGATCACACACTGGCTGTGTGGCAGTTGTAAGTGGATAGTGGATCGTGTTATTTTGGCGGGAAACAGACTAACCTGCTTAAGCGTAATATTACTGTAACTATACTGTCTGGTACAGCATAGTACGACCTGTACGTCCGCATCCTTCTCTCTTACTTACTTATACATTCGGACCCCATAGAGTCACTTTGCTCTTTTCCACTTTTGCGCCTTTGTCATTGTCATTTCTAGCTTTAGCGCATATTGTATACGCGCATATATTGATCTCTTCTCCCCCTTAGCTGCCGAGTGTCATCTCTACCTCACCTCTCACTCGTCCTCTGACTCTCGACCTTACTACAACAACCACTCCTACCTACTCTTCACTCACGACACCTTCATCTCTTATACCGACGAAATTCCCGGCAGGCTACACTCTATCGCCTAATCATGGCTCCCACACGGCCAAATCTACCGCCTCTGAGTACCCCCAGGAACATGGTCTTCCCATCAGAGCTCCGAGACCGCACATATACATGTCTCGACTCTGCCAAACCAACGGACCCCAGCATCAAAACCGAAGACACCGAGATGGCCATCACCCCCCCATCAGCATACACAGAATTCCTGGAAACATTCAGCCCAATCTTCGCCAGCCCAAACCACTCTCGCGCAAACTTCTCGAAGTACATGCTCGACAAGCCTCGCCCGTCACCAACATCCGCACCCCCAAATGCTGTAAACTTCCCTTCTCGCAGCCATGGCCACCGTCGCAGCAATAGCAATGGAAACAACACCCCTAATGGCCACTCATTCAAACACGCCTCCACATTACCCATCCCCTCGTTCCGGGGTATGATGAGTCCTAGCAAGAGCCCCGATCATCTGCGCCGTCTGCGTCTCCCGCCTCTACAGAGTCAGGGACATGGCCAGGCCCACGGATATGCTCACGGGCACGCACAGGGTCATCTCTACACACCCATGACAGCTTCCCCTCTGAGTGCAGGTGCATACTCTCAGTCTCAGTCCCGGTCTTCAGATTGGAGGTTCCATCAGCTCGAGACACCTGCTACAGACGGCGGTTCGTACAGCCTGCGACAGGTGGTTACGACGACGATAACGTTCCGAGTTGCGCCGAGGTTGGCAGCGCCTCCCTTGGGGAAGAAGAAGAGGAGGGTTGGGAAGAGGAATCTTTAGTCTTTCCTCTTTACCTACAGTATCTACTTAGCTATCTACGTCAGTTGAGTCTTAGCAGGAGCTCTGGAGTACTTGCTAGACTGAACTGAACTGAACTGGACTAGAGACTCCGGTACAAAGCAAAGTGTGTTTTTATTTCTTATTTTTATTTCATTTCATTACTGTTATTCTTGCGTTTGGATTTGCGTATGTGTTGTTTTGTCGAGTCTCGTTGGATAGAAATGGTTATGGTAGTTACCTATGGGATCATTGCATCACGAGCATGGGGCCGGTTTCTCTCTCGGAATCGGGAGTTGGAGGAGTTGAACTCATGGGATTGACTGCTAGTTACTACTTACTGCTGGGTTTTGTTATGTATCTTAGGGGAATCCCAAATTCTGTTAGTGGTTGGTGGTTTGGTTTGTCCATCGTTTATCTCAAGGGCCCAGCGCTGCCTTACCTTAGTACTACTAGTAGTAAGTAAGTACTAGTAGTAGTACCATCTCAGGTAATGAGAACGCCATCTACTGTAATGTAACTAACTAGTACCTACTATGGACCAAGAAGACAGATTAAGCCTCCATAACCACTGAGAAACCAACCGAGGAGGCACCTAAGCACCTTACCTAGATACCAACCTACTGTACTACTAGTAGTAGTAGTAGTAGTAGTAGTAGTAGTAGTAGTAGTAATAGTAGTAGTAGTAAGTAAGGTATCTCAATAAACAAGGGCTCCATACTAGGTATTATACTACATGTCAATACCCCTATCTCCACCCTCAAATCCTTCATTTTCCTGGTCCCAAGAAAGAAAAACAACCAACCAACATATATGATAGATCCCAATTCCCATACCGGAGGTAAGGCAAGAGAACGGGAAGAGTCCACCTCATCATCATCCTTCTGAGTACTTAGTTCGCTAGATCGGTAGCGAGTCAATGTCCTGGTGGGCCCCCCTCTGTAATTGAGGCGCTAAGCACAGACCCAGGCTGTCCAACTCAAAAGCTGAGGCGAAGGATCCAACGCATTAACCAATCCGGTTCTGATGCGAGCCAACAGCGCGAGTTGTGCGGTGCAGAAGGGAGACTAGTAATAATGGAAGACATTTGGGATTTTGGGTTGGTGTCGGGATTGAGTGGGTTGTTGATAGTGGTTCGGGCTATTTTATTTTATTTTGTTTTGTTTTTGGATCCTTTTGTTGGGTGGGTATTTCGTTACCTATCCTATCGAATATACCTAGCATGAGGATTATGTGTCGGTGTGGTTTCTTTCTTATTTTATACCTCCTATTACTAGGGAATCAAGCAATATAATGAACGGAATAAATTGAATTGATTTATAAATAATCTTAAGTAATTGGAATAAGTTGTATGTCCGAATGAGTGAATAGAAGAAAAGAAGATATAATAGAATAAAAGGGGCCTCTGGGGAAACCTGTCCGTCCGACCAAGCAGTTGCAGCAGTAATGTGAGTAAACGAAGGGATGAAGATAATGTCATGTAACGAGGGGTATCAGAGGCCGAAAAGAAGAAGAAGAACAAGAGCAAACAAGAGCAAGAAGAAGGAGTAGTGGTAGAAGAAGAAGAAGAAGAAGAAGAAGAAAAGGAAGTAGAAAAATAAAGGTAGAGTAGAATCGAAGGATGGAGAAAAAAAGAAAAAAAAAAAAAGGACAAAACAAACATATACTTCCAAGCAACCGAAAAGCAAAAAAAAAAAAAAAAAACAAAAAGCATTGAAAAGCGGAAAAGACGAGAGCCACCAACTTAATAATAAGTAACCTTGCTAGCAAGGATCTTTCAACAGATAAAGCGTGTCGTATCGTTCCATGGACGTCATAGTTTCTTGCTGGCTTGGAGAATCTTGGGGGTGTTGGGGGGTTTGAAAATAAGTATCCTACATCAGTAGGTACTCCCACTTATTCTCCTTCATGACATCTCGCCAATGAGGCAGCGGTTGTGGAGCAGGATCAGGCATCGCCTGCGTCAGCTCCACTGTAGACGAGGCATCATTAGCCAAGCCATCATCGGACGACGCTGAAGAATTCGGTGAGGACGGAGTACTATCGGCCACTTTCCAGATCCCCTTGAGGACACGGTACATGCGGCCGAAGCTGCCAAAGTTGCCAAGGTAGCCGAGGGCTGCGACACGCTCGGCCATGATCTTGCGGAAGAGCGAGGAAGGGAGGGAGTGGGCGCCGGCGATGAAGAGCGGCCAGACGAGGGCGCGGTCGAACCCGTGCGTGCCCGCAGGGATGTATTTGAGGGTGTCGGTGACAGCGCTGACGAGATTGGTGATGGATGCGTCGTAGGGGTCGAATGTTGGGAGGAGGCTGAAGAGGTAGATGCGAGCGCCGAGGCGGAAGAGGGTCGTCAGGATCTTGATGAGGACGTCTTGCCGGACGACGCCGGTGTTGGTGAAAGGAACTTCGAGCATTGCGTCGAGGGGCTCGGTCCAGTCGAGTTGCCCGACCAGGGCGTTGATGTGTTGGCAGATCGAGAGGTCGTCCAGGTGGTTTTCTTTCCTGAGGGACTCGAGGCAGGCGATCTCGGAGATGAGGTACATGATGCGGTCGTCACAGCCCATTAGGGGTTGGAGGCCTGAGGAGACACCGCGGAGGTGTTTTGTGCGGTAGGTGTGGGCGAAATGGGGTGTCTCGCCGAGCATGGTGGCGCCTAGGATGTCGATCCAGGCGATCAGGGCGACGTTGAGTCGGCTGGGTGCGCTGTGAAGCATCTTGACGACATTGGAGACGCCTCGGAAGTGGGCGTGCCAGGGGATGTCGGGTAGGTAGTCATCGGAGGTGCCTACCGAGCAGTTGTAGAAGATGATGGCGAGAGTGGCGTCCATGAACTCTATACTGTTGCTGTTGGCGTTCTTGAGCGCCTGGGTGAGCTGGCAGATTGCTTCGTAGCGGTGTTTCACGATATCGTGGTCCATTTCATCGTTCAGGCCCATGCTGGTCTTGAGGTGGATCGCAGAGACGCTCAGGCAGCAGTGCATATAGGAGCGGTTGGTTTTGACCAAGCTTAGGATCTCGCGGACACGACCAGGGCCGGTCTGGAGGGGTTCAGACATGGGGAAGACAAGCGATATGACGTTGTCGACGAAGTGATTGAGCAGTGGCCTGTCAGTCTCGCTGATTGGAACCATGGACTCGAGACACGATGACAATGGCGCCTGCCGAGGATTGCCGTATGAGTATGCGTAAGGATTCAATGAGTTATATCGTTGCTGAAGCATCTCCTGCGTCTGTGATGGGAATAAAGTGGTTGCTGTCGTTGGTGTAGGAGTGGCATTGAACCATTCGTTGTTGCTTAACTCGGGAGTAGGCATCTGCACCTGCAAGGGATTGACCGGGTTGAACCCCGTGGCTGTAGCTGCATACGGATTTTGCATGACAGGCGCGGGCGCGGGCGCGGGCACAGGCCACATGGGTTCACTGTCAGACCTGAACTCGAAGTTGAACGGCTTGGCTGGAGTCGTGGTAGATGCAGTGGCCGGGGTAGGAAGAGGCTGGGCGATGTAGGGCTCAGCATAGGGGTTCACAGTGCTGTTGCTGCTTGGTGGCCCTCCCATTAGTGTATCAGATGGTGTAGCCTTGCCGGGGGATCTCTGACACAGGTCCTTGATTCGTTGCATATAGTCTATTCCATGTCAGGGTTAGTCACTATTAATTGGGGGTCGTGCTAACCTTTCAAGGAGCCTTCCTTCTCCATGGTCTTGGTCTGTCGAATCCGATCCTTGACCCGGTCCCTTTGTCGATCACGTTGCTCAGTCGTCGCCCACCATGGTGGAGTCTTGTACTCGCATCGAAGCCCATGCCTGGAGCAAGACTGGCACGTTGGCCGCTCCTCGTCGCACTTCTTCCGCCTCAATCGGCAGGTAAAGCAGCCTGCATGCGCGCTAGTCAGCAATTGAAGCTTCGCCAAGGCATAACAGGAGGTGTCAAACGAAACACATACCCGAGCGTGATCGTCGATGATCCCTAACCGTAGTTCGTTTTGGCTGGGCAGCGGAGGTGTTTGGCAAGACCTGGTGGTTCTCACCCTTGTTCGCCGACGGCCGCGTAGAGGCTGAGCCCTTCTTGGATGCCTTCGGCATTATGGCAGACGGGGCGATGAGGTCAAAGGACGATGAAGTATAAGACAGCTCGGCCAATGATAGCAAGCTACCTTGATCAAGGCAAGTGATGGGACAAGTCAGATGAAGGAAGACAGTGACCTCTGATGTCGTGATGAAACAGAGGATGGAGTTTGAAGGATGCAGGGTGCAGAGGGTCTTTATGAACTTAGTATCATCTTGGTATCACGATCAATCCTCAAACAAGGCGCTGAATATGATGTTTCTATTTTTTGCATCCCAGGGGAAGGATGTTGTTTCAGAAGTCAGAAGAACTGAAGCTGGAGTGGAGAATTGTGCAGATAGCGAATAGCCATGGATATCACGATCTAGATATTGAAAAAGGGAAACGGACAAGGTGTGTGGATGCTCGAAGACGGCGCCTGTTGACCCAAGCGCCTGTGGGGGTGATGGAGTTCTGATCTCCCGATTCCGCCGCCATGCAGCTGGTGACTTTAGACACGCATTACAGGCTTGATTGCAGCAGGGATAAGCAGTAGCAAAGGAACTTGTAGGACAAAGGTGGCATCGGAATGTTGACTTGATGGTCGGCGCTTAAATGGTCAACTCTGATTGGCTCCACCTTAGCAAAGATCACCGATTTCGTTTGCTCCTTTCAAGAGCTTCTGACCACCCCGTTTTTCTCACCTTCGAGGTATATCCTCGGCTCTCCGTCGTATTGAGAAGCTTCTGGTGCAGACCTCTTCTCTTTGGCAATCTAACTAGAATGCTCTTTTTCTGCCCTTCTCTACGTGAAAAGTGGTAGAACTACGATGCGACCAATATTGCCATACAATCGCGAAGCCAAGAGGCTTAATCAATAAACTAACCAATGGCGGCGCCGAATCGCGGGGGTGCATCTCGGCCCGCTCCCTAAGTGGAGTGAATCTTAACCGCCGGGAAGTCGATTGGACTGTTATTGTATAGGTATCCTTAATTAGTAACATTTAACCGCCTTTGCTGCACCTTAACGGCACATTCTCTGCACGTCAACACTAGCGTTGTTAAATTTAGCTAAATCACCCCTCCTAGACCTAATATCCTATTAATAACTCCTGTGCGTAAGTCATAATTAGCAACACTTAGCCGCCTGGCTTGAGCTAAAATTCAAAGCCACCAATTGAACAAGAAGAAGCTCGGGCAAAAAAGCAGTTCGAATGGCAGCAAAATTGACTTTAATGCACACTTTTTACTTGGCTTTCATATGCAGCTTGCAAGGATAATACCGCTAACCAACACACGTTGCGTGTCATTCACAAGCCCTTCCCCGCTGCTGCCTTTCCATGTCTTTCCCGGGCTTTCCCCAGAATATGGTGCCGTTGCTGACTCGCTAATGAGCAAAGATGAGCTCCCATTTGCTCTTTTGTTTCTAAATTAAACCTGTCTCCTCTTGTCGATATAGATTATTTTCTTTTAATAGATTATCACAGCTAGCTGGCATCCCGCTATACCGACATTCTGCATCGACAGAGACAGAAATAGAAACTCCACACTTTAAGCTTGAATACTGAATGGAGTTATGGATTTACTCTTCGGAATTCGGATACGCAATCGAAAATAGAAACTTCAAGCTTCGAACTTGAAACTTGGAAGCTGAAACTTGGAGTTGGGTGTCCAGACTATTGCGGGCCTAGATCATGGAAGCATTGTGGAATTGATGGACTTCTTTCTACCTTAATTCTAGGTATGAGCCGACAAGCTCTAAGCTTAATACGCACTCCAGCAAGGCGACTACAAATGGCTAGAGCTCGGTTGTTGAAGGGTAACATGGCAAAGTAGGGCCTACTACAAATAACCTTAAATATACCTAACGAGGTCAACACTTCCTGTAGTCTGTACTTGGACTATTCGAAGTCTCGATGTTAGATTCTTTGTTTGCCCTCCGTAGTTGCCCAAAGCTTTGCATAAGGTGCAATTGCCCACGATTAGACTCGATATCGAGCGATTATCCCGCGATTGCTATTATTAAACTGTGAGAGCGCGCCATTGGCATCAAGCACGCGGACGGCGATACGGCGTTTCTATTACCGACCGACGAGATTCAATCATGAGGGAGTACAATCCCTGACCTTCGGACCAACTGTGAGCATCCGGCTTGTGCGCCAGCTTCGCGCCTTACTCAGAGCCGGGATACGAATTTGTTAAGAGAGTTCTTCTGTCTGGGCCCTCAATCTCATCACTATCACACCGACCTTTCCGCCCGCCCCGCTTCGAGGGATTTGGATTTGCGAAAAGGCTTTTACGAGGTCTGTTGATTGTTGATTTCTTTCTGTTTCCTATGCCATGTCCAATTCTTTCGACACCCATCGGCAGAAGTTTGTGGGAGATACTCGTGTTGGGCATGAATACGGCTTCACACTCGGTTATAATTCCAATATCTCCATGGTTGATAGCTTAGTACTCCGTAATGATTGGGGGAAAAGGCTGTTTGCTACCTCGTACTTTAATTACTGGGCGCGGAAAGGATGTGAATTCTGCACTGCATCTGCTTTGCGCACATTGCCACGCAGTTCTGCGGGACCATCCATAGCTTGCTTTCCTGGCAGACGACACGTCGAAAACAAGGCAAATTGGGAGTTGGATGCAATGATTAGTATCAGTGATTGGCATTGGCTCTTCAAACCAGAATTGAACAAGGCAGAACTCATCCTGGCGCCAAAATTGGTCGTCGGCGCGAACAGATACAGTCGTGTGATAGTTTGACTTCGAAGGATGAGCACGCAGTCGTCATGCTCGAGAACAAAGGACAAATGGAATTGGCGAGTTCAGGCGCTGTTGTTGGTTGCTGGGGATATGTCGGTTTAAGTAGAAGACCAGCCCTGGCGTGATGCTCATTCGACTCAACATAAACCGTTTTGGGGATGATTGCCGCTCCACAGATTTAGGTCAACAAATCATGAGCGATGCTCTGATGCCGAGATGGGGAATTACCTGATAAAAATGGGCCTCCAGCCACCAACTCGAGCGATTGGGCGAGGGTGAACAGCGATAGGGAGTCGAGAACGAGCAAGGCGCGTAGAGTCGAGATCTGATTGCTCAGGAAGGCATCGGGGATCGGTGAACTTGGACTGGGAGCGTTCGAATCAGTAGGGGAGGACTCTAAGAGGATGAGAGGATGAGAGGTGAAGGATCGAGGATTTGGTGGGTGCACATCACTGTGCAGCGCTAACTTGCTAAGTAAGGCAGCCCGCCAGTCACGTCGAATCCCTCGATGGCCTCCCGCAGCCCGGCGCGTACAGAGAACACCATCGACCATTCATGTCCTCCCATCGCCTCCTCCGCCTTGGCTTCTCACCCGACTTCAAACCAATTGGCTGAGCTCTCTGCAGGATGAAAACCACGCACCTCAAGCTACTGCAAGGTGATCACTACATCACCGTCCTATCGCCAGCGACTCACCCGGAGCCTGGCCATTCGGCTGTGCTTAATCCCTGTCCGTGGTGAAAAAGAGGGGTCGGTTGAAACGTAGCCCCGGCGACAATCACTCTGACAGGTGGTTTCCAGCCATGGAGAGAGCCGTGACTTGCAGAGATGGTGAAACATAGCGCCCCCTCCCTGCCACAATCCCTCTCGCCTTAAGCGCTTGGTTATCTCCCGGCTATTCTTATACTCGCCTTTCCCATCTTGTCCCACATTTCCTTCTTTTCTCTATTCTTTCTTTTGGCATACAAGCTCTTCTCTTCTAATGATGCAGCGTCGAGTTTGCTGGAATTGCTATTGAACTTCGCTGATGATTGATATTCCTCACTTATCACCCTGACACCTGACTGATTCAGACCTCTTGTTGCATTACCCTAGACATCATGGTAAGCGAGTTCCGGCTACTGAGCACCTGAACCGTTTTTAACTTTGACAAAATCTAGGCCTCATCTCTTCGTGCTCGACGGAGGGCAGCGCCCACACAAGTCAATACGAAGGCTGCGGGGTACTACCAGCCAGCATGGGAGGTCGTCCAAACCCGCTACTCGAATACGACCAACTTCGACGATACAGATTTTGAATACAGTGATGAAGAAGATGAATCCCCACGTGTTAGCCTGGGCTCTGTAAGTATGCCTAGATATCTATCTGTGTCAGTACATCACTGATATAGATCCTCTTCAGTTTGGATATGACAGCAACTCCTCGCTCTCCACACCTGACCTTCCCACACCTGATAATGCACCAAGGCAACCTTTTAACTTTCACCTCGATAAAATGACCAAGGGACCCTCTGGTCCCCATCTCTTCAGATCGTCAGTCGGGTCGATTGGCTCAGCCCCTCCGACTGCGGAAGTCGATCTCTATTTTGAAAGGTCACCCGTGCAGACACAGTTCACCCAGTCAGAGTCCGAACCTACTCCGAACAAGTACCAGTTCTCTCCTTGTACACCCAAGGCTTATTCCACTTTGCACCCCGATGTTTCGCAAGTTGGGGAGCAGGAGATTCGAGGCTGGACACCAAGCCAGGTCGCTCACTGGATGCACATTGGTGGTTACGATGAGTCCGTCATCGACAAATTCCTTATCAATGATATCAATGGCACCGTCCTTCTCACCCTTCAGGCCGGAGATCTGAAAGAGTTGGGTATCAAGTCCTTCGGCAAGCGTCACCAGCTCATATCCTCGATTGACCATCTACGCAATACCATGCTGAAGGGGATTGGGCGACCTGAGTCTCGATCCGATTCTCGATCTCAATCGCCAACTAAGCGCGGGTCCTATGTCATGTCTGTCTCACCAACTGGGGAGATTCTGTCTGGTACAGGAAATCTCCAAGGGCAAACCAAGGAAGGATATGTCTCGATCGTGGGTATTGAACAAGCCCTTCCGAAACCTCATAGCTGCTCCAAGGGAGAGAACTGTCCCAAGTACAGGCGGCGGCAGCGCCAGATTGAAATGCTGGCTGCTGAGTTCCCCAACACCGTTTTTGTGCCTTCAGGTGATGCTATGGTTGCAGGAAACCCAGGCAACCCTGAGACAGCACAGAATTTGCTGCGGCCCACCTCAGATGCTCAGCCCTCAGTTGCTGCCTCTTCGGACGTCTTTGGAGCCGTGCAGACACCCCGTCTCTGCGCCGAAGCATTGAATGATGTCTCCCGACTAGATCCTCAGGAAAGCATACGACACTTCCTGTCCTACCAGGGTGTTGATCCCTTCTCTGGGTCGGACAGCGATGACAGCACTCATTACTCTCAGCCGCATTATTCTCCACGGGTTACCACTCCCAAAACAGCACCGGCTGTTGTTTCCCGGGGCAAAACCATGTCTCAAAATCTGCGCAGTCTCCCTAAGTTGGCGATCCCCAGTGACTCGGACTCTGATGAAATAACCACTGCAACTGGGACAGCTCCTGATGCCACAATCTACGGCTCTCCAACCGTTACCCAGCAGTATGGGCCGTTTACCAACGCCCAGTACGTGCCTTCGATCGACCGCTACCGTCAAGGCACGCCATTCACTGAAGTCGATGTGCCGGTAACTGCGATCCCGGATGGACCTATTGCCCGCGAAACTTCACAATCCGTACCACCAAACATGCAGTACGGAAACCTGATGCTACAGCGCCAGCAGCAGGACCCATACATGCGTGCTGCTTCCACACGACCCCGAGCCAGCAGCAAACCCCTGCCCCGCGTCCGTGAGGACAAGGCTCTCACTCCAATCGAGAATCCCTCTGACCTGCAGAAGACTCCCCGAATCCCACTCCACGGCTACAACTCATCTCTTTCCTCCGATCCCGACGTAACCAGGACCGGCTGGATGAAGAAGCGCAAGCCCGCCCGTTTCCTTAGACACGACTGGCAAGACGCCCACTTCACCCTGCGGGGAACAAACCTTGCCATGCACAGGGATGAACTAGCTGCCCTTCGCCACTCGCGCGCACTAGACCTCATCAATGTCGACGATTACACCGTCGCCTGCTCATCCGTAGGCACCAACTCGAAGCTCACCGCTGCCTTCAAGAAATCCGTCCTCCGATCCGGAACAAACCCATCAAACGATGAAGCCGCTTTCGCCTTCTCCCTCGTCCCAGCCCCAAAGGAAAACGAGAAGAAGCTCCTCTTCGGCAGCAGCAACAAGGGCGACATCAAGAGCCACCACTTCGCCGTCAAGACTCGCGACGAGCGCATCGACTGGATGCGCGAGCTCATGCTTGCGAAGGCCCTCAAGAAAGGCAGGGAAGGCGGCGCCGAGATGCAAGTCAATGGAAACTTCATCTAAGCAAATCCCAACTCCGCCCTAAAAAGAACGAAGCAAAAAAGACAAAAAAAAGCAAGAAAGCAAAAAACCCACCCGCAACCCACTAATCGCCTTGTACTCTATTCTCAAAACCCGACCTTCATCTCTATATGGCTTTCGCCTTCAGATTGCACGCATTCACTGGTCTGGTTCTGGTTTCGAACTACGTACTCGCATACATACATCCATAAAATCACACCCCTCTCCTACTGCTATTGTCATCGTTGATCAATTTCTCTCCGTCTTGTCTAATTCATACAAATTGACGACTTAACGACCCCCCAACCAAAGAAAGACTTCATTGTCCCAGGACAGCCAAGTCGTCGCAGGTCGACGCAGCAGAATCAGATACCCGAGATCCTCTCATTTCATTCATATATGTTGTGTTGTTATTTTGTTGTTTTCAGTTATTCCCCCCTAGTCACATTGCGTTGCGTTGTGTTCTGTTGTCTTAGTTCACTCATGGTTTATGATTTTTGCATCTTCTTGTTCTTTACTTTTTTTTTTTTTTGCTTTGCATGTGGATTTGTTGATTATGCCATACTTATGATCATGTACCTAGTTCTAGCCAGGTCGGTTGGGTAGAGTACAGTGAGGTGGGAAGCAGCATAGTATACATGAATAGTATCGCGGCATTAGTGCTGTTGCTAAGGTGTTTGTTTTCCTATGTTGCGGTAACTTGTTGTCTTGACTATGTAGACTAAGTCTCCATTTGTAGGCATAGGGTAGAACCCATTCCTACGAACGGACCTTGGTAGCTTCCTGGTCAGTCTACCAGGTAGTGTAGCCGAGGCAAGTCGCTCATGACTTGTCGACTCAGTATTGAAAATTAGATACCTCGTAGATAGGGCCACTTAGTTAAGCTTGGCCAGGTCGAGGCATATGATATGGTACTTCTAGCTAATCTTTCTATGATAGCGTAGCACATCATTGATAATAATGATAAAATCAAGAAGTAAAATTCCCCGCCCAATACAAAAATGAGCACACAATAGGCAATAGGAAAGAAACAGGTCGAACCTAATCATCCCATCATCCGAATAACAATATAAACCCATCCATCCCCATAAGCCGCACACCGAACCACCTCCTCCACAGGCGCAGACATCGGCACCGCAGCCCCATGCAGAACAGGCTTCGCAAGAACAGGCGTCCTCCGACTCGGAAACAGATGCGGGAGGATAGAGTGGAGTGCTGTACCAATTGTTTGCGTCTGCGTTTGCGTTTGGGCAGTTCCTATCCCTAATCCTGGCGATTCTGAGATACGGGATGAAGAAAACAGTGTTGATAGGCTTGGATGTTGCTGATGTGATTGGGTGGCTGATATCGTTGGGGGGATGGGTGACTGGACGACCTTTAGGAAGGGGCCGTCTGAGTCGGAGTCTGGTTTTGGCGGGAGAGGGAGGAAGATGCGGATTGGGAGGTTGCGGAGGGGTTGGTGATGGTTTAGTGGGAAGAGAATGTTCATTATGCGTTGGAAGGAGGGGAGGTCGACTTTACCAAGCGTATAAGTTAAGCCGTTAGCGTTAGCTCTCTCTATAGGGACGAGGCATTAGATTGGGGACCGAGGGGGATGGGGTACCATCTTGAACAGCCTTCCATAATCCCGATGAATCATCTTTCGATAGAGTCATGATTCCCTTCGCGGTACCGTTGCGGACGAAATCAGCCTCCTTGACGCTGTTGATGAAGGCGTCGTTCATGACCATGCCCTTTGCGTCGAGGCGGACGAGCTCCTCATCGGGCCAGTCGTTAAAGTGCACGATAAGTCGCCAGGGAAGCGGTCTAGAGTCAGAAGAAGAGGAGTACTCGTCTTCGCTTGATTTTGTGGCTGGATCGGCACCCGCATAGAGATCATAGAGGAGGCCGACGGGATAGTGCCATTTCAGCGGGACGCCTTCGAATGAGAACCAGCCTTCGTGGGGTTCTGAGGCGGCAGGATCAATGAGGGATGAAGAGAAGAAGGCTTTTAGTCTGGGGAGGAAAGAAGGGAGATATGAGAATCGGGGGCAGGAGATCTAGATGTAGATTTAGCCCAGCTCATCAGGGGAACAGGTTGGTGGCGTACGAGATATGGGTCTGTCTGGTCGTATGTGCGGCTCTCAGATGGAGCGAGGGTGATTTGTAGAGGTAGTTGGCCTCCCCAGATAGATTTCTGGATACTAAATAATGTGGCTTGATCCATGGCCATGTTTGTGCCTGTCAAAGTGTTAGTGCATCGGTTCTTTTAGAGTGGAGGGGCATTAAACATTACTGAGGCGATGCTCTCCCCCGGGGCTATAACATGGTCCGTAGCTGCAAGTTATCCTACAAACCTAGGTATAAAGAAAAGTAGTTCAGCAAAACAAACGGCTCAAGAGGATGATAAATGGAGAATGAATGTTGTAGTGATGATGGATGTTGTTTGGATGCAGGCAACTTTCCCCAACACGGTGGGCACGTGATTCACCACATTATATCTTCATTCTTTCGAATTGCGTTGGGATACTTGGGTCAAGTACTTGAAGACTAGTTTTCTGTTATTGATATACACTGTAAGTATATAGAAATGATATAGAAATGCGGTTGGGTCTGTTTGAACCTAAACCACTACTATCAATTTGAATATATATATTTGGCCAAGTCAACGGCCAATACGGTCGCTAACCACAGTTATTGACGAGAACTGTACAACCAATCTTCATTGAACCCTTTTACTGGCCAAGACAGACAGAAAGAAGATAGCAGCGTATTCAAGGGACACACCGTGAATATAGACATCGGCAAGCCTTCACCTTCTCGGCTCAGTCAACTCATTGAGGACTCAACGATATGTACCTTTACTTGTCGCCTATCTGGACGCCATAAGAATCATAGCTAAAGGTGTGAGATAAACTGATATTTTCCAAGGTCCCAATGTGGAGGCCTTAGTATGGTGATCGATCTATTGCACCTAAACGGTTGCCTTTGGTATCGCCTCGGGACCCGTCTGTGAGGACCGGCTGTAAGGGTACTAGGCACCTCAAGACTTTGAGATTTATTTGTCGCCAAATAGGCAAGGTCAGGTGAGTTCTGATGACGTGAGAGCGTGTTATGTATGCATCCACGCTGTTCGTGTGGCGGCCAACCCAGGCGTCACACGCCATGTGCACGCTGAGGCTTAAGCCACACCAGAAGTCTCGACCTGAAACATCACCATACCCAAACTGGGCAAAGGAAAGGTCTCCACAAGTACCTAAGAGTACGTGGCTGGGGACCTGACTTTACACCCAAGGGGCGTGTCATCCGCCTAAGATGGACCGTTCTCTGAATATTGTTCGCTTCGAGGATGTAAACGAGCGCCGAGGGACCATATATTCTGACATGCAGTGATTTCCAACTCCGAATTCGAATATGTAATTTGGATTATGATTCTGCGGAAATGATGGGAGCGGTTTGTTATCACGCGACCAGGGTAATCAACGCTAGAATGCGCAGGTTCAGGTTTCGCAGGGCTTTGACCTCTACAAACCATATACTCTAAGTTGTTCGGCAACGGTTAGGTTCTCGGATAGCATTCGCTTTGCAGGCGACAGGGTAGGTCTCAGCGGCAACGGCGGGCCTTGCGTTTGCATGAGGGCTCCGCTAAACATTCTGTACCTGTATTATTAGCCTGAAACGTTGTATGCTATGCTCCGTGGTGCCCGTAAACCCCTCAATCTTAATGCAAGCAAGGGGGACGTGGAGAACCTCGAACGTTGGCTGCGGAGCCAGTAGTTCCCCAATTAGATTGGTTGACATGAACATCCAAATAACTGATTTAGAATGCCATGATTTGCCCGTTACGATAACCACGCTGGAGCTGCGCCAAACCAAAATGTTCAGACCAAAACCTGGTCTCGTGTCTCTGAGGACATGATATGATACCCTGTGGTCGGGCTTCGCGTGAACCCGATCCCTTCACAACACATTCTTTCAAGCGCAGTCATTGTTGATCGATTTTAGGAATGATATAGTCTTTGATGCTTGCGTATTCACCGAGGTTCGCGCGGAGTATACTTGTCGCGCTTATACGAGGGTGAGGAAAGTGGTTAATGCCCTCCGCATCTAGCGGACGGAGCCGTAGACTATGGGGTAGGCGCCTTGAACAACATGAAAAAAAAGTACTCATTTGGGCGCAGTCATTGGACGACCGTTTGTGGATATCTGATGCATGGCCAAGGAGAAAACATGACGGGTTGTCTGCGCCCAGGTGTGACAGACCTGAGACAAGTACCTATCAGCCTCTGAAACGGAGATGAGCAACACCCCTCCTAGCCGTCAACCAAACGGGATGACCACAAAAGCGAAATAGGCTAGCCCGACTGCCGAATCCTCAATATAGAACCCCGCAGAGCTCCCCCGCAGAACGGGTAGGCGTTCGGTGGCTGTCTTATGCCTGTGGAACCGTCTAAAAATGAGAATATCTTGGAGCCTTGGGCCAACTTCGAGGCTTCGGCGTTCGGCCTTGAATGGAATGCATATGACCGGCAATTCAGGCTCTAGGCATCAAGCTTGGTTTCGGACGCTCAACCTTCCTCGGTTTCTCCTAATGGAATTTGGAAAATGTCGTATGCGATGAATATTGGTCTTGCCTGTAATAGGGAGAGTCCTTTCGAAGGCCAGACTATGCGCGGGTGTTCTCTGACACCCTACTACTCGCGGTCGAAATATTGAGCAAATTTGGAAGTCATCAGCTGCTGGCGTCACCTCAAGCTTAGTCGGCATGACGATTGGTATCTGGGTGTTCCAACCTCTGGGGCTTCAGTTACGCGAACCCTGTCTTTCAGGGGAGGATCAGCGACGTGCGGTCGCGTTGTTGATACCTTCCACCCTTGTCACGAACACCATGACCGTGTAGGGAAGGGAGCCCGTTGCAGGGTGGTACGTGGACTTGTGACAGATCTAGATATTATTGTTCTTATCAATGTTTGTGGATTATTACAGAAATGAACAAACCAGACAATAGCAAAGCAGTAAGGGCTCACTGTATTGCGTCAATCTGCAGCCCAACTGTCGAAGGCCCGAAGCGACGTGCATATCATCAATTGTTGGGGTAACAAGACCGAGAGCTTAATATTTTGGATCGATCTGATGTGGTTGTACAGTGCCACGGTGAGAGGGCGAGGCCCGATCGCACAGGAAATGACTGACTCGAATAGGAACAGCTCCGAGGATTTATTGAGTCTATGGAAAAATAGCCAAAAGCTGAGATTTGGTCCGTCCCCTTCCCCCCCCCCAAGAACGCCAGCCGTTGGTGCGGCTGCCGCTAAATCAAATGAAGGAATCAGGATTGAATGTCAAAACCCGGCTCGCTGGGACCAGATACAACAGGCGAGAAGCTTGATCACCCGCACGGGTTCGTTTCGATCGTCAGCGAGTTATTGGAAATCGCCAGAATATGCCACGGTTTCAGGTGCAGCTGGGCGTAATTTCGGGGTTGCCGTCGGAAGCCAACTGCCGCCGCAATTTTAGCGAGCATATATTGCTTTTGAACAGGAGGAAGTAGTGAGGCACACTTCATTTCCCTGACCCAAGCGTCGTTCACGTCAGAAAACTTAGTTGGCAGCTGTTTATGTGGGGCCTTCTTTTCCTCTGAGTCTTCGTGCCTCTTTTCAGCAGGAGCGAGGACGATCATCAAGACACGTCTCTCCCTGAGCTGAGGCCCGAGTCCTGGGCTGACGGAATCGAGGCGCAGTTACAAAGGGAGAATGTGAATTGCCGGAAATTGGCCTCGTAAATCTCGACCACCGTGGAAGGTGGGAATAAGAGAAGGGTAATAAGTTAGCCTAATAAAAATTTATCATAGATACGAACGGAATCGTGGGGAGCAGAAAACCCAAGGGGACGGGAAAAAGCAAAAACACTCAACTCAAAGACCCTCTGCCACTCCGAGGAGTTAAGGATATTGGGAGTAGCCAGAGCATCCTTAATCAAGAGCGTGGCTCCAAAAACATGCAATATTACTAGGAAGTTGGAAAACAACCAGCGAAGAGAAGGAAAAACGCACCTAGCCGTGATCAGATGCAGGATCAAAATCTGGGGTGCCTGGAAACTCTCAAAGGATGGTTTGCTCAAAGATGACAATCCAAAGAGCAAACTTGGATTGTCCGAATTAGAAAAAGGGTCTGCAAGAGCGCGGGAGGACCAGATGAGCAATCGTCATCAGGAATTCAGAGACCGGATCACCCACGTTCATCCATATCGGTTTGGGCTCGGCTGATCGTCCAAACGGTCTTTGATCCTTACTCGAGTCATGCTCGTTCAATCAACCCAACAAGACAAGCCCCATTACGAATAACATTGCAATCGGCAGGTTGGGTGTGTGCGTGGATCGAGATGCAGCCCAGGCCTGGACTTGCATCAAAGTTTTCACTTCGAGAACGTAGAAGATTTGGTATCCAGAGTTTCAGCCACTGTCCCTGCCAAGAAGAATGAACATCGCATGGATATCCCATGACCCTTGTTGGCTAGCAGGAGGAGTAACCCCGTCCCAGCGCAACTTCCTAGTCCAGTTGTCTCGGTCCCATTGGTCCCAATCCGTATACCGAGAGATTGGGTCTGGTGGCTTCCAAGATCCGGCTCATGTGCCCGACAGACGCCATACCCACTGCTCATGGATTCCCCAGAGAGTTCGTTCTGGACCCAGTTATCGTGTGGTGAAGATCCGGTTGGAGCTTCCTGCCTCGAGATTAACCCCCAAACATGACCAATACTAATCTTGTTGAGGACTAGGGCTCTGGTTGACGAACTTTATAGTCCCAGAAGGGGGGCCCATTGACTTGACCGGATGTACCATATTGTCGACCACAAGACTCGCGATTACCGCGATTCCGGCAAGAGACGGCTAAAACTAAGAATCAAACCTCTTCGGGGACGTTGGAGAGACCACCTACCCAGAAGCGCAGCATAGTTGAAGATCTCTATCTCGCCCGAGCGGCGTCATCCACTTGCTCCATTTCTTTCTCGTCGTATCTGTTGAGTTGCCTTGTTTATTTTTATTCTGCTCTTTCTTCATCATTCAGTCATTCCATTCCTGTCCAAGGGAAGCGAAACGGCGTCCTTCTTTTCAGAGGTCCACTCGTTCTTGTGACACTTTTTAGATTCGATCATCAGCCCTGGTGAACCGGATTACTACCTGGGAACCTCGAGGTATATAAGGCCGTGGATTCCTCGACAATTCCCAGCTACTCACTCACCTGCAATCACAAAGCACTCCCCTCGAGACATAGATTCTCTTCAGCTTGCGTCTGCCATTCTAATATTCACTCTTCGACACAACTTGCTCTCTGACTACTCGATCACCGCGGCCTGGTGAGCTTCCTCGTCTCTTCAAAAACCACAGCGATAAAACTGAAGTGTTGCGCAAATTACACTCACAATATGCCATCAGACGGCCAAGAGTCATCGAAGTAGGTCTTCGGTATCTCTACATCCAAGGCGAACTCGCTAACATTCCGGCATCAGGATGACCAATGGGGCGGGAAACAACCTCAGTGAAGGAAACGTGAACAATGTGCCGGACGAAAGCAGCGGCGGTGCCGACCGATTCTCTCAATCGCCCTCGGCGGATGAGCCATACTTTGCTCACGCACAAATGGGGGACCGTTCAGAGCACATGAGCCAGTTGACGAGCCAACTGGATGAGTCGGACGAGCTTCTAAAAAATTGAGAGAACACCAATTTGATATTGAAAGCACCAAGGGTAGGCCTGGTGCAGACTACCAGCAACCCCGCAAAACAGCCTGGGGGATCATTCTATAAACAAAGTGTATTGGAAAAAGCATTGGCATTAGCAATTAGGGGGTTGGAGGTTCTTGGGTGTATGTCTAGGAACGAGGCGTCTATGGGTCCAAAAAAGAGCAAAAGGGATAATCGTTTCTGTAGTCTAGCCAGGTTATGCGAATCAGGACAGTTTATCGAAGATAATTTGTGCGACTTCATCGTATTTAGTGCTGGGAAACTCATGGCCTGCAGAAAAGTGCTTGAACGTCACATTGTTTCCGAGGATCGCGTTAGCATCATCTATTAGTTCGTGTTGAATTATAATCGAGTCGTTCTCGCCACACATGATGACAACCTTGTCGCTCGCGAGGCCGTTTGATTTCTGCTCATCCGCGGAGAGCTCTTTTTGTTTGGATATATATCTTCCAAGACGCTCCCATGTTTCGCGTTGGCGTTGGTTTAAGATGGGCCCATTGCGCATGCTAGATACGAAGGCGTGGATAAATCCACTATGGTTATTCACCTGCCACAAGACCGCAGCCGGAACGGTAACATTAGGGTATGAGCGGGATAGTATTTGCGTCTCGGCTGCTCCTTGGGAAGGCATTTCTTCAGTGAGTGCATCACCCGTGTGAAGCTTCTTGTGCTGGGGCAGTGGGGTAGAAAGTGGCCCGGCTCGCAGACGCATACCAGAGAGGTATTTTAGGAATCCATCTGGAAGGCCTCCAGAGTACAGAAACCGGGAGCGGAAGCTGATATGATAGTCGCGAATCAACCCCGCTGGAGCAAGAAGCACCAGAGCCGACAAGAGCTGGGGAAAGAATGAGGCAAAAGACACAGCTATACCACCACCGAGGGAGTAGCCAACTAGACAGAATTTACCGGAGCCGGTCCCTGTCCATGAAATCGGCGACGAGCTTAAAACCAAGAAGATTTGAGTTGCGAATAGACGTTCATCTTGGGGAAGGTCGGAGGGACAATCAGAGTAGCCTCTTCCAAACCTGGTGCCAACTATCAGTAAATAAATAGTGAATTTGAATTCGTACGGGGCTGTGGAACCTACAGATCGAACAACATCACTCGGCAACCTCGGTCTACTAAGGCGTGGCCCAGCCCGCCGAGTGCGATGCTGGGGGTGGTGATTCCGTGGACAAACAGTACCTTGGGGCCATCTTCTGGGCCCCATTCGTAGACACGGATTGACCCGTAAGGGGTTTGCACGTCTCGGGCCCCCGGGAGTACGTCGATTGGTAGTGGGTGGTCTTTGCTGTCCGTGTTCGCAGACAGCGTGGCAGCCAGCGGGGAAGGCAGGACTTTGCCCTCCAGGTGCCGATCTGAGTAAAGGGCACGCAGGAAAAGGCCTACACTTAAAGATACCCCTGCGGCAGCGAGCAGGGCATAATGAGAGCGGGGCTCTGCGAGAGAAACCGAGAGGTTCTCGAAAGGTTGGCTGTACCAATGAGCCATGGCTGCGGATTCGGACTAACTTAGGGAGTCACAGATCGGGCTCAGGGTTGCTACTTCAATTTTGTTATGAGGGAGAAACGGAGGCAGAGAGAAGGAGTGATGAAAGAGCGATGAAGGAATGGCCGGACGCCTATCTCGGACTTGTTGGGTTCGTGAAGGTTGGAACCTTGAAGATAAGGCAGCTAGCCGAGGTTCCGCTAACCAGGTATGGCTAGTGTACAATTTTATATCACGTGTTTTTGAACACGTGCCATGGGCTCGGGAGTCATGGACCCATGGTTCATGGTTGATGCAATGCTTGCAGCCTTACGAGACTATGGACGTCAATTACTTTATTTCCTTGGCTCTTTACATAACTCGTGTTATGCGAGATTCACTATTTAATTGTGTGAGCGAGGATGTGTCTGAAACGCCACGACCAGAAGACAGCGCCATCCCCCACTTCTTCCCGGAGTTCCCGCTATCATAATCTTGCTGGATGGAAAGTGGGGCAATCCTCCAGGAGGTTCAGGACTCCAGGTTGATGTTTGAAGAGCGTTTTGACTTGCTTCAGGTTAAATCTGGAATAACACGGAACAAAACTCCGCGTTTCCTCTGTGCCTCGTGAGGATATTACGGAGTATCCTGTTCTAGAGTCGGCCCATGTCCAGGTGGAGAGAGGAAATGATCGCTCAGGTACAATATCAACCTCCCTGTCATTACTCTTCAGACAATCCGGTACCCCTTACGACGCTCCATATGATAGGCCCGCCGAATATACTATGGCACGTATCTATATCGTCTCTGTTACAGGGCGAAGAGCAACCCAAAGACTAATTAATCTCCACCAAAACCCTGGATGCTAATACACGCCACATTCTGCCCCACGCCATGCACTCCGCATTGACTCTAACGTTGCCCTTCTTTCGTACATCTTACACTAGAACGGTCAAGGACCTCATTACCGTCTCCTCACTGTTCTACTTCGGAAAAATTATGGCGCTGCCTACGCGCTTGTGCATGAAACGGACTAGGACCAACATATGATTCATTTTATTCCTTCCAATCCGGCAATCATTTGAGTGTACCTAGACTAGTGCGCTCATCCGTGGTAAGGTACCGAGTTGTTCCTTCCTACATGGCTACCGACGAGATTCGTTCAGAAAACTCTCACGTGGAATTGGTTCTTAAGGCTAGAAGTGCAAAAGCCTGGCTGGACGAATATGTGGCATTGCTCGCCTGGTTTCCCCGTCAGTTCCTCAATCAACGATAAGATTATTGCCAGCGAACTGCAGAGCCTCCTGCAATATCCCACACATCAGACGAAATCGGCAAATTCCTTCCCTATATTGTATCGCGTCCGATGCATCCTGTCCGGAGATTCCTCCGTAGCCTTGAACCGGATTGAAATCCCATAGCAAGTACTGTCTTTACTGGTTATTGGTGAGGACTCCACATCCCTCGTAAACGTAGCCAAAGGGCATCATGCATTTGCATTTGCGACATGGAGCTTTCTCCGGTCCCGAACCTGTCATGCTTGTTATCTTTTTGAAACAGTAGACAGAATGGCAGTATGGTCCATAGCACTGTTTTGATTTCCGGAGGGTGTGCTGGGTCCTATCGAAACGGGCATGGGGGTGATTCAGGTATCATAATTGAGCTTGAGATCAGGGTATAAAGCCTGGTGCTTTGCCTTCCCTTGGATATGATGATCAGCTCTACCGGACAGACAACGAAAGTACAAAAAAGTCAAGCCTCGTGACATTTCAAGCAAGATGTATCAGTGCTCTCTTCTCTTCTCGACCCTTATCCATTTCTCGGGCCCAGCAGGCAGGTACCCTGCAGGGGGAAGTACACCCGTCCTTAGCATGGCAGAAATGCGAAACCAGCGGATCGTGCAGTGAAGTCGCGGGCTCCGTTGTGCTTGATTCCAACTGGCGCTGGACTCACTCGAACGACAGTTCTACGAACTGCTAGACTGGAAACGAGGTAAGCTTCTCGTTGCGAACTCTGTTAATTCGCAGCTAAGTCTGTCTAACAGTGGGATGCGACTCTGTGCCCTGACAACGAGTCGTGCGCTACGAGCCGCGCAGTCGACGGTGCCGATTGAGGGTACCTACGGCATCACTTCGACTGGCAACTCGCTGACTCTTAAGTTTGTCACGGGCCAAAATCCCGTGTGTACCTGATGGCGGACGATAAGACCTACCAGATTTTCGACCTCTTCAGCAACGAGTTCGCCTTCGATGTTGATGTTTCTAACCTCCCGTACGGCTTGAACGGTGCTATTTACTTCACCTCGATGGACGCTGACGGTGGCTTGGGCAAGTACGAGAGCAACAAAGCTGGTGCCAAGTACGGAACCGGTTACTGTGACTCCCAGTGTCTCCGTGACATCAAATTCATCAACGGACTGATAAGATAGGACTAGGCTGCTTTGATGCTCAGGGAAACGTGCTCACAAGGGCGCAGGGGAATGTTGAGGGATAGGAACCCTCTGACGGTGACGCTAACTCGAGCGTTGGTTGAATGGGCACTTGCTGCCCCGAGATGGACATCTGGGAGGCTAACAGCATTTCTTCCGCGTACACTCCTCACCCTTGTGATAGCATTGAACAGACTATGTGCAAGGGCGATGCCTGTGGTGGCACTTACTCCGGCGACCGCTATGCTGGCACTTGTGACCCTGATTGGTGTGATTTCAACTCTTACCGGGTGGGCAACACTAGCTTCTATGGCCCTGGTGCCACTGTGGACAGCTCCTCTACATTCACTGTCGTAACACAATTCATTGCTGACGGCGGCTCTCTTTCTGAGATCAAGCGTTTCTACGTCCAGGACGGCCAGGTAATTGTCAACCCCGTCTCAAACATTGACAGCGTCGAAGGCAACTCGATCACTTCCGACTTCTGCACTGCGCAGAAGACCGCCTTTGGCGATGATGACATCTTTGCTAAGCACGGAGGACTCGCCACGATGGGCGACGCTGCATCGGCTATGGTCATTATCCTCAGTATCTGGGACGACCACTACGCTAGCATGATGTGGCTCGACAGCTCTTACCCCACTGATGCGGACCCAAGCAAGCCTGGTATTGCCCGTGGTACTTGCAAACAGGGTGCTGGTGACCCTGAGAATGTCGAGTCTCAGCACCCATATGTCTCCATCTCCTTTTCCAACGTCAAGTTTGGCCCGATTGGCTCCACGTTTGACCCAGCCGGTACCTCTGCTCGTCGCTTCTAAGCGGGTGAAGTAGATTACTGTTTGACGAGTTGTTTCTGATGGTTGATGCAATCTTCCGAGACCCAAAATAAATACATAGTGGACATAACAGGGCCTTCTTTTTTCCGTTCTTTTTTGGTTTGTCTTTTCCCTCCGTGTTCGTATATGATTTGACTCCTGTGAATCCCCCTAACCAGCATCAGGGGGCTCTTCTCTTGTTTCGTGATTCCTTTCTCTTCTTTCATGTACCAAATAAGGCAGCTCAAATATGACTCAACAAGGAAATTCCCGAGTCAAAGAACAAATCTTCCTTCTAGAATTTAGCTCCCAATGCGACGAAAAGACTAAGTGATCGGGTGGAAAGAACCCACCATAATAATTAAGGCGGAGGCTTATCAGATAACCGGAAAATCCCTCGGCCCGCACTCACCAAACAAACAAATCAAACCAAAGCTCCAAAGGCCAAAGCTCCCTCCAAAAAAAAAGATGATGATCACCACGAAAAGTCACAGCAGACAAAGCTACACCGTGGCACGTCCAATTGTATTTTCGCAATGTTTGACACAGTTTGCACCCTCCCGCTAAACGGGGACCTTTTCGCACAGGCAATTCACCCCTCCGAACCCGTTGTCTCGGTCGGTCTTTCAACTGGCCACGTCCAGACATTCAGACTTCCGAAGGAGGAAGACGAGGACCATAGCGATGACGATGGTGACCAAGGGTCGGTTTCGAGCTTACACAGTGGCAGGGGCCATATTGATACGATGTGGCAGACGAGACGGCATAAGGGGAGTTGTCGGACTGTGACGTTTGGGGTTGATGGGGAGGTGCTGTATTCTGCAGGGACGGATGGGTTCGTGAAGGCTGCGAGGGCGGAGACGGGGGTTGTTGAGAATAAGATATTAATTCCGGGGGCGAAGGATGGGTGAGTTCAATGGCCTCATTTACTTTACGGAGTAAATGGTCCTAATTTGGTTTTACTGGATAGGTCCGTCGATGCGCCGACTGTTGTCCATACGCTTTCTCCTCAGACGTTACTTCTCGCTACGGATTCGAGCGCGCTGCATTTGTATGACCTGCGTGTTCCGTATTCGAAAGTTTCGGCTCGGCCTCAGCAGACGCATCGTCCCCACGATGATTATGTTTCGTCTTTGACACCGCTCCCCGCGTCGGATACTAGTACATCGGGATTCAGCAAGCAATGGGTGACGACGGGTGGTACAACACTGGCTGTTACAGATCTGCGACGGGGTGTGCTCATGCGCAGTGAAGACCAGGAGGAAGAGCTCATTAGTTCCACGTACATCAGCGGTCTGTCATCGGGAGGGACGAGCCGTGGTGAAAAGATCGCTGTTGGCGGTGCCGGTGGCGTTCTGACGCTGTGGGAGAGGGGTGCTTGGGATGACCAGGATGAGCGCATCTATATTGAACGAGGCGCCGGCGGCGGAGAGTCCCTTGAGACGCTTTCTGTTGTTCCTGAGGAGCTTGGTAAGGGAAAGATGATCGCTGTTGGTCTAGGGACCGGGAGAGTGAAGTTTGTTCGGATGGGTATGAACAAAGTGGTTTTAGAGCTTATGCACGATGAGACAGATGGCGTGGTTGGCCTGGGATTCGACGTGGAGGGTCGCATGGTCAGTGGTGGTGGGCAGGTGGTCAAGGTTTGGCACGAGACGGCAGACTCGATGGGAGGTAATGGGGACTTTTCCGGCGAGAAGCGCAGTTTTGGCGGAGGCAGTGACGACAGTGAAGACGACGACGATTCAGATAACAATGATCGTGAGATTAAGCCGACTGACAAATCCCGGAAGAAGAACAAGAAGCAAAAGGGCAAGGATCGCGGTAAGGCCCGGGAGGTCATGGCGTTTACTGATCTGGATTGAGGGCTTGATTGAGCGATACCCATGTACAGCATTCCTGCAGTGCTCCGTAGAGTACCTGAAAACAATTACTGGGACAAGATCCTGCAATTCCGTCCTGGGGCACCAGACCGTTTCTGATATCGGATCGTGGGGGATTTCCGACGAGCGATTCCCCAGGAATAAGGATACTGACCAGCGATAGACGGCGGAATAGAGCATCAAAACCGATTGTTTCCAACAGAATTATCCTTAGTTTCTTCTCATCTTCCACTTTGACATTGCCGGTATATACTGCCTAGGCATGGTGTGCTATAACCCAGACTTAGCGACGGATATCCATGGATCTCAATGATCTTATCCGATTCTGCTGCCCCACGTTAGGGCAGTCTACAGTTTAGCTTCATGACGTTCCAAACTACTGGTGGAGAGTGGGGAGAATGCGCGGATTATTCATGATGATCAAGCTTCATCTGGTTTCCTATCTCAAACAGTGGATTTCCCCCTCTTCTCTCCGCTTCCGTTCTTTAGCATTTCAAGACCCAAATACCCAATAAACCACCACAATGGATGCTTTTGAGTATAACGCAAACCCCGGCCGGGTCCTCTTCGGCAGCGGTACCCTGCAGAAACTCCCCGATGAGATCGCCCGTCAGGACAAGAAAGCTCCCTTGCTGCTCTCGACTCCACACCAGGCCAGCCAGGCCGAGCGCGTCAAGGAGGTGCTGAAGGGCCAAGTTGCTGGTATCTTCACAGAAGCTACTATGCACACCCCAACGCATATCACTGATAAGGCCGTGGAATACGCAAAGGCGCAGAATGCCGATGTGGTTGTTTCCATTGGTGGCGGAAGCACCATCGGTCTCGGCAAGGCGATCAGTATCCGCACTGGTCTCTATCACATTTGCATCCCGACTACATATGCTGGAAGCGAAATGACACCAATTCTCGGAGAGACTGCCGATGGGTTGAAGAAGACTCGCTCCGACCCGAAGATTCTCCCCCGGACTGTTATCTACGATGTCGACCTTACCATGACCCTGCCGTCGGCGATGAGTGCGACGAGTGGTGTCAATGCGATTGCTCATGCTGGTTAGTTGCTAGGCTCTCTTCCCAGTATCACTTTTAAGAGGCTAACTTGTTTACGAATCTAGTTGAGGCTCTATACGCTCGCAACACTAACCCTGTAATCAACCTAATGGCTTTAGAGGGCGCCCGCGCACTGGCCTCTGCTCTCCCAGAAATTGTCGAGAACCCTTCCTCAGAATCAGCTCGCTCGCGGGCCCTGTATGGCGCGTGGCTCTGCGGAACCTGTCTCGGAAGCGTGGGCATGTCGATCCACCACAAGCTATGCCACGCCCTCGGCGGCAGCTTCAACCTCCCCCACGCGGAAACGCACACGGCCGTCCTGCCGCATGCCATCTCTTATAATGCGCCTAATATACCTGAGGCGATGAAGAAATTGGCTGAGGTGCTCCCCGAGAGCAATGGAGATGCGATCCATGGCCTGAATGTCCTGCTCGCCAAGTTGAAGGTCAAGCGCGGCGCCAGGGACTTCGGCATGAAGGAGGAGGATATCGACAAGGCGGCAGACATTGCTGTCGGTAACCCTTATTGGAATCCCAGGGAGGTTGAGCGAGCTCCGATCCGGGAGTTGATTCGGAGGGTGTGGGCTGGTGAGCCGGCGAAGGCTGATCTATAATGAGCGAGCATGATTGTATATAAATTGATATGAAAATTCAGGATCTTGCACATTCACATACAGCAAGCCTATTGATGTTCCATGGGTCTTCGGAGCAGTTGAGGCTTGTTTGAATTAACCCCTCAATAATTGGTCTGCGGATGGCGGGGTGAAGGTGGGGAGATCGGATGTGTCTGCAAAAAAAATTCTTCCCGCAACCACCCCTCCTCACGGCCAACGCAACGCGATTACTTGCCGTTTCTCGATAGCTAGTCAAGATGACTTCCGAATTAGAGGCCGCGCCCGTCCTATCTACCCCCGATGATCGTATCCTCGAAGCCACAGAGCCTGTCGTACCTGAAACGAACCGCAATTTGTCGGACGAGGAACTCGCCATCACCTATGACATTGAACGCACGTTGAAGGAAATCCGCCAGGCGCGGTACAAGCGAATCGCGCTTCAATTTCCCGATGAGATGCTGCCGGATGCACCACGGGTGTTTCAGCTACTTAGTCGAGGGTTGGAGGCACGAGATATTGTGGATGGAAGCTCTTCAGCTCACAAGGAAGGGTCAGACGGCTTAGCCGATTCCGTATCTCGTCTTGAAGTGGGAGATGCGGCTGAACTGCCACCGAACCTCTACATCTTGGCTGATACATCTTATGGGGCATGCTGCGTGGACGAGGTCGCAGCGGAACATGTAGATGCGGACGTTGTTGTGCACTACGGGCGCTCGTGCTTATCGCCGACTGCTAGACTTCCGGTGATCTATGTCTTTACCCGCAAGGACTTGTCTCTTGATAAGGTCATCAAGGCGTTCAAGGAGACCTATCCGGATCCGACCGCGAAGGTGATCCTCGCTGCGGACGTGACCTATTTGGATCATGTTCCGGAAGTATACTCGCGATTGGTGCAGGAGGGGTACAGCAATCTGTTTGCTACGGCGCTGATCCACGACCCATCATCCGTTATTCCAAACCGCACTGTTCCAGACTTGGTAAAGGAGGCTCCGGAGTCGCTGGTGGACTGGCAGCTCTTTCATATTTCTGAACCGCCAACGGCGCTCCTTCTGACGCTGGCGTCTCGAGTGGCGGCTATCCACATCTATCCTACTGACGGCCCAGCTGGCGCAGACGTCAAGCCTCTACCCGCATCGACTGCAGCGGTCCTGCGCCGTCGTTACGCGATCCTAACCCGACTCAGCACAGTCCCTATCTTCGGCATCCTGGTCAACACACTGAGTGTAAAAAACTACCTTCATATTGTGGACCACGTAAAGGAGAAGATAGCAGCGGCAGGCAAGAAGAGCTACATGTTCGTGGTGGGCAAGCTGAACGCCGCCAAAGTGGCCAACTTTAGCGAGATTGGTGGCTGGGTTGTCATCGGCTGCTGGGAGAGCTCACTGGTCGACAGCAAAGACTTCTGGAAACCGGTCATTACACCGTTTGAGCTGGAGGTTGCCCTCAAGGGGGATGATGAGCGGGTCTGGACAGGAGCCTGGCAGAGTGACTTTCAAAGTATCCTTGACCAGCCACCCCCAGCCACCTCCGGAGATGGCGAGGAGACAAAGGATGCAACCTCCACTAGCGATCAGGATGAGGACGAGGAGGACATGTCGGAACCCGAGTCTGCACCACCAGAGTTCGATCTTCGGACTGGTCGGTACGTCTCCCAGTCGCGCCCGATGCGGGATTCCGCACCCCGCGTATCCGCGCAGGGTGGCTCCAAAGGTGCGAATGCAGCTATTTCTGCGGCTGATGGGCCGTCCACCGCGCGGGCGCTCGCTAGACGGGCCAAGGGCGACTTGGCCATGATCGGCGGCTCTTTCTCACCAGGGGCGGAATTCCTGCGATCGCAGAGGACATGGACGGGCTTGGGGAGCGATTTCAATAGCGCCGCGAACAGTGTTCAATATGATGGCGAGGGGGTAGATGATAGCACGCTGGTTGTGGAAGGGCGCAAGGGCATTGCAAGGGAATATACTGTGGGAGACTCAATAGACAGGCACTAAATAATCCGGCCCCTTCTGAGATCTACAGGAACCGTTGGACTAGGAATCATTCGAGACCTGGGCCCGATGCATATTCCAGAATTGGATGCCTACAAGAGAAAGTTCCTGTGTGGGATGCCTATATCTGCACTTAATTGCACAGTCACGCGTCACAGCCAATAGTGAATATGGTATTGACTCAAGCTAGTAACCACCTAGTTAATTAGCTAATGAAGAGCTAATAAGTATCCCAAATCACAAACCTCAGAAACTTGTGAGAAATAAGGAAAGTAAAGTGAGGAGAACCCTGGAAATGAACTAACGCGACCTATCACATGATAGGCGCTGGACTCTGCCCATTTCCTCATTCACAGCGTTCTGAGTAGTTCAACAAGCCCCTTCAGCTCTTACACCACTGGCGGGTTTATAGTTGATTTTCCCATCATCTCCTCCCTTCCATGGCTTTCTCCCTTCAGATATCCGGATCCTAGGCGAACCTCGTCCTCCCTACCTACGCACCCCTCCCTTTCACTGCACCCTTATGATGCGCTGTGCCGCCCACAGCCTTTGCTGTTTTCGCGATCTCGCGTCAGCCTAAACTTTAGTGCGAAACGGAAGGAGATACGACAAAAAGGGTGCAAAAAGAAGAAGATAGAAAGTGTCATCATGTCCCTCATTTACGACTCGTTACCGCCTGGTGCGGAGAGACGGGGAATTGAGGAGACGGTGGAGGAGATGGGGGAAGACGACCACAACCAGCAGGATATGGTTGATACTGCCCTGGAGCAGTCGTCGCTTGCCTTAGCACATCGCCCTCCATCGACCTTCGAGCGAGTCATCACCACTCACACCCCGATCCTAGAATCCCTCTTACTCCAGACGCCGACCGCTACCATTCTCAAACTCACCCACACCTCTCGCTACCTGCGATCTTTCCTCCGCTCCTATCCGACAGCATGGAAATCTCTGTCTTTTCGCTTACTATACCCTTCCGGCACGCCGTCGCCGCTGCGGATTATTCTGCCCGGGTCGTCGGATCCCCGGATCCCACGACAGTCTCGACCGTATGCGCTCGACCAGCTGTTGATGAATGTGGTGGTGCCATTTAGTCCGTGTTTGAAGAGCCTGGAGCTAGATAACACTGCGGTCTCTGGACAGATCCTAATTTCTACCGTTTTGAATTCGCGGCGGGATACGCTAGAACACCTCTCTGTTCGCGGGTGCAAGAATGTCTCGCTCAAATATCATATCATCCCGTATTTGATGATGTTTGGGCTGCAGTCCGATATGAACATGGAGGATAACACTGGCAGCTCGCTGTCTACGAAGCAGCTGGCGCTGAAAAGCCTCTACACTTATCGATGTCGCCATCACCGACGACGGCCTTATCTCTCCTCGTCTCTCACGCGAAAGGATTCAGACTCGGAACCTACCCATGAACTGGTCAATATCTGCCACAAACTTGGAATCTGGACGGACACGGCGTGGTGCTCTACCCCGGCTGGAAGATGTTTCCGGAGGAGAGGCTATGTCACGATGCGGGCCCCACAGGGATCGCCAGAAGTATGGGTGGTGTTTGACCGGCTCTGGAGGTCGAAGAATTGGATTGGCCCGGTTGATGCCCCAGGCAGCCACCCACTACAGAAGGATGGCAAACTGTGGGAACATGATGAAACTGGAAGCTTTGGTGAAGCACTTGGTACTGGAGAGAAGAGGGATGTAAGTGAGGGGAAAATGATGTCGACACACCTGCGCCGAAGTCACCGACGGTTTGTCGAGAACGTCCGCTGTGACGGTTGCTGCGAGGAGATTTCAGAGCGCTGTGAGCAGTGCAGTATTCTGATGCATTGCGTCGGGTGTCGGAAGACGCTCTGCGCTAGCTGCGCGTACGAACGGCCATACCTTCACTCTCATCCGCCCAAATCGTCAGTGACGGGAACGTTCGCTGGTCCTTTCTGGTGGGCCCCTGGCTCCTCTACCTCACCTTGCTTGATGTATGATCCCGCTGAGAATTCACAAGACGATGCAGCCGTGCAGTCCAATATATTAAATTACCCCGCGCTGAAATTCCACTGGTGCTGCACTGAGCCGGTCTTTTCGGGGGGTGGCGGTATTAGTATCGGTACGCCGAATCGTGATGTCGACCAAGTCCGCGCGGCTCCCTTACCGCGTGGCCAAGGCTGGGAGGATCTGGAGTATTCAGCACATGAATGGAGCAAATCGTTTCCCAAGTACGCCTACGGTGATCCTCGCAAGCCAGACTATACCCTTGAGGCTGGCCACATTGCGATGATGAAATGGTTGCTAGGTCCTCCCGATCGGCAGCCTTCTGCTTGTCCCCGGAATCTCTGTAAGGAGTGCTACGATACCCCACAGTGGAAGGTGCACTGTAAGAGCTGCTCCAAGCCATTGTGCATTGAGCACGACCTGCGTGGTCTTCGCCTGCGAATCTGCGGGTATCGTGACCTCACGTTGGAAAAGCTAGCGATTCAGAATCCAACCGAAAAGGCCACAGCGACGAGCTCCTTATTGCCTCAGGCGGCCGAGCCATCGTCATCACCTTTTCCGAATGGTGCAGCCACCGGCTTCGACCTTCCATATAGGACCCAGCGAATGGTCGATTCCACCACGAGCAGTTTCACTGAAGATCAACCTGTCCACATCAACCTTCCAGCCATTCAACCCCTGGCAACTTCTAGTACAGCAGCAGCTCAACCCACCCACCGCCGGTCCCGCAGCATATCCGCTTCAAATTCCAACCGATCCCGATCCTCCTCCCCCTTTTCTTTCTACTTGGACTCGCCTGTAGAACACCACTCCGCAAAATGGCAAGGATGCCAATCCTTCTTCTGTCCACAGCACCGTCCTGCCGGCGACCAGCGCCAACGGTGTGCCAGCGTTCTCCGCGAATGTACCAGTTGTTCCGTTTACGTCTGCCAGGACTGCGTGACGGCCAATCCACCATGCAAATGCTCTTACTGCGAAGCGAACTACTTATGTCCAAATTGTGCGAAGCTCCGTGACCGCGACGGCACCTGTCGCCGCGTAGCGGAAGAAAAGGCCCTCCGCGAACAGAAGCTACAACGAGATATGCAAAAGCTGGAACGGATCTTGGAGGCAAAGCTCGCTAACGAGGTTGCGGAATATGCTGGCCAGTTTTTCGACTCTGTTGATCCTTCGAGCTCTCTACGTGTTCCTTATTCAACTCTCGACCTTGATGACAGAGAACTTGAGGAGATCGAAGACATTGCTCAAGTTCATTTGTCTTCTTCGCCTCATAATGTCGACGTGCACGAGAGTCTACAGCTCCTGCTCCTTCAAACCCTTCTAGGGAGCAACGAGTAACCTTAGAGTGCGTTCGTTTTCTACCTGTCTGCTTCATCAAGCGTAAAATGGTCTGTTCTTTAAGATACCATGGCATATCAGTCGGTTAGCGAATTCGTTTTCTTCACGCTTCACTCTGCTTTATTCGTGTTTACTATCGTTTTATGTGGTCTGTTCGGCGAGGAGCACTTCACTATGGATGGGATGGGATAGGTTGGGATGGGTTTGGGAGTGATATGGTCTGATTTCATTTCCGATCTTCAGTGTGATTCTTTCTGCGGCTGGTCTTTGCGAGGCATCAAACGGCGTATCCAATGGCTTTTATCTCAGTTTTCTCTCCTCCGTGTTTCGAGTAGCTCGTTACTACCCCATTAAGTACTGTTTGAGCAACTTTAGGTCAGACAAATAAATAAGACCGAATATATTCTTACCATATTACCTATTCTGGTTCATAGTCCGTGATATATATATATATACTTCACGTCAATATCATGGAAGAGCGAAAACCATCTCTGTTGGGCTATAGAAGCACCCAGAACAATCACTAAACAGTGAAGCTCGGTCGATCACCAAAGCTGTCTGAGCGGCAGCTGCCCCGCCAACGCGCCAAAGCTCAACTCTCCCCCTCAGACATGGTTTATTGAATCCAACCTTCCCTTTCTACTCATAACCATAATCCCACTCCTATCTGCCCAAACACGATATCACAAAAATTCAAAATGTCCGCCCCAGAACAAGAACCCACTCCCGCCGAAACCGCCGCCCGCGAGCTCGAAGAAAAGCAACGCAAGGCTACCGAAGCCGCCGAACAGGCTTCCCTCCCCTACAAATGGACGCAGACGATTCGCGACGTGGACGTCACGATTCCCGTGTCTGGGACATTGAAGGGACGCGATTTGGACGTCGTGCTGAAGAGGGATAAAGTTCGGGTTGCAGTGAAGGGGAGCGAGGCTATTATTGAGGTACTTACCCCCCCTCTATGTACATTACCTATTCGCTCGGTCCTATGCTGCAGTCCCTTTTTTTTTTTTTTTTTTTTTTTTTGAGCAGGGGGAGATCAGCGGCTAATGCTAATGCGAATGTAAAAAAATAACAGGGCTCTTTCCCACACCCTATAAAACTCGACGAATCGTCCTGGACGCTTGAGACAACCAGTCACCCGCCCGGAAAGGAAATCTCGATCCATATGGATAAAGTGAATCAGATGGAGTGGTGGGCTCATGTTGTGACGACGGCGCCGAAGATCGATGTTAGCAAGATCACGCCGGAGAATTCGTCACTGAGTGATTTGGATGGCGAGACTAGGGCGATGGTGGAGAAGATGATGTATGATCAGAAGCAGAAGGAGCTCGGGGGGCCGAGCAGCGATGAGCAGAAGAAGATGGATCTTTTGAAGAAATTCCAGGCGGAGCATCCGGGTATGTATATGCTTCTATGTGCTTTGCGGTTGAGGGTACTCATGCTAATGGATGTTCATAGAGATGGACTTTTCGAATGCGAAGATCGGTTAGTGGGGGAGGGTAATGTTAACGAAGTTGATGATTTATTTGCTACATCTTTTTCTTCATTGTTCCGTATGAGGGTAAGAAGCGTACTCCTCTTGTAGTGTAGATCGATCCCCGAGTTGGAGTCAGGCACACTACCAGGCCGCCATTTACGAGCTTCAAGTCCGTCTGGCCATCATTGCCTCAACCATTTCGTATTATTCTGTTCAAGCACTTCCGTACGATGCTTCTCTTCTTCTTCTTTCATTTCATCCGGTATAAACTTGGGTAGTCTACCATGCAAGGCCAAAACGTACCATTCCGTGTCAAACTTCCCTCCAAACCCGAGCAACACGTCTACCACGCCCGTCGCCCCCATCGCAAGTCCCGCGAGGGCTGTGCAAAGTGCAAGCAGCGGCGAGTCAAGGTACGCTGGCGCACCAACATTTATTACTTTGATGCCCTATCTGGAACCATTAACTGATAATAAGGTGCAGTGCGACGAAACGCGCCCCCGCTGCCAGAAATGCGAGAGACTCGGTCTCAACTGTACCTACGAAGCCATCCTCCCTCCCGGCTGCGGAAAGCTGAAGAAGCAAGGCAATGACAATGCCCTCGTTGCGCAATTTCTCGACCGGATTCCCGCGGTCACGCCTGATGCGACGGCGCACTCCTTCGCTGTCCGTGCGGTAACAATGCAGATTGATGAGTTGCTCCACATAAGACCGGGAGTGTTTAAGGATTGCTTGAGTAACCTGGATACATTGCGCCACTTCCAGGATACGATCACGCCGACTATTATCAGTCAGACGGGGAGGAGTGTCATGCGGGGGAAGATGATACGGTTGGCGTTGGAGGTATTTGCGAACCACCTATATCCCGAAATGAGCCTGGGCTAACTTGATACTGGTATAAGTCGCCATACCTAATGCATAGTATAATTGCCGTTGCAATTACACAATTGCGCAATGCCCTCCCAGATACCGATACCAGTCTAGACAAATACACGCTCCTCGAAGCACACCACTGGCAGCACGCAATAAGACAATATAGCACCGAGCTACAATCTCCTATCGGCCCCGAAAACATGGACGCGTTATTCTCTACTTGCTTCATTATGACCGTGAACTCCTTCTCAATGGACTCGTACAACCCGCGCCAGTCGTTCGTGTTCTCGCCGAACCCGGCAGAATCATTGAATTGGTTATTTATCCAATCTGGACTGCGCCATTTACTTGGTCGTGCCAGTCCCTGGGTGCGGAAAAGTATGTGGTGGGATATGTTCATGGAATCCAGGCATGACCTGTTCGAGGATACTCGCTCGGGAAGGGATGGGCTACACCCGGAGCTCGCATCTTTATGTGGGATAACCGACTTCTCAACAGAAGAGAATAACCCATATTTCTGGCCGTTACGGATGCTGACGCCGCTGTTGACGCTTGAGCCGTCCGTGACGACATTCCCGCGGATAACGACATTCATGGGCCGTCTAATGCCCGATTACTATGAGCGTTTGACTGCAAAGGATCCGCCTGCGTTGGTGCTTCTTAGCTGGTGGCTAACGCTCATGCTGAAAGTCGACATGTGGTGGGTGGATAATCGCGCCAGATCGGAGTGTGCTGCTATCTGCATGTACCTGGAAGATAGCTATGATCCGCTTGTCCTAAGGCTCTTGGAGTTCCCTGCTCAAGCGTGTGGATATCTGCTTCAACATGTTCAGTGCGATCTGACTTTGCAGCCCTCACCTTCTGGCTTTTCATTGAACCCTTTTGGTGATTTGCAGAGTCTCTACAATCCATCTCTCGTCGAGAGGGAGACGGTTGAAAGTTCCGAGGACTTCCTGGCCGAGGGCTTATACTGCTAGAACACTAAGCATGTGGCTGAACAGCTCGAGCTTTGCCATGTTTCTAATGAGGTCGTTTCTGATGGTGTAACGGCTGACACGAACAGGGTGTGTCTCCCCAAGCAAGAGCTTTGTTTGAACCACCTCAGAGCTTATCATTCCGGAGGTTCCTACTCGCTTTGGGCCGGTGACAAACTGACGTTCCTAAATAAATCCTCCGGCAGATAGCACTTACAGAAGCCTCGGTGGGGGCTTAACTAACCTTTAGCCCGTCGTGTCCGGTTATGGTACGATACCAAGATATCGTGGTTATCCAGTGACTTGCAATGATATCACTGGATAGTTACGATCGGACTGAAAGCCCGATAAACTATAGCTTCGACAACCAGTACTATGCTGCACGAATCCGAGTCAAAACCATGAGCAATATGCGTTTCGGGATGTGACCGCTGCTTCTGCGGAAGTTGCGCAGAAGGAAGTCGCAACCATGAGTCCAACATCACGACGAGGGCCTAAATTCTGTCCTCAACCCTTCAATGATACGAAAAATCATATCCTAATCCAGAGATATAGCACCATCTTTATCATATTATATGTTATCTTCTGAGATTAATCCTCTTATATCCCTATACCGAACACTACCGTCGCAAACGCCTGGAATTCCGTTTCAACTATGACTAGAGTAAAGGCCGTTCGTAATAGCGAACCCAGCACCTCCGAGAAAGCTATACCAGATGGGCATATGGTTAACATCATGCTATGGGAGCTGCGTCAGGCAGTGATGCTTTCCCAACTGCCGAGGGTCATAGAGCTGCTGGTGGAGCACAAATGTCCCATTGACCGGATGATTATCCAGTATGCGGCAGTGACCTATTATAACAAGACTATATTCGGGTTCGTCGTGTCGTCCCTGGCTGAGCAAAGGCTCCATCTCTTGAAGCTCGCTCGAACACATCTATCGCAGACTCAACTCAAGAAATTAGGGATACAACCTAAACAACGACTTCTAGACTGGCAGGCAGCGGCTACAGCGGCTGAGTTGTTGAAGTCTAAATCTATCGATTACAACACAGTCAGATTTTTTGTTCCTGATTTTGCTTGGGCCAGTAGTGACACATCTGTCTACTTTTTAGTCGGCTGCAACCAGGAAGCGGCGCAAATACTCTACGCTTCTGGATTCAAAAACTTTGACGCAGTCGATCAATTGATGTACTCGCCGCTGTCAGCGTTAGAGATGCCAAGTCTAACCGGATACCATGGCCAATATCAAGTGAAAAATCCCACCGATGTTCTTTTCAGATTCCTCTCCATGTGCTCGTGGTTCCATAGCAGAGGAGCTTCGTTGAATCGCGTGTTTGGGCTGGCTCGGGCGACACCCTTGCACCATATTGCCAGCCATATTGGGAAGTCCCTCGCGTGTTTACTCGAAGCCTATGGCAAAATGCAAGAGGGTGAAGATACAAGAAAACTCGACCGTCGCTTCGCCAACGCTTGGACTAGAGTTTTGCGGCCGCTTATATCGGGTTCAACTATTCTCCAAGAGATATTCAAGGATATAGAACATCACGACCTGCTCCTTTGTCCATGTTCGCTTGGGGGCACCCTCCCTTTGAACGTCCTGCTAAACGAGATGAATAACGGATGCCACCCGACGAAGATGGTTCGATTGTCACGAGCAGTAGGTCCCTTAATCGCTCTTATTGTGGAAACTCGAGGCCCCTCCAGTCTAAAAGCTGTGCCCGACTTGTACGAACGCCTGACCTCAATTGTGATCCGTGCCTGCAGCGCTGCGTGCCTCGATATTCCGCATACATGTCGATCCGCGAGCCTTCAGAGGTTCCGTCTTATGGAGCCAAAGGGACACGCCATAGAAGATGGCTTGAACAAGGTCGTTTCCTATTTTGAAGCGAAATTCCGAGAATCAAACGTCCCGCTGTCGCAGTTCCTCAGTGAATAGTGGTGTTAGATAGTTTGACCAATACCACATAATGATTATCGGATAGTTTTTTAATCTCTACTACCTAGAACCTCTGCTTCTGGCGACCAAGGATATACCCTCGGTCCCCAAATATATTGGACCATACTTGTTTGTGACGGGAACCGTACCACTGTCGTCCTCATCAGGGCCAAAGTTTCCGGACTAGTCTAGAGTTGACTCGAACTTGATTTCATAATAAAACCACTAGTATTTCTTTCAAATGTACCTAGGTAAACAGGTCGGTCGGTAGGATAAGTAGGGGAAGTATGTCTAACAAACATCCTCAACCTTCACCTCCTTCCCATCATGCTCCCCGAGATCCAGCTTAAGTGTCCGTCCAAATACCTCAAGGAGCATCTCGAAGCATACCTTGCTGATAGCCGGGTCGTAGCGTCCTTTGCTTAGCTCGTCACGGATGAAGGCGTCTGTGTGGTTGTACGTTAGTGCTGAGTTCACTTTGTGTGGGGCATGGATGACGAGGGCGAGGAAGGGGAAGGGGAAGGGGTAGGGGTAGGGGTAGGTAGGGACATACGCTGTGCCCAAGCAACCTCATAAAAACTAAACAAGACGCCCTTCTCGTGGAGCGTTTGCCGGATTAAATCCCTTCCTTGGGGTGGGACGTGGGTGTCGTTTTTGCCGAAGATCTGTTCGTGAAAATGGAACTGTTAGTTAGCTAGCCAGCTAGGCACATACATACACCCTCGCGCCCTAACTATTCGGAAGCAAAGCCCATACATACCATAACAAGCTCCCCTTTGATATCCGCCGCCCTCTTCAGCGAGTCATCATCTTTCCCCTTCGCAAGCGTCCGACTATGGATGTCTGTCGCGAAATAGCAAACCGCCGCTTGGATCCTGCTGTCGAGCGCACATCTATAGGCGAGATGGCCACCGAGACACATACCTGTTGCGCCGACCCGGCCGGTGCATGTTGGGAGGGAGAGGAGGTAGGAGACGGATAGGGAGGCATCTTCGTCGTAGGCGGATAGTTTCTGTACACACCCACGAGTTAGTATTATAATTGGCATTACCTGTTATCATCCATTCGATTCAGAGTTCCCGCTAGGGGCTTGAATCGATGCGTTGGCTCGAAGGAAAAGAGTGGATGATACCTTCGAAATCTTCCACTCATTCCCACGATCTGTATCCTCAGCATTATAACTTAAAGCCTCGGGGCCAGTAAACTCATGGTAACTTGACGGCGCGACGGCAATGTATCCCTGTCCGGCGATTTGGCGGGCGAAGCGGGCAACAGGGCCGGTTACTGTTTCGCCAGATAACAGTTAACTCGCTGTCTTGATCTTTGGTATGGTAGTTCAATTGGGTTGCGAGGGATAAAATTATACCTTGGTAAATTTCACTGAACACGACTACCCCAGGGAAGCGAGCGTTGGGGTAGCCTGGGATAGAGGGGTGGAAGACGTATAGTCCTGTGCCTCTGGTTAGCAGATTCGGTGATGTTGGGTTGGTTGGGCGTACGCATTGAGCCATTGCCGTCTGCGGTCGTGGGGACATCGTGGTGGAATTCCTTGATCAACATTGTGAGCTGCTCTTGAGTCTATGTTGTAGCTTTCTACGGAGCTTTCGGGGTGCGGGGTGATTTGCTGATAAGGCGATATCACGTGATATTTAGATAGCATTTTATTCTTGAATCTAGAGTAGCAGTGGTGGGCGTAGGATTCACTGGTGCATGTCTTCAATAAAGATTATCGTAATTAGTGTGGCGTCACGGCCATCCAGAATGGACAAGCAAGCTTGTACCCTTCGTGTCAGTATAGGGGGGGGAAGCAAATCAAGATGTAGAAAACAGGTACAGAAGCGAAATAAAAATAGATACAGCGAATGGGAAGGATTAGGGTTTTTAAAATCCAAAGGTGCCGTAGCATCAGAAGAATTTAGATTCTGAATCGGCAAGTTATCTGGCGACATTCTTGCCTAGCTTGAGCTGGGCAGTCCATAATGTAGTGGACTGGAGCTCAGATTTGGAAGGGGGTGCTTGGAACACGCGCTTAGAACACGTACTAAAAGGAATTAGTATGCAGTCAAGTAAGTGGTATTGTATACTCACAGGAATGAAGAGATACGGGACCCGTCTCTCGTATTCGGTCCATGCCTCGCCGTACTTGTTCCGGCAGCGCTGAATATCCCGCAGAGCACGATGGGAGATCATGCACGCAAAGAAGAGGGGATAGAACCATGGGAATGGGCTGCTGAAGCCGGTGATAAGGCCCCAGTTCAATGCAAAGTAGAGGTCGCAAGTATAGTGGATCTTGCGAGCCTTGCCGTCTGTGAAAATTAGTATACTCCATAAATTCCTTGAAAAGGATACTTACACCACCCATCAATCAAGATCTTGGAGCCATCCGCCGCTGTGATCGTCTTGGGGTTCGTGAGGGTTTGCCATGGCAGTTGAGGGAAGGCCTTGCGGAGCACCCGGGTGCCGCGTTCCTGCTGGCGGTATCGGTTCTTCTGGCTGTTCGTCGTGTCCCAGACCCAGTACACAAACAGGTAAGCCACATAGAGGAATGCCAGGAAATAGCGATTCCAGTGGTAAGTAGCAGGGTCGTGGTTGGCAAGGTAAATCGTGCAGTGGCAGTAACTCAAGGGCACACCAGCCAAGTTCCAGAAGATCAACATAAAGCCCCATTTCTCATAGTACATATCCCTGGGACTGTTAGCCCAGACGCTTTTACTGTTTTCTGTTTTTTTTTGTGTAAACTCACCATGTGGATACAATGCACTCTTCGCCTTTAGAGCAGGCGTTGGCATAGAGGAAATGCGCCATCAACAAGAAGCCAACCTCCCCAGACACGTATCCGTAAACCTCATATTGTCTTGCGGCTGTACCCATGGTGACGAGTAGAAGGATGTACCAAGGCAGGCGGACTTCGAAGAACATCTTAAAATCTAAGATGCCGAACATCCGCGGGTTGAGCTCCGCCCCCATGAAGAAATCATAAATGGGATAGCCGGTCATGCGATGTTCTGCTCCGCGAGCAAGTGTTGAGAAGTAGGCAACAAAAGCGACCAGGAACCCAGAGATGATGGCCACGCTCATGAGAGAGCCGAACTCGTCAATGATTGTGTATAGTTTGAAAAGGCCGGTGAAATGGAGCGCACAAGCAATTGCGATGGTAGTCCAGAAGGACCAGAGAGCAGAGCAGTAATATGGCAGCTGCTTACCCCCAAGGTGTGGCAAAGGACGGCCCATGACGGTGATTCCAGGGAGGAGCAGGTAACAGGCACCTTCGAAGATGAAAAAGACCCAGTACATAGTCCATGCATTGAGGGAGGGGAATGCGCCTTTGTACGCCAGGTGTCCCAAGTGCGCGAAAAATTCCGATATGCTTTGGCCTTCAGACGGACGAGGGAACTTGCCGTCATAGTAGGTTGCGCCGATCCACATGTAATACATCAAGAGCGGAAAGCCGATCATCATGGCGAGAACGCCCAACGAGCCTCCAAATTCATAATGCCCGCTGTAGTCGACCTTGGGATCCTTGCCTTCGACCCAGCCGTCGATGATCCGTTCCTTCTTGGCCAAAGTGTATCCATTGCTATGTCCGTTGCTGTGCCCGTTGCTGTGTCCATTGTTGTGTCCATTGCTGTGTCCATTGCTTGGAGGGATCTTGATTTCATCGTCGGAGATCTCCTCACTTTTCACTCGCGCAGAACGTCTTCGAGTTGTCGATCGCGTCCGTCCCTTAGTCTCTGTTGCTGAATCAGATGCCTCAGATGGCGCAACGCTGCTGCGGGTGACTCGACGGCCACCAGGCGTCTCGACGTAACCAGGACGGTCCACTTTCCTAAGAACACAATCGTCAAGTAAGCAATTGACCTAGACCATATCCCACGGGGGAAGACCGGGGCTAGCCAAGGGGACTGGTTGTCGCAAGAAGATTTGCGCCCCTTATAACAACAGAGTGGCAACTTACTTGGGGGATCGCCCAGTCTGGGAGCGAGTAACGGTCATGGTCTCCTAGACATACGAGAATTGATAGGTATAGCCTTCCACAAGAGGATTACGGGTAGAAAGGGGGACAATGGCCGTGGAGAGAGGGAGAAAAGGAAAGTTGGCAAGGGTGGAATGTTGTGGCGGCAGGTCAACAAAAATAAAGCTGGGGAACCTTGGCTTGACGATCTTTCAAGGGGCCAGCAAATCATTAATCAATAATTCACCGCTACTACTGCAGGATTTTATTTCTCCCCACGCAAAAACAAGATCACTTGCATGTCCAAACATATTGTCAGAATTCTAGTATTTAACTGGGTCTTCTAAATCCAATAGATATAGTTGTATACGGTGTATGATTCGTGAAATGCAACCGTTGACTGTCGACTCCTGCCCATTCTACTCCCAAATATACCAATCATGAGACCGCGCTCGCGCTTCTAAGGAACAACCAGGAAGAGAAATACAGAGAAGAGGTAGTATATAAACATAGCAAAGGGCTGGCGCGGAGATCATCGGAGGGTCAAGCGCCCCTTTGGATATTCGTAGACATGAGCGTTATTTTTTTGTTCTTCTTTCCCTTCTTCTTTGACTGTGAGGAAGAGGCGGTTTCATCGACAGCCGTTTGGGCAATCAGCTCGGTCTCCTGCTGAGCAAGCAGCTCGTCCTCCCACCCTTCTAGCCACCCGTCTCGAGGGGTAGCTTTAAGGTGATCTGGCTGTGTTCCCGAATTTGCTACAGCAGCGGTCCCCCACACTGTGCGAGTTCCGGGGGGGCTTGTCGAAGGACTGGCCAAGGCACTGAAGTGAGAGGATGACCGAGGAGGCGAGGCAGAGGACCCTAGTTCGATATTTCCGACGTCAGCTGCAGAGGGACCACTTGCCAATGGTAAGAAGTCACGGTCAGAGAATGGACGGTCGCTGGCGCTAATGCTCGGTCGCTTCTGGCGGGCTGCAGCCCAACGCTTTTCATCCTCCTCCTTCTCGGCTCTGATGCGACTCTTCTCCTCGCGGGTTTCCTTCTCTTTATTCCGCTTCCGTCTCTTTCCTAGTTCAGTGCCAAACTGCTCTAGGACGTCCGGCATAACAGTATCTCTCCAATCGCACTCGAGGAAATTGACCTCACAGCCTTGAGGGAGATGGCCGAGGTACTTGACTCGTTTGCGCAGCTCGTCATCGACAATGTGGCCAGTAGTTATGTGTTCGACTCGGGGTAGAATCGTCGCAGGAAACAAGGAATAGTCACCAAACGCGGCTTTTAGAATGCGAATGTCAAGTGAAGAAAGATAGTAATGGGGTAGAGCTTGGTAGAAGAAGTACGGCTGGTCAGAAGGATGAGGCGCATTGCCGCCTTTCTTCCGGTCCGACGGTGCACTATTGCGGCCGGTCGCAGGATGTTTTTGCTTGGACCTTATGCCATTCGAGGTAGTCAAACTCGTGTTACCCATTGCCTCCGTCGTCTGCTTTACCTCGTCCTGTATGACTGACTCCTGGCCAGGTAAGGATATGCCTGACTTAGCGGCATGTTGGGACGCATACATGAGCGCAACTTCTTCCGGCGGCTGCTGGAGGGTGATTGGGCCTTTTGGAGGCCGACTGGCGGTTGATTGGGGTGACACCTCAGGGGGGTTCCCAATTCCTTGCAGCCTTTGCTTGGCTTCGTTTATGGTAGATACTGCCTTTTTCGTCCATGTGGTCTCATCTCCAAACAATATTTCATCTTCTTGCTCCTGCCTGCGCAGATCTTCAATCTCGAGATCGTACTGGGAATTCATGTAATCTTCTCCCCCTTTCATGATACGCGCATAGTCCGCGACCTCTGCAGCATGATACCAGGGTATGTCCTCGCCGGGAGCAAGACTCTCAGCACCGTCCCTGGGGAGCGCGAGGGTACTAAGCGGCTCCCGCTTGACTAGCCTCAGCATAACATCACCGCCCTCGAAAGGAAGCACACCTTCCTGACCGCTGAACCATCTCACAGGTCGTGTTTCTGACGTGTAAATGCTATCCCAGCAGATAGGGCACTTTTTCCAGCGCACCTTCTTTTCAGGAACCGGATTCTCATCGTCTGTCGAGTGCATAAAACGAATTAGACAGGGCAGACAGAAGATATGCCCACATCGAGCCATTCGTGGTGCCACAGGCGTAGACAAGCAAATTGGGCAACTTGAAGCCTGGGTCTGGGCAGAAACGAGGATCTGGAGAACCGAGTCCCAGTCCAGGTGGACGTCGGCATTAGCCGCTTGGGCATGGTAGACGCGGTTTGGTGTTACGATAAAACGATAATTAGCATGCACGTAGCGAGCCTTGTCCATCGCATGATAGCCAGAACCAAGGCCCCATGAGTTGTAGCGGCGCGTGTTCCGCGGCAGAGGATGGTATTCGGGTCGAGGAGGAAGAGAAAAGTTCATCAAGTGGGTAATGGACGTTTGTCCCTTTCGGCTTGTTGTCGATTTCATGATGGTCTACATACTCAATCAGCGAGGCCAACTGATGATTGGCCAGGAGAGCACCTACCGACTCATCGATATCATCATCTAATAACCGGGGGCGTCTTTGTCGCTTGTGCTGGCTTTTCAGAGCCTGGTTGTTTCGAGCAGAGCTTGAGCTCCTCGACGCTAATCCCGCGCCAAAACTGCCCGATCCTCCCACGCGTCGAATACCGCTATCAACTGCGGGTGCGGAGTGGAATGCTGAAGATGACTTATTCGGGATGTTCACCGCCTTGGAAGAGATGGGAGTCTGGCCAGCATTGGACGACATTGTTTGCTTGATGGAAAGCACCCCAAAGTCTGTCTTTCTGGGGATGATGAACGGTGGGTTTGCAAGGTTATTGATATGAGGGGCCAGTGAGGATGACTCAAGGCGGAGTGTTCTGTAGGGGGTACAATCCAAGAAGCAAACCGAAATAACTTAGATCACAACAAAAGCAGTAAATTCGAGCGGACGGATCAGATAACCCCCGAGGGGCAGCAGCAGGAGAGGAGAAGCACCAGACACCTGATCCTCCTCCGGCTCAAGGCAAGAAACAGGAGAAAAGCCAGTGAGGGGCGAGACTTTGACTGTATGTCATCGGCGGTCTTGGCGGTGGGAGCCTCAGGCACGTGCCGCCCGCCGAAGCGCCGAAAAAAAACATCATGTCAACCCAGTTGGGCAACTCATCGCCTTTCCGCGGTCCGTGGTCCTACCTCCTCCCCAGTCCACCCTCTTGCCCCGGGCTATTCTTTTACCTTCCAACCTTCTATTCACTAGTCAGTTGGAGTTCCGGTTTGTAGATCCCGTCTCCTCTTTTTCTTTTTTCGCTCCATCGCCTCCCCTCTCTTCGGTGCGTTTGTCATTCGCGCAGCTAACACGGCCTCTTCTCTCCATTTTAGACTTTCCTACACCGACACTAACGGGTGTGATCATTCCGAATACTCTCCCATCGTATCGACCTAGCCGCTCCAGAGGGAGAATGGCCGCCTAGAAGGCTCGATATCCCTTCGCGATTATCTCTATCAAAACCTCATATGGCTCCCATTGAGGCAAAGCGTGGCTGAAATTGTCAAGGCGGCTTTCTTCCGTGCCTGGACATGATGAACCATCATTTGCCCGCAATTCCCCATGGGCAGCCACCTATCCCTGCGCCCCGGCGCCAGCAGGACGTTCCTTACACCAGTGGACCTCCCAATATGCGATCACCTCCCGCATATATGGGTTATCCGCCCCAGATGAACGGCCATCCCCCGGCGGCCGCCTACTCTCCGCAGCAATACCCCCAGTGGTATGCACCTTTCCCACCGATGCAGATGCCTCCTCGTCATTACCCCAATCCCTATGCACCGGCATTCATATCATCCTATCCGTCGCAGCCCCTAATGGCTCCGGCTCACATACCGCCACAATCGCTTCCTCTACAAGCGAGAGCGTCAACTCCCTTTCAGAACCCGATGTCTCCGTCTGTTGGTCCGGGACCTTCACCGATCCCGCCGCAGCCTCGGTCCCCTGTAGTGTTTCCCGCCCATTCTACACCTAGTCCAGTCGCGTCTTTGTCTCCCGGTCCGATACCGGCCAACGCTGTTCCGCCCCCTAAAGAACCCTTCCGCGCTCCGGTAAGATATTTTCTGCTTCTCTCATTGCTTAATTGGTTGCTGATATATAAATTATAGCTCCCATGGCTTTCAATTCCCGATAGTCCTTTCCCGGCCAGAGCTCCCCGCAGACAGCGAAACACTCACAATTTGCAGGCTTCCACCCTTTGTGTGGAGCTTCCTGCGAAAGATGGGCAATGGTCTCGGAGGAATGAAGAGCCAAGAAATAGTAAAACTCCAGAAACGCAGGTGCAAACCCCTTCTAAACCGCAAACTCCATTGTCAGCTGCTCCCTCTGTCGCGGATTCCACCCAGCCCACGACACCATCTTCAACTGTGCAGGGTTCATCTACCCGCCCCCAGTCTCAATCTAAAGGGCCGAAAGCAGCCATCCCTGTTGTGCCAGTCGTTCCGGCTATTCCTGCTCCAAACACCGCTCGTCGCAGGACCAAAGGCGATGCTAGTCGACCTTCTGAAACATCGAAACCAGCCTCAGAAGTTATCAATACAGCCGAAGAGACAGGGTCAGATGCTGTCGCTCAAACAAATGAATCTGGGGAGAACAAGCCAGAGGAGCCCGCCAGGCCTGCAGCGCCAAAGTCCTGGGCGGACTTGGTTCGGAACAAGAACCTTGCTCGTGCAGCTGGCCAAAGTGCTCCATCATCGGGTATAGTCAATGGGGTGGCGAAATATCAAAACCAGTCTGTTGCAGATGTTATCCTGAACATAGGAGACGATGTTTCCCAGTACAGCGACAAAGTGACTTTTCTTGAACCCAGAGGGCTCGTCAACACAGGTAACATGTGTTATATGAATTCGGTGCTCCAAATTTTGGTTTCATGCGTACCGTTCTATCAATTCCTGGACCATATCGGGAAGCGAGCGTCGCACAGTTTCCAGAGCGATTTCCCCATGATTGATGCTTTGGTTATGTTTATGAAAGAGTTCCGTATCATTGACGCCGCTCACGACGAAGAGCAGCTGCGAATGAGACTGAAGGCAAATGAACTTGAGGAATACGGAGAGGCGTTCATCCCAGAGTTTGTGTATGAAGTTATTCGCCAACTGCCGCGTTTCCGAGACATGCGACGCGGTCATCAGCAGGATGCGCAGGAGTTCTTGGGTTTTCTCCTTGAAGAAATGCACGAGGAATGCGCTCGCGCTGCCAAGGATTCAACCAACTCGCCAGCGACGAGAATTGACCCTTCCGCATCTTCTACAGACGGTGAAAACGGTGACGGTTGGCTGGAAGTTGGCCACAAACAGAAGCCTGCTGTCACGCGGTCATCCGGTCACATTTCATCGGAATCCCCGATCACGAAGATCTTTGGCGGCAAGATCCGATCTGAGTTCCGCGTCCCTGGCAACAAGCCCTCGGTGACCCTTGAACCGTATCAGCCGTTGCAACTTGACATCGGCGCCCCCGATGTCCATAATATCGTGGACGCACTGAAAGGTCTGACCAAGTCAGAAAGCATTCAGGGAGACTTCAATTCTTCACGCGGCCCCAATGTCACTGCCACCAAGCAAGTTTTCATCGAGACCATGCCCCCTGTCCTCATCCTTCACCTGAAACGGTTCCAGTACGATAACGTGACACACGGTACGCAAAAGATCTGGAAGAAGGTTGGGTACCCTCTTGACTTGGAGATCCCTCGCGAGGTGTTTCCTCCTCACCGGCGTAACGTCATGATGGCTCAGGGCGGTCTTCCCAAATACCGACTCGTTGGTGTCATCTATCACCACGGCAAGAATGCCAGTGGTGGCCACTATACCGTGGATGTTCGTCGTCAGGAAGGCCGCGAGTGGATCCGCCTCGATGACACCGTCATCCGTCGGATTAAGAGCGAAGATGTTGCAGAAGCTGGCGGAGAAGAGGATCCCAAGGTACTGACTGCGGCTCTAGAACAGCACAAGCGCGATAAAGAGCCTACCAATATTTATCACCACATCGATCAGGGCGAGCAGTCCGACGATGGCCGAGGTTGGAGTCAGGTTAATGGCACTGGCTCGGGTGGCCACTCGAGCAAGAAGTCCACATCAACGGCCGTCAACGGCACTCCCAACCAGTCTGGGGCATCCTCCGGTGTCCGGACCCCATTGGGACGATACGGAAGCCGCGACAACAAGGTGGCTTACCTGTTGTTCTACGAGCGTATCCCATGATTGGGTTGTCCGACGGACGAGAGCGACCCGTTTCAACGCCGGGACACGATGCTCGATGCTCTATACTAAGAGTCGAAATGTGTTTGGAAGACGTTCACCCTTGAACAATCTAGTTTATTACCCATCAAATTCCCCATAGATCGCGCAATCTGATCAGTTGCACGACTGTCTACTTTTTCGATCGTACACATGATCCCACATCTCACCCCCGACTTTGATCAACACCAATCTATTTACTTTCCGAGAGAACCAGTCTCATCGGGAAGTTTGGAGGCTTTGCTTTGCCGTCCAACTTTGTACCCCACCAATCTGCAAACTTCATATTGCTATCTCTCTGATGGTTATTTTTTGGCCGTCCGTCATTTATTCTACACCTGTTACCTTATGAATTGCCCTTTACGGTAACTATATGCTGCCTATTCCCATATAGTTCATTTTCCCCTCATCTACGCGCTTGATAGGGTATGGTTCCCTTTTTACCTTAGCCTTTGTTTTCTACCACGATGCTGTATCTGGTGGATGTCGCTCTGATATATACCCCGAGTTTCCTCGCATAACCCATTGGTTCAGCTCATTCACGGAATCATCTTCTGGTCCGTGGTGTGAGACGGGATTATAACGACTGCATGAATTTCCTTTCATAGATGTGTGCGTGTTATCCAGAGCGTGGTTGTTGCTGTTTAAGAAGAGGATTTATCACTACTGAATGGGTTATTGGTGTGTTGTGTTGGGTCTGGTGTTGGAGGTATTCAAGACAGGAAGGGAATGGATATCTTATCTATGCTTATATTAATGGTGGACGGGGCCAGTGATGGGGTTTGTGACTGGGAGCGGTGTTTGCATGGGGAGAAATGCAGAGAAGAGAAGAGAGCATACTAGTGGATGTGAGATACAAAAAAGCTTGCTTCAATATAACAAAACTTCATCTTAGCTTTTCAGTAAACTCCTTCCGGAGCCAAAGTAATTGATCACTGTAGTGCCAGCACCATTAGCGCTAGGGTCTGGTAAAGTATATCGGGAGTCTAGGAAGTGCTTCTATCTATGGTGGTGGTGGAGGTGGACATTAGGGCATAGAGATATCAGTCTACAAAGCTGTTATCACTTTCACTTTCTGCTTGCCCATAATATATAAATAACCCTAACTACTCAGCATTATACTCTAATCCCTTTTGTAGCCTCCCTAATCTCCATTACTCCTGAGGATCCAAAACCAACTTCTTCGAACTCCGCCCCTTAAGCACATCCTGACCTGACAAACCTCACTAAATCTTCGCCAACCCACCGCTCTGCTGTTCCAACAGCGTAGGAATATCAACCGCCCCCCCCCCCCCCCCCCTGGGAGAAAGATACTCATAATACCACTTTGCAAAGTCCTTATTCCCCGGCTTCTGAGTCGTCATGCTGTAAACATCATAGACTAGCTTGACATTTTTAGGATGCTTAGATATTTCATCGATCTTTAGATTGCAATCACTGCAATCGAAGAAGAATAGAGCACAAATATAAGAAAAAAAGGCACATGGCATCGACTCAAGTCAAGGGAATGTTGATAATGTCTGACTAAATCCGTGCCATGACGTCTCGACAGAACCTTACCCATTGACCAGCACACTGCTGTGTACCTACTTATTTATCTTGGCTAGGTAGATGCCAATAAATAGGGGGAATGCTTTCCTTCGTCCACTGTCCTCCCAAGATATCGTGTCTAGATACATAGACTAACTTGTGAGGTATAGTATGGCAACCAACGAAGCAGCAAGTCGCTTACAGCTCTCATAACTAATACATGCAATCTGCGACTTGTCCCCTGGGTTCGGAAACCGTTTTTGATTCTTGGCCATGAACGGATCGGCCGACAATGGTCCTTATATCACGTCCGCGTCCTTGAACTCATCCGGCATTTGGAGATCGGCCAAGGGAATCTGCAGCCAAGTTGCTGCCAAAACCCTCCACTGTTCTTTATCCGGCTTCCACACTGATAGTTCTCTGAAGTCGGGGTTCTTGAATACCATCACAGCGCCGTTTGATCCAGCGCAGTCAAGTGCAGTATCGAAATCCTCGCTCGTGTAGACTCCCGGGCCAAACTCATTATCCCAATTACTGTTCAAAATTACAGGTAAGAAGGAAGCTATCGATAAGCACACGGCTCGACGAGGTAATCCCCGAAAGAGAAGCGCTCCACTTCCCAGATCCATCGTATCCCTGGGCCGACTTCTCAACTGCGCTTCTGTTTTTTCTCTTCTTTTATGACATTTCATCTTCAAACATAGAACTGTCTCCGGTAGCGTTTGCGGGCGACAAAGGGGATACAGTTCGGCAACTCTGTGGCGAGTGAGGGTGTCCGTGACTCGAGCAGGTATATTGAATAGCGGCAAAGCAACGACGGTAGGCGCGAATAGTGGCAGACGGGGTCCGAAGTATCTCTCGTACCTCTCAAAAATATACCCAGGAATCTTCTGCTCGTCGGTATAGTGTTCCATCAAGAAGCCTACCGGGTTTATTCCTAGAGGAACAAGCACTACTTCATCGTTTAATAGACATGCCGGATCGTCAATAACATTTACTATCTCGTTGAGCCCAAATAGCCAGAAAATGCTTCTGTTCGAGCCGATCATTTGGATAGACTCTATACATCTCAGTCAGAATTGCCGTGCAAATTCCCCAGGAGTAAAAGATAGGACTCACTTTTCCTTCTCTCGGACCCGAGATATTCAGCAATTTCTTCTGGTATCTCCCCAGGGTATTCCCCGCCTATCCAGAGCGGCTCGAATCCATTCGCCGGCAGCTCCCCCCAGTCTTTGATCCCTCCTTTGGCGATTATATGCTCATCTGGGTCGATTTCTTCGCTGCTACTCAAACTTATTTCATCGTCTCTAGTCTGTGCATATTCTGAAACACAGGAATTCTCAATGTCATAGCCCTCGGCATCGGTAGCATCTGTAATTGGGAGGTTGAAAACGCCTTTTAGTGGGATATCGACGAAAGGAACCATGTTGTGACCCTTGTTTATTTCTTCTAAACGTGCCAAAGAATCGTCGACGAGGCCACGTACCGAAGACAATTCGTTCACCACAGCTCGTACCGTGGTGCGTAACTCGGCCATTTCGTCAACTAGCTTTTTTCTGGCCTTGTGGGGCGTTCTCATCCAAGACAGAGGCTTGAGAAGATCATCGTGGATAATACATGACGACAAAAACGACGAAGTGATGCTCTTCCTTTGGACAAACTCCAGCCATCTCTCCCAGGTCGCTTGTAGAAAAGACTTCAATGACTGGTAATGGGTGTACGCCGTAGCATTGCAGATCTCAAATACTTTGAGGGTTTTCTGCAGGGAGGAACAGTACCTATAGATGATGCTCTTTATGCTTTTCGAAGTCGGGTGAACCAAGATACGGACTCTCCACTCGTATTCCATTCAGGTAAGGAAATATTCTCAACAGGAGCCTCTGGAAGAGGCTTCGACGGGCTGCTGTCCGATGGGGTCGCCGATCGAAGTAGCACCAATGGCCTTGTGTTACTTTCGGGGGATGATGGCCCCGATTCGGTGCTGTCCATGAGTATTGTATTATTGTTTCAGGTACCTGGAGGAAAGTCAAGCAATGAACTAAGTGGACCTCGATAAAGGTAGTCTGTGAGTGATCGCCAATTGGACAAGAATGTGGGACTGGTGGTGGGGGGGAAGTGATATGTATGGAGTAATGGTTGTCGAAACACAGCACGTGACCTAGTTTAGCGCCCGAAGCTTTAGAGGCGAAATATTGCTCTATTATACAACATTACCAAGTGGTCTAGTGTTATTTATTCCTCTAAGGGTGCCAGCGTATCAAAGGCAGCTCACATAGAAGTCACCGCAGTGCTAAACAGTGCGAGCATCCTCCCCCCCCCCCGGTTTCAATATCAAATTCACAGGCCTCGCAGGCTCCTCCCCACCCCCTGATCCAAGACGCGCCTCGGACGCCGGAGACATTGCTCGAGCAACGCTACGACCGACCTGGAACGCAAATGGCTGCGGTGTACGCGACTGCCGGCTCCCAGAGTTAGAGGTTGAGGTGTCGCGTTTCCGGGGGCGGCGGGTAGCTACTTCCTGATGGTCGTGCGTCGCGGTGCTATGGGTGCCTAGGTTGCTGCCTAACGGACTTGGTTCTAGCTCAGCCGTTGTGCTGGTGCTGATTGCGGCGGAGATCGTGCGGGGCAGGTGGTAGCCGGCTTTGGCAAAGGGAATGGAAAGGCCGTGGACAACCTAGGTTAGCGGTTAGTGTTTCTGTAGCGTTGAGGATAAAAATCTAGGGACGAACAATGCTGCAGATCACGAGGAACCAGACTATCACTTCTATTGCGTCGGAGACTTTCTGGGCGTCTTCGCGGACTTTACCGTCAACGGTAATTTTGTGCAGGTATTCCCGACTGACGGAGAGGTAGAAGATGGCGCCGACGCCGATGGGCCCGAAGAAGCCAACGAAGCAGGTTTGGAAGAGACTTTCGAGCTGCTCGATGTATTTGTGCAGTGCAAAGATTATGGGCATGCGGCGCACGAGGAGGATGAGTACCCCAAGGAAGACGAGACGATACAGTGGGATAATGTCGTTGTTCAGGAATAGTGACCATGGGCAGACGGCACCGAACCACATGAAGACAGCCAAGTTGAGGAGCATATCAATTGTGGGTTGGAGTGAATCGTCCATGGTCTCGAGCCGGAACCAGTCACTTTTTTTGGTCAGCTTGTTATTCGACAATATTACGGTAGACGTACTCTTGGGTGAAGACGTTGCCTGCAACAAAACAAGCGAGCAGGTCGTCCGTTCCGATCAATCCACAGGTTCCCACAATAAACAACTAGAATGTAAGTCAGTCTTGAACTAGGTATAGCCTATTCAGGCACGGTGTGTGGCCCTACCGCAAGAGCAATGGCAAAGACTAGGAAACTCTCCCGGTCCACGTAGCGTTTCTCTTCTGCCCAGTGAAGCGTTTCCCTAGAGATCCAACCAACAGTAACTCCGTACCCAACGCTCAGCAGGATCGTATAAGCCCACGTTTCGTAGAACCACAACCCCATAGCTTTCTCCGCGCCCCCGCTAAACCCCTCGCCGTCCATGCCGGTATACTGGATCAGGTAGATGGCAAAGAAAAGGAAAGGATAGCCGAGCCCATCATTGGCACCGGATTCAGCGATGATAATCCGCTGCAAGGGCTGCGGAACATTCTTGTCGGCGAATTTTCCCTTGACGATGGAGCTCGAAAGCACTGGATCAGTTGGCGTGATACAGGCAGCAACAGCAAGTGAGTGCAGGAACGAAAAGTTAGGCACGAGTGCCCAGATCACTAAGGCGCTGCACATCCACATGGCGGCCATTCCGGGCCCTAGGAGCAGCGATAAGCTCCTCCATTCAACCTGCAGGTAGCGCTTGGGCAGCTGGACGCCGGCTAGAACGAGCTGTACCCCGAGGACCAGTCGGGTGAAACATAGAGTGATCTGGTCCAGATTTTGGCCCGTACCGAGCGCATAATCAAGCGGTCGGATGAAATTAGCGGCATGCGGGGAAAACACGACGCCAGCCAGCAGTGAGATCACTGTCCTGGTTAGTAATAGCAAGACCAAGTCGAGGGAGGTTGTACGAACATGCTTCAGATAGATAAAACCTCTCCTTAAACAGGTACGAGACCAGCCCAAAGATGGAGATAAAACCCCCCAGCGTCGCGCAGACGATGTTGAAGTTAATCAGAGATAAGGTCGGCATGGCTGCGGAATGCGGTGTCACCCCGCATATAAAAGTAGTCGGTATCTAAGTAGCTAGAGAAGGAAATTTATTAGGAAAAGACCTGGCGCTGCTTGTTTACAAACCAGGGCACTCACATTAGGAGCAAATCGGTTCAAAAGGGGTGTCACTACGTGTTATTCAATCATAGCAAGAATCCAGAGGGTTGAATATCCGAGGATCAAGCTTTGTATCATCTGAGTATCGTGACAGGAATGGAATCCTAGGCCAGGGCAGTAATATTAATAGAGACGTGAATCGCAATGGTGGGAGATGAGAGGGGGAAAAGTTCGGATCGCGAAAGCTTGACGAGCTTCGCTGGTCTCGGAAGGCCCAATCGGGAATAACCAGTTTTTGCTACGGATTCTCCATGTATACTAGTCCGTAGTCCGTTTACAAAGTAAGGTAAGCCTTCGCAATATCCCGAAATATTCGTTATCGCCTCTTGGAGTCTGCTTCTCACATAATGTCATCTTTACATGTCCATTAATGCCCGTAGCGAATAATCGAATAAGAAAGCGAAGTTAGATACACTAACAAGCACGCGGCAACCGCGCTTCCTCGAAACTACCTAGTACATATCATGCACCTCCAGGGTGTCTTAGGCAGCTTGTCCTCCTCCCCGGGTCCCCTCCGACACTCCCCGCTGTGCTCCATTCACAGCCAGCCGGTCCGCCGCCTGATTTCCAGGGTCCGAGGCATGCCCTTTGACCCATTCGAATAGCGTCTTCACCCGGAGCTCCGTGCGTTCCTCGATCTTGCTCAAGATAGATTCCACCAGGTCCTTGTTTTCCACCGGCTTCTTGTCGGCCGTCATCCACTGGTTGGAGCGCCACTTTTGGAACCATATGGTAACACAATTAATCGCATACTGGCTGTCCGTGACAATGGTCACGTCTCGATGCCGGGGAGCGATGTCGAGGGCGCGCAAGATGGCGGTCAACTCTGCCCGTTGGTTCGTTTGGCGACTACCTTTTAGAGGCTCCGAAACATTTCTGCTAGGAAAGGAGACGTCAGTACGAGTACGCTCTAAGCTACTCTTACAACCATGGAAATGTAGACAAACCGATTGTCACCAGGCCCGAAATATACCCCAACCCCAGCAGCTGCTTGCGCCCCTCCATTTTTCAAGGAACTGCCATCAGTGTAAATACGCAGCATTCCCGGAGGCCCTTTCGGTTGTGTCTTGGTGGCAGTCTTCTGCTCATTTGTCTTGTAGACGACCTTGCCGGTTTTCGGATCAAGAAGGACATTTGGATCAAACCCGTCCTCCGCACCTGGCGGTAAAGGTCCTTGGCCTGGTTCGACAGGGACACCTTGTTGATCTTTCGCGTTTTCACTCATCAATCCCGGCACTCCTGGGAGTTTTGTTTCTGTAGATGAAGCCCCCGCAAACTGGGCCGGCAGCCCACCGAGTTTCACGAATTCCTCCGCCTCCTCTCTTGTGGAAAACTTCTTATAGCGAGGTTTCTGGAATCCTTTTATCTGCTCCTGAGCATGCGCCCAGTTGATGTATACGCCTGGTTTGTGTCCTCGTTGGATGGCGTAGAATCTCGTCGGCTCCGCGCCTACCGACGCGCCTCGCGACGGAAATTTCGCACCGGTCAGAAATGCATTCGCTTCTTCGATACTCGGGAATCCTTGAACTAGAAGAGAGAGAGAGAAAAAAAGTCTGGCGTTAATTGATTGACCTCCCGCAGCATTGGTTGAAAGTCCAGAGGGCGCATTTTCTGTTCCGAGATCACTCACAAACTGCGCCTTTGAAGCCCGTCACCTGGGCTAAGCATTCCTTCCACTCATAGTAGACGCCTGGCTGGTATCCCACCTTCACAGCATAATATTTTCCGGCAGGGCCTCTTTTGCGTTTGGTACCTGCAGTTGAAGGCGGTGACTTTGAGGGTTTTGTCGCGGGACCTGGCGTCGGGGAGGGAGTAGTCTCATTCATGACGTTGCGCTGGGGTTGTGCGGAGGGGAGAGGCCCAGTCGTCAGATACGAGGGTATAAGGCTTAGGGCAGAAGGAAGAATTAGAGAGGCGTGAAGGGTTCGGCGGAGGGTGAATCTAGGGATAAAAAGTTTCCCTGGTCTGCTGCACCCGGAGAAGGAACCGCCGGGTCCCAGCAGCAGAGGCAAACAACGCCAACGCGTGTTGACTTGTGATTGGGACAAGAAGAACCGCTAGTAGACAACGCAGATAATAGACAAAGAAGTGGCGGCAGAGAGCAGAGGGTCGGGACTGAGAGAATGCAGAAAAGACTGGGTTGGGAGGGGTGGAGGTTCCTGGGGATCCCGGGGGGGTTGGACTCAATGTGGATTCGGATTTGCGGTCAGTCAAGGCCATCAACTCTTTGCGCAGAAGAGCAAGACCTATGCTTTTGTATCACTTCTGCGGGTTTAATCTTTTTTATTGGAATTTATTTTCGTTGCTACCTTGCAGAGTCATTCTGGGAGATTTTTGGGAGAGCTTGTGGCCTTTATATACTTTCTCTCTGCAACCCCTCTTCTGCTCTTCCCCTCTTTCTCTCCAACGTACTTTGTGCACTCAAAATCCCCCATTAGGTTTCATCTCGTACTCAATGCCTACTGAGGCCTGTCTAGCGCTGAAGACAGCCCCCGGCGCTCATCTGGCGCTTACAGTCGGCTTTTATGTACTTCCTCAACCCTACAATATGTTCACCACATTCCCACGGCGGTTGGTTCGGCAACTGACTTCTAGCAAGTATCAAGCGATACGAAGTGAATAAGTATCTGAGTATTAGAAGCTGCTTCAACTTTCATCGTAAGCCCCTCCCTATCGTTGGCTGGTATCTGACCATCCCGGCTGGATTACATGCCTGAGGAACGACCCTGGGAAGGAAAGGAAATGGCATCAACTTGACACCTAAGAACTACATTAGCAGGTAATAATTGTGACCCTGGTTGAGGTGTCTCTCCACTAACTATGACAGCTTCAGATAGCGGATTCTCAGTCCGCAGTGGTGTCTGCCTGCGTTTGCACTGAACAAAAGCAGACCACGGTTCTTATTAGGACACGGTACTTGTAAACCTGAAAATATACTACTTCATGGCTTGATGCTTCTATTAAACAGCTGTTGCCTTGCTCTATAGAACAAGCCTTGCATTATCAGTTGCAAAAGATATCTAGATACATGTCACCCAGGTAGAGTGTGAATTCTATCCACGACATTATCACGCATGATCCTCCATTTACAACTGCTTATGTCGTCAAACACACAAAAAACCTCAGGACTGATATGAAGAAGTTTAAAGGGCTTGTTCTTTATCATGGACCTTAAGAACTTGCGTAGGTGGTAAGGCTCACCTGTCTGTGCTTTATATCACCAACTTTGTCTGCCCCAGCACCTTTATTCCATGACTTTCCGGCGTCATTGATGTGAGGTTATGAGAAGAAAAAAGCTCTATTAGGCGTGGGCCAGTCTCGGCAACACAACACTGCAGTTCATCCATTCACTTTCAGAATTCACCAGGAGAAGGGAAGCTGGACATATAGACCCATGGTGTCCTCAAGCTCGGGGTTGTCTCTCAGCACCGACAGGCCTGCCCAACCTGAATTCTGTTAGGTAGGTAATCAACCTCTCTCTATTTTGCAATGATCTACGGTTTAAGATCAGCGAATACTGACGTTGAGATCTGATGGAGGGTGTCAAACCATGCCTGACAACGTTGGCACGACCAACACCATGGATGATAAGGACGATGCCGTTGACAACGTGAGTCCTGACGGTACCATCAACCCGGCCCTCCTATCAATCAAAAACAAACCCGTCTCCCAATTCGGGACCAACAGTGAGATCAAGATTGATGTCAGTATCGAGACCTTGAACGACAGGCTCTGGCTCGCCATTCTTAAGGACGACCTTGCCGGCGTTGAAGAGCTTATAATCGAGGGAGCAAAACCATTGACACCCACTGAATTCGGTGGTTACGCAGTGGATATGGCGGTTAGGATGAATCATGCGGCAATTGTGTGCCTCTTTTACCAGACCCCAGAGTCTGTTGTCCAGATTGGACTGCGTACTGTTCTCGCGGCTGTCTTCCATGACAGAAAAGAGATCGTGAAAATTATGCTCGATATAGGCATGCGTGACCTACTAGCTGGAGATGAGATCATGAAGATCGTTCTCTATGGTTATACCTGCAAACATGGCACTCCTGGGATGTTGGACACTCTAAACGAGCATGGCCCCTGGTTCAGCTGGAGTGCATATTGGTACTGGTGTCAGCTTATGACCGATGAAAAAGGCAACAGGTCCAATTTGAACAAGGTTCAGGAGTTACGTGATGAGTACATGAAGAAGGTATGGTTTTTTCTTTCCTTTTCATCCTCTCATCCAACTCCCATAGCACAAATGAGACCAAATACTAACATATCCTAGCGCAAATCTGACAAGAAACGCCGCCAGAAGGGCGAAGATATTCCACATCTTCCAGACCCTGTGACCGAAGCCCAGTTTCTTCCTCAATTTTCCCTCAAGAGGGCCATGTGTTACTATTGCAAAACCCGCCCCTACTTTCCAATTCTGGATTTCTGCTTGGCCGAGAAATCCACTCCGAAGCACAACGAAGTGCCTACCGTCAAAAGCGATGCAGATTAATTCGTCGATAGTTGATTGCTTCGGCTGCGTACACCTATGCATTGAGTTGTACTTGTCCTCGTGCTGTACACTTGGTAGCAGGTTCTTGGATGTTGACCTCGGTTATCACTTGTCTATTTTGTACTCGGGCTTCGATTTGGATCAAAGGATCTAGTTGTAGTATATGATCAAGTACTGAATCGCCTATGCTCAGCTGATGTGGTTTCTGTTCATTGTCGGATGGGGACTGAGAGGGTTGTAACTTATTATTGTACTGCACCATTGCCTGTATCTACGAACGAATCCCATCCGTTTTCAAGTAGTCTCTCAGCCTTTATAGTAGCATTGAGATACTACCTATGGCCAGTCTGCTTTATAATCAATATAAGCAACCAGGCCAACCGCTTGATCCAAATGTGCATACTCTGTAATCGGGTTTGACTGTACTGGTCCGCAACTGAGGTCAATATCCTGGGCAACTACTATAGTAGTGGTCGTGCGCCCTTCAGTCGAATTTCTATAACACCTCCAACCACTCCTTTGCCATTCATTCAAAATGGCAACCAAGACCCCAGCTATAATTCCAATATATTAACGTGCTGGGCGAGTCGGGGAGGTCATTTCAACCTTATTAGGGTTTGGTATCTGGATTGTAGGGTTACCCTCTCCTGGCCTTTTCATCAAGGGAATATGCAGAATGATATAAGCGACAACCCTAGCAGGAGAGAACCTTTATTCCAAACCACTGTCTACTCTGAAAAGCCTCCTCTACTAAGTCCAATGGCTTTCTTGCTGATGTTCTTGTTCCCATCAGTATACTACTGACGTCATATCCCCAAGATCAATACTTTTACACGCTAATCCTAAAGCGGACCCCGCACTACAACATACAAAACTTCCAGTTGCTTGCAACGAACATCTCAATGCAAAAGCACTTCATCATTATGGCAGACATACAAGACGCGATTACAAAGGATCTATCGAGCACCCCGTTTGCCTGCTCCTCGCTCACTCAATTGAGCGGAGGAACAGCCAACTTTCTCTATCGCGGCCTGTTATCTCAGCCCCTCCCCGATGGTACAACAACCGTCATTGTGAAGCATGCAGAGGACTATCTCGCTTCAAACGCCGAATTCAAGCTGAGTGCAAAGCGATGTGTAGAACTTGCCTTTCCCCAAGCTTGTTGAGATATAACGAGTCTGACTTGTTCGTAGTTGATCGAAGAATTCGCCTTAAAGGCCGTGGACGGTATGGCCGCCGTGACTACAACGAATGAAGGCTCTGGCGGGCAAAAGTATCAAATCACCGCTAAAACACCACGGTTGTTACATTTTATCCCTTCAACTTATACGCAGGTTATGGAAGATCTTCCCAGCGCTGTGGATTTGAAGACCTTCTTGCGTTCCCCGGGTGTCTCGCAGAGTATCTCAGAGCAGTGGGCATTGTCAATTGGCCGTACTGTTGGAACATGGCTACGGTCGTTCCATCTCTGGATTTCTGATGCAGCTCAGGCGGATGTAGCCGCGCAGTTCGGTGAATACAAGGATATGAGAGACTTGAAGTTCTCCATCAACTACGACGGTCTCGTGAATATGATTGACTCCTATCCTGATCTTCTCGAAGAGAGTCGGTCCGTCTTCGAGAAGGTTAGAGAACTTGCAGCTTCTGAACTGGAAGAGACACAGGGGGCCACAATCGGGCCAATCCACGGCGATTTCTGGTCTGGGAAGTAAGTGTTTCTAGAATCCTCATTCAAGAGAATCAAGCTTTGCTGAACAACCCACAGTGTCCTGATCCCAACAACAGCACTTGACGACCCACAACCCATTACCCCTCTTTTAATCACCGACTGGGAACTCGCTCAACGGGGTACCCGGGCCCTTGACCTAGGTCAAATGATTGCTGAGCTGTACATGCTGAAGCACTTCAAGGGTCTTGATGCCGGAGTGTGGGTTATACAAGGCTTCGCAGATGGCTACCAGGGTATCACTGAAGATATCGCCTTCCGGACGATTATCCATGTCGGCGTACACTTTATCTTCTGGGGAAGTAACATACCCGGATGGGGAACGAAGGAACAGGTTCATGATTTGGTAAGGCTGGGTAGGGATCTCATCACCAAGGCGTGGGAGAAGGATCGGACGTGGTTCAAGGAGGGAGTCTGGGAAGTTCTTTTTAGGGCTTAAGTTTTTATCTTTCACGGTTCTAACTGGGATATTGGAACCAGACATATTGATAGGGCTTTGCCTATACAGTATGGGTATGACTTTGCACTCGGTAGACCTACTTACCAGCTCTAACATACAACTGGGCGTCTTCGGGGACCATTATGATGGCGCAAGTCAATGATTCTAGTAGTTGTTGATCGTATCCCGGCCTGCTCCATTCCCTTCACACAGAGGCATAGCCTTTGGGACGCGTTTTAACTATAGATTGCGGGATTGTAAAGAGTAATAAGGGTTGTGTGTGAACCTGGAGATCTTCAGGGAAATCAAACCCCTTCCCGTCCTCAACCCACAGCCCTAATCTAACCTAACCAGCCTTAAGAATGACCGCCGCACCATGCTACATACCAGTACCCCAACACGCCTTCTCTCTTCACCTTCCTTCTCCAAACATCTACGGCTTTTACCACGCGTTTCATTGGGTGGACTGAGCGTGAAAAACAAAATGTATTTCTAACTGCGTATTATCCAACTCACGACTTGGCTTATTACATATTGTTATACGCAGAATACATAGCACAAAAAATCAGCAGGCTATTAAAGGCACACATCAGAGTCAAAATAGCCAAAAAAAAAAAAAAAAAAAACAAAAAAACAACCAAGACGACCAATCTACTGGCTATTGCCCTCAGGCGACACGCGCTTAGCCGTTAGTCTACCCACCCATTCCCCAATATCCTGCATGTACTCTTCTTTCATTCCGTCTGGTTCTCCGTGGAGTTGATGATAGGCCCCCTCGAATGACTTCCATGTCTTTGCATCAGCGTCATTCGCATCGTACGGCTCTAGTCTGTCGTAGAGCCGCTTCGAAATAGAGTACGAGGTGATCATGTCTTTGGACCCATGGGCCCAGAAGACAGGGCAGGGGAGCCGCGATGATAGGGTGGATGGGATCGGTTGATCCGCTAGTGACAGCTCCGTTAGGTCACTTTCGCGTTGAAGTCTGACAGGAGTTAGTAAAAGTAAACCAGAATAAGGAAGCGGAGTTGAAGGGCTGGAAATGATATCAACTCACAGAGCATCTAATCCCTCTAGGGTACCAGTATTGTGGCAGAGCGGATCAGTCCGATACATTTCCTGGACTGCGCGGTCCCTGCTCACAAACTCGACATTGAGCTGCTGTTTCCACTTAAACTTGGGCAGAACATTCGCGGCAATCTTGCCCGCCCGGATCATTAACCAGTGAGGTTGACTGGCCGGGTCAAGTCCGATATACGGCGCGTCCAGGATCCAGCCTGCAATAGGGGGCCGCTTCCCGCTGAGCTCAGGGCTCGTGGAAAGGAGATAGAAGGCCGATTCTTGACCGCCCATACTATGACCCATGACAAAAAGCGGGGTGTTTTCTATATCGGGAATCTTGGACGCAATGTGTCCGAGAGCTTCATTGATATCGCGAAGAATCTGCGGGGTTTGTCCAATATCCCCGAGTTGCTTCTTGGTTTTTGTGGTCTTGCCCCAACCTCGTCGGTCCCAAGCGTGGACCTTGATGGGGTAGTTGGCAACAAGCTGGGAGAAGAAGGCATCATAGTGATCACAGCGGTCGCTGAAGCCATGCATGAAAGCAATGTGGGCTTTCGGGGGGTCGCTGGGCTAGTTTTGAATTGATCAGTCTTATGCACTCTATGATTAGCAGGTGGCTTCTCCTACTCACTTCCCAGACCCTTGAGTATACTTCAAGGCCGTCGCTTAGCTGGAACGAGCTGGAGGGGATTTCTGCTGCCATGGCTGCTACGTGAACAACAGTTTGAGAAAAAGAGATGATTGTTTTGTTATGATTTCCAAACAGAAGACAAAGGAAGACAGGGGGACCTGTTCAGCTGCCACGTGCTTATGACACGTGACCTGCACTGTATGCACTCAGATGAAGGGCACCAATCGGCGCTGTGTGTTGCGACTGATTGGTTTCTTCTAGGCGGTTTAGGAAGACAACCGACAGCTAGCATGGGAGACTGGGGTGCTGAAGTTATGGATGGGGATGGTAGGAAGGTGGACAAAGCAGTGATTTGCGGAGGTAGGTTAGTATATATAGATGCTACTAGTAGTATATTCCGTTTTCAAACGGTTTCAATCTAAATATATGTTGTGTTATACCCCCGTAATCTCAGCCTTCATCCCAACATTCCCCGCGGGCGTAATAATCTCTACTGCGCTCTTCTTCTCATCCCGCTCCGTCAAAACAATCCGATACTCATCCTCTGCATACAACGGACTCGTCGCCCGATACGTAATCCTCTCCGGCAACAATGCGTCCAAGTTCCCGGCATCACCGCCGCGCAAGTCCCTCCATAAATCCAATATCGAGATTAGATTGAGCGGCCCGTGCACGACGACATCCTTATGGCCTTCGACGTCGCGCGCCCAGGGGAGGGAGTAGTGGATTTTATGCGGGTTGAAGGTCAGCGCTGAGAATCGGAAGAGCGTTACGGCGGTTTGGCGGAAGGCGCGGGTGTGCGTGATGCCGCTAGATGTTGTTGATGAGGAGGCGGGGTTGGGGGATGGAGGGGAAGCGGGAGGGAGAGTTTGTGATGCGGTTGATGGCGTTTCTGTTGGCGTTGGTGGTGAGAGGCCCTTGCGGAAGACCCAGTTCCTACATAGTCAAATCAATCAATCAATTAATCCACCGACCAAGAGGTCTAGGACAAAGGGCAGTCGATATATACCGCCAATCAACAACCGCAACCCCCTCCGCATTGCTAAACTCCTTCTCAACACCAACGACAATCATTTCCTCGCCCGTTTCCCTAACAATCTTCGGTTCTGCGCTAAGAACCCTCGTCGTCTCTGTTACGAACTCCCCGACTCTTAGCGGGTTCGGTCTTCCGTCCTTTCGCGGCCACCATACCTCCCCGCCCGCCCACATGCGCCGCGTGAATGGATGCGCTGGGTTATAGCTGGTGTCTGTGCCGTCGACACCGAGTTCGGATTCTAGGAAGGCGGGGGTGAAGTAGACAAGGTGGTATCCCGGGGGTAGCGGAGCACCGATTCTGGGTTCGACTTCGGAGTCGGAGGCATTGTTGTTTGGGGTTGTGGTGGTGGAGAGGTGCAGGGAGGTAGGGAAAAGAGAGGGTCGATTGAGTGTCAATGAGAGGAGGCGGAGTTGGTTCGCGTCAAGGGTTTGGGTGCGAGTTTGGGGTCCTAGGGATTGGAAGCGCGACAGGAATGAAGTTGCTGTTGCTGCTGCGGAGGGATCGGAGGTGGATGAGGAGAAGCAGAGGTGGGAGAGACGGGTCGAGGTGGAGACGAGGGTTCTGGCTGTCCACCGGGTTGCTGGTGTGGAGAGGAGCATCGCTTGTGTCGATTATTTTCAATCGATATTCTCTCTAGGCCTTGCAATCTTGCAATGGTGAGTTGTCGAGTTGTTTAAGAATAGTGAACTGATGGAGCGTCTTCATCTTGATAGATACCTCGGGTGGTGCCTTCCGAGACCTGAGACCGGAATGAAGCATAAAGGCATTTTCCGAGAGACTACGGCCTTTTACCAATTCCCCACCTGTACCTTCATGGCATTCTTTCTCGATTCCTATACATTGGACGGCTGGTGCAAAACAGGTAATTATTCGGACAGCTATACAGGTATACATAGCAAAATCAACGTCGTGATGCCTATCCACCAAGCGGTCATTAAGCCGTCCTGTTGCATAAAAGGGTGAAATCCATCAGCTACAGTTTAACCTGCCCTGCCTGAAGCTTGTCCCAGTCCTTCGCCTCGAACGGAAGGTATTTGTCTCCCTGCAGCCAGTACAGTTTGTCCGTGACCCCAACTCGACCAGGGTCAACACCCTCCGTTCGCAACACGTGCTTCTGCTGCTTGTTGTTTCCTGTCGTCTGCATTTCAGGAGTGACGCGCAGGAAGAGCGGCGCGGCAAATCGGGGCAGGTTGCTCAGAGAATGTGCCGCGAGGCTCTTGAGTGTGTCTGCTGATGGGGCAAGGAGGACCGACTGGTCGGCTGCCTTAAGTTGCTGGTTGAAGACGATGGCAGCGCAGCCCGCACGGCCATCATGGTTAGGCAAGCTTACACCATACACGTTGGCCTCGTGCACATCTGGATGGACTCCCAGCACTTCCGACACTTCGCTGGTCGACACATTCTCACTCTTCCAGCGGAAAGTGTCGCCTATACGGTCAGAGAAGTACCAGCGCCCTTCGTTATCCCATCTAATCATGTCGCCAGTGCGGAAATAGGCGTCACCCTTGCGCAGCACGTCGCGGATGATTTTGCTTTCCGTCGCCTTAGTGTTGCGGTAGTAGCCTTGGAAGGTCTCTGCGGGATCAATCGGGTCGATAGCATACAGGAGCTCGCCCGCTTCACCCCGCGGGACCACTTTACAGAAGCCTGTCTGAGGGTCCCGCCACGGCTCCTGCGATTCCTGGTCCACCTCGACAATTGTAACGGCCCGGTCGAGAAACCATCCGCTGACCAAGCCGTTGCGTCCAATCGCTCCCGACCCGAAGTCGTTCGTCGAAAAGTTCCACGTTCCAGCCGTACCTTCCGTGGCAGCGTAAAACTCGGCAACCGTTGACACATTAAAGCGCTCTTTGAAGCGGTTCCAAACATCCGGCCGCAGTCCATTCCCATACACCATTCGCACATTGTGCTTCTTGTCGAGGTCTTCCCCAGTCACCGAATCGATCTCCGGGGGGACGGCGAGCAGATATCGCAGGGTTTCGCCCACGTACTGAATGACGGTAGCGTCATTCTGGCGCGCCTCTTTCATGAAGCTTCTCACGGAAAACTTGCGACCGACAATCATCGTAGACCCAATCATCAAACTAGCCAGGAACCCCAGGATGGAGGCGGCTGAATGGTAGAGGGGCATGCACTGGTTTATCATGTCAGTTACTCCATAGCAATGCGGAGCAAAGTTCACATACAGTAAAAACACGATCATGCTTGGACAGCTCAATGAAGGTGCTGAGAAAGACGCTTCCCGCCCAACACTTCCTCCAGCTGACAATAGCCGGTTTCGGCAATCCGGTCGTACCACTAGTGTAGATCAAAATAGCCATATCCCGAAGTTCAACTCCGCCGCGTACCTTGTCATCCTCACGGGTTGCCTCCGTTTGCAAAATTTGGGCTTCAATCTCGGTTGTATGGAAGATAACCTCGATGGAACCCCCGTCTTCCCTGAAATTGGGCGATGAGAACGCCGCCAGCTCCGCAGACCCAAAGGAGGAGCGAACGTCCTCATCGACTATCAGCAGCCGAGCAGTCGAGGAGCGAACCGAATGCGTCAACGGCTTTCCGGTCAGGTTATAATTGATGAAGGCAGGTACCGCGCCGATACTCCAGAGGCCGAGCCAGATGAAAAGGAACGTGGACGAGTTCATCATGTCCAGGGCGACGATCTCGCGGGGTTTGATGCCATGCACTTTCTTGAACCAGGTGCCATATCGCAACACCAGCATATAGGTTTCGTAGCAAGTCCAGCTACGGCCATTATAGACGATGAAGGGCCGGTCTCTCGAAGTGGAGTCGAGCGCATGGTTTTCCAATATATAAAAGAGGTTCAGGTTGTCGCGACGAAGCGCAAGGCGAGACTTTATGATGGCTTTTAGGAGCCCATGGATGAGCTTTGCATCATAAAAGAGGGAGTACTTGGCGTTCAGGTAGGCGAGGGTTGTCGCGAGGGCTGGGCCGGCGAGAGAAAGGGGAATATCTATCGCAAAAGAGAGTTAGTATGAATCCAGTCACGAGAAGTACAGGTAGCAGTTACACACCAAACGGTATCGGAACAGGCATGGCAATATGTAGTACCAAAAGTCAAGCAGAGGGTATCTAAAGCCACGCGAGAGTGGAATGGCTTAATGGTTCAAGGGGGGATTTAAGGGGGTTGGGGATCAGGCCATAACAAGGGGCGAGTCCAAGACAACAGCATCCAACTGGATAGATTTCACAAAGCATGAGGTCTCATTATTTCACTCTCATAGTGAGGCTTGTGCATTCTCGCATGGCGTGAGGGGAAGAAAAGTTACCTCGGTTTGGCTGTTTGGTGGTTTGGTGGTGGCGCCAGACAACAGAGGAATTATAGACAAAAAGAGCCTTGGAATAAATAGGGGAGTGGGTCAGCCGATCGCCACTAAGTTCTAATACGCGGGGTTTTCTTAGTTGCACTCTATATAAAAACATCATCACATGTTTTCAATCACAGGACTGAGGAAACATCGGTTGCTACACAAGCTGATATCTGTCGAAGTTAACTTTATATATATTGAGGTTCAGATACCTATGTGACTTCAAGCCTGTGCCTCCTTTTTCACTGCTGGTACATCTTCATATCCATCCTCCAGGAATGCCGTTAATGCCGCCAGCCCGTCTTCTAGCACATGCGTCTCACACACATATCCGATCCGCACGTAGCCATGGAATTCCTCCCCGCCGCCAAAGCACAAGCTTCCAGGGACGAGCATGATCCCGGTCCGCTCCAGAAGCATCTCACAGAAGGCAACATCGTTTACAGGCTTGCTCATCTTATGGAACCGCACAAACGCGGTTGTTCCGGCTCGGGGCTTTACCCAATCACATGCCCACCGATGGGACTCGATGAACTTATCCAGAATTGTAAGGTTAGTTTTAGCAAGCTCTATATTTCGCTTCAGCAGTGCATGGATGGTGGTTGGGGCCAGAGCGTAGCTTGCAACCGCATCGTCTAGCTGCGAGACGGAAATAGTGGTATAGTCCCGGGCCGACGCGCAGGCTTCAATGACTGATCGATCGCGAGATGCAATCCATCCTAAACGAATACCCGCCAGACTGTATGCTTTTGACATGGATCCTGTAACAATAGCGCGCTCATAACTGAGCGATAGCGCCGACGAAGGGAATTCTGAGTCCATGGGGCTGATAGAGTGGAAAAGAGGGCGGTAGACTTCATCGCAAAAGATATAGATGGATGAGCCACGGGCAATCTCCACGATATCCTCCAGCGTCTGCTGCGGGATAATAGCTCCAGTGGGATTCTGCGGGTTGCTAGATTAAGGCAGGATGTTAGAGGCACCAAACGGAATCCGCAGCAGAATGGAGCCATACTTGAGGATGATGAGCTTAGTATTGGGCCGGATGAGTCCCTTTAGCTCCTCCAGGTCCAGCTTCCACCCGTCGGCCTCCTTCGACTTCCACAGGCTTACATCGGCCCCAAGGGACGCCGGAACCGAGTACAGCTGCTGATAGGTGGGGTAGTGGCAAACAACATGGTCGCCAGGGCCCACCAATGTATACAGCAAAAGAAAATTCGCTTGTATCGCACCTGCAGTGACCAAGATGTTGTCCGGGGGCAATGGACTCGGTGTCCTCACGGAATACAGATTGGCCAGGGTTGTCCGTAGTCGTTCAGAGCCGCGAATCTCCCCATATGTGAGCTTGCGGCTGAGAACATCGTCTAGCGGATGGGATGATGGGTTTTCGGAGAGCTCCTGAAGATCTCGAACAGACACTGAAGCGCTACAAGTCTCGGCCACGTTGTATTTGGCGCTGGTCTCGTACTTGTCCATCCACTAGAGGGATTAATTTCGGCAACAATATATCTGGATGATGCGGGGTGCCAGGGCACCTACTTGTTCCACTGCAAAGTCCTTGATCTGAACCATGATGGTGGTATATTAAAGTCAGGTAAAACTGTCAATTAGGTTAAACTCCGAGGAAGATCGTATACTGTTCGACACTGCGACGGGACTTAGGAGCGGACATCTGGTCCACATCACGTGGGGCAAAGTGATAGCCTGTAGCCTGTATTATACAGGATCCGTGGCAGCATGAGTTAATTTAGGGAAAGGCATTCCTTGAGATTTGGTGAAATAACATGAAGCTAATGTCATAAAACCGTAGACTGACCTGGAGAATTAAGCTTGGGCTGAATTATTGTTATCCTTCGAGAAACCAAACTGTTTTGGGGGAGCTTGACAAGTAGATGCCCCAGGCTACCCTGCGGTCCCTGCCAGCCTCTCCTTCTTCCTCCGCCCTCGTCATTGCCCCATTTCACCCCCAACAACTTCTCCCCCGTGTCTTGTTTCTATCCTTGCTGTTATCCTTTTACCCAATCGGTTGTTCTATTTGATGGTTATTCTTGCACCTAATTCTCATTTATCTTCGTCGTTCCGCGTTTTTTCTCGCTAGCACAGGTACCGGCGATCCTAGGTCGCCTTACTCCGCACCTCAGCTGCCGGGTCACCTTTGCTGGCCGACCCTGCAGCATGCGGTTCAAGTCCTCATTGCAGCTTTTTCTGGCGCTTTGCCTCTCATTGTCCCAGTCGGTTGTCTCTGCACAGGGAAATGCCTCTGCTACTGACATAGATTCACTGTTTTTCTCAACCCTCGACGATCGTCCGGGCAACTGTCCGCCGTGTTTCAACTGCCAGCTCGATGCCTTCCAATGCACGCAATTTGCTTCCTGCGATAAATATTCTGGGAAATGTCTGTGTCCACCGGGCTTCGGAGGGGAGGACTGCTCGAATCCCGTGTGCGGGTCACTCTCGGATCCTCAGCGCCCACCCCGGAAAGACAAGTACTGTTCATGTAAAGATGGCTGGGAAGGAATTAATTGCAACGTCTGCAACGCAGATAACGCATGCGATGCGATGATGCCTACCGGTGAAGATGGTGTCTGTTACAAACAAGGCGTGACAGTGAAGGAGAACTTCCAGATGTGTGATGTGACAAACCGGAAGATTTTGGACCAGCTGAAGGAGCGGAAACCTCAAGTTACATTCTCTTGCGAAGCCGAGGACAAGACTTGCAACTTCCAATTCTGGGTCGATCATGTGGAGTCATTTTACTGCGGCTTGGATACCTGTGACTGGGAACTACAAACCGACTACAACCAGAACACGACTCGTTATGATTGCAAGAACATCCAGTGCAAGTGCATCCCCGGCCGTATGCTCTGCGGCGAGGAAGGTTCTATCGACATTGGGGAGTTCCTCACAGAATCAATCAAGGGCCCAGCCAGTTTTTCAACCCAGTCCACTGTCCCTGGTAGAAAAGATGATGGCAGCGAGTTCCACGAGCCCGCAATGGACGATTTGATCAAAACTGTTTTCGGTGACGAGAGTATCACTCTTCAGTGTTCCTCGGGTGAATGCGTTCATAAGACAGAAGTTCCTGGATACCAGCGCCCCGTTAAAAAGATCAATACCCCGCTCATAGCTGGTGTTATTGCAGCCTGTGCCCTATTTGTTGTTGCGGTGATATTAGGTCTTTGGTATCTGTCTCGCCGCTCGCGATACGACCGCATCCAACTGGCTCTTTCGGATGATTCCGACGACGAAGCATCTAAACTGTTGGCTGAGCATCGGCCAGCTGCACTCTACTGGGATAATGTTTCGTACTTCGTTAATGGAAGGGAAATTCTCACAGGAATTCAGGGCGCCGCGCAGCCAGGACAGATCAGCGCTATTATGGGTGCTTCGGGTGCCGGAAAGACCACTTTCCTCGATCTTCTGGCCAGAAAGAATAAGCGTGGTATTGCCCAAGGAGATTTCTACGTCAATGGGGAGAAGGTGGGAGACTCGGATTTCAAGAGCATGATCGGCTTCGTAGATCAGGAAGACACTATGCTTCCTACGTTGACCGTGCACGAGACGATCCTGACGAGCGCGTTATTGCGTCTACCCCGAGACATGAGCCGAGCGGCCAAAGAGCAACGTGTGATTGAGGTTGAAAAACAACTAGGGATATATCATATAAAGGACCAGCTGATCGGCTCCGAAGAAGGTTCGGGTAGGGGCATCTCTGGTGGTGAGAAGCGCCGAGTTGGAATCGCCTGCGAATTAGTCACCAGTCCTAGCATCTTGTTCCTGGATGAACCTACCAGTGGATTAGACGCTTTCAACGCATTCAACGTGTGAGTGATTTCTAATGAAAATTCCAGAACGAGTTTCTGGTCACTTTGTCTAACGGAACTAGGGTCGAATGCTTGGTGACACTAGCGAAAACTTACAACCGCACCGTGATCTTCACGATCCATCAACCGCGGTCCAACATTGTGGCTCTTTTCGATAGGCTGATTCTTCTAGCCAACGGCAAGACCGTCTACTCCGGTCCATTCTCAACATGCCAGCAGTACTTTGACAATGCGGGGTACGCCTGTCCACCGGGATTCAACATCGCCGATTACCTAGTAGACCTCACAATGCATGCTGGCAATAATCCTCAGTTCCACGGCGATGAGGAGAATAGCCCGTTATTAAGAGTGCACTCTGGCCCGCCAAAAACTGCTTCGAGTAGCCTAAGAGCGGTCAAGTCTGTTGCAAGTGCGTCAAACGCGAGTCTAGAGGAGAACTCCGGCAATGGTTTTGATTACGGTAGGCGGCCAAAGGGTAAACGACGGACATCCGTCAAACAGCGACAGGATCGCCAACTTTACTCCCGAAGAAGAGATCCTGATGCGCCACCCACGCCTCGAACCGACGAGGAGGATGCAGAACTGGGAGAGGCGGAGGTAGTCGATAGCAATCAGCAATGGCTGCGGCTATCCCGCCAACAGGGCCGCCAGGCACCGTCCCAGATCCTCGACGATCCAGACGAACTCCTCCCAGCCGCTCCAGGCCAGACAGAATTGGATTTGATGGTTGCTCAATACGCAGCATCCGATGTAGCCAGATCCGTGCGTGACGAGATTGTTTCAGCAACCCAGCATGCGTGCACCGCCAATGGGTCTATTGACTCCGGAATTTCCTCATCCTCTACCACTCATCCCTCAAAGAGTTATGCTCGGGTGGGCCTAGTGCGCCAGTTTATCATTCTATCGCAAAGAACATGGAAAAACCTTTACCGAAACCCGATGTTGATGCTCACACATTATGCGATCGCCATCCTACTTGCCGTCCTTTGTGGCTTCCTCTTCTACGGTCTTACAGATGATATCAAAGGATTCCAAAATCGACTGGGCCTTTTCTTTTTCGTACTAGCGTTGTTTGGATTCAGTACATTGACCAGTCTGACTGTGTTCTCGACGGAGCGCCTTCTGTTCGTGCGAGAGCGTGCTAACGGCTACTACCACCCGGTCACCTATTATGCGTCAAAAGTGGTTTTCGACATCGTTCCCCTCAGGCTTATTCCGCCCATCATTATGGGAGTGATCGTATATCCGATGACTGGCCTTATTCCGGCATGGGGGGAGTTTCTCAAATTCATTCTAGTCTTGGTCCTCTTCAACCTGGCCGCTGCTACTATCTGCTTGTTTATTGGTATTGTTTTCCGCGATGGCGGCGTGGCCAACTTAATCGGCAGCTTGGTCATGCTATTCAGTCTGTTGTTTGCTGGTCTGTTGCTCAACCATGACGCGATACCCCCGTCTGCGCTGTGGTTACAATCAGTAAGCTTTCCCCGGTCCCCCAGTATTCCATTCCATTAACTGACTGGTCAATTAGCTGTCCATATTCCACTATGGCTTCGAAGCATTGATTGTCAACGAGGTAACGTTTCTGACGTTGATCGACCACAAATATGGACTGGATATTGAAGTTCCAGGCGCCTCTATTCTTAGTGCATTTGGATTTGACACCCTAGCATATTGGAACGACGTGATTGGGCTGGCCATCTTCTCTGGGGCCTTCCTGTTGATCGCGTACGTAGCGATGCATTTCCTGCTTGTCGAAAGGCGATAATGGTATTGCGGCATGCGGGATTATTCCGCCTTGGTGCCTGGGTATTGGCATATAGCTCTCGTCAGAGCTCACAAAGTGAACGCGATAATGTGTTTGATGTCTACTGTTTTAATAGACAAACTGGACGTGTGTACATAGTTTCGCAGATATTAATGAGCCAGCATTTTGGGCTGTCGTGACTCGCACGGAGTAGTCCAGTCCCGCCGCGGGTAGTTTTTGTCGCCAGATGCGGATGGAAGCACGTGTTCCCCGCATCATGAGCTCTTGACACTCAACCTCAACAGCTTCTCATTTCATGTCAGCCTACCTAAACTCCGTATTACCTAGCTCTCGGACAAGGCTTGCTCTAATACAAGGGATCAACACCGATCATCCCCCGCGTTCCCCTTGTGAAAGGTCCGTACTTGACTAGAGCTTCGCTCACCGCCCACCCACGCCTATTTTTCCCGCCAGCGCCAAATCCCTCCTCCTCATTCTGACATCCTCATCCGCTTCTCGCCCACTCCAATATCCACATCACCCCTCGTCCTACGCTCCTCTCCGCCCGGTCGTTGTTTCACTTTCTTATCTGACCACCGCTTCGCCCCTCTTCTCCCCTCTCCCTCTCTCTTCTGCCCAGGATGTCCGGTGAAGCATGGCTCTACCTACTGGCGGTGTTGATCAACGCCGTCAACCTGTTCCTGCAGGTTTTCTTCACTATCATGTATAGTGATCTCGAATGGTATGCACTTCCTCTCGTCTTGTAACAAGACGCCTTCCGTGAGAAGGGAAAGCGCGATATCGCTTGACCTATCCAATGGTTCTTCGCTAATCTGTGCCACCGCAGTGACTACATCAACCCTATCGATCTCTGCAACCGTCTCAACGCCTACATTATCCCCGAAGCTGGTGTCCACGCTCTCCTAACCTTCCTCTTCGTGATCAACGGATACTGGCTTGCAATTATCCTGAACCTGCCATTGTTGGCGTTCAATGCTAAGAAGTGCGTTACCTCTAGCTCGCTGCCGAGTCCGAAAATCTGCGCGCACGGACAACGGTTGCTAATCATACTTTGTTCTGCTTAGGATCTATGATAACCAGCACCTCCTTGATGCGACCGAGATTTTCCGCAAGCTCAACGTACACAAGAAGGTTAGACGACTCGCTTTACGTCATCAACTCGCGTGAGACGCACACTAACTTTTGAGCTCTAGGAATCCTTCATCAAGCTGGGCTTCCACCTCCTGATGTTCTTTTTCTACCTCTACAGCATGATTGTTGCCCTTATCCGCGATGAGTCTCACTGACTTCGCGACGAGACCGAGAACGTTATGCGCTATGGCCGGCCCCAGTAAGGTTACTATACACGTTCTTTTCGGAGGGAAAGCGTTGGTTAGCTGTTCCGAGCTGTACGAGATGTTTCCGAACACCCATACGAGAGTCTACGCCCCTTTCTGCCCAATGATACAGAAACTCAAGGCTGCCGTGGGAGCCGGTCGGAACTTGCGTCCGGGGAGCAGGAGAGGCAGTATAACCTTATGTATGACATGACCATGAATTATCGGTGGGTATTGGTGTAAGCAAACATTCCTGGTGGTTTAGGTTTACCACGAGGTTGACGAGTGGCCTCATGAAGACGTTCATTATTCTGTTTTTGATTCTTATAATTTCTTGGAACTGTGTGTGTTTGTACTCGTCATGAATCCCTTAGGCCTCTATTGGAACCTGATGTTGCTTTGTTTTATATTTGATGTTTTCGAATAATGGCTGTATATACCTTGAGCGGTGTTGCGGTTAAGAGCGTTCGGTACCCTATAGGGACCAACAATAAATTCTAAATTATTCCACCAACTATTCTTCACCAATAATAATAAGACTTCAATCCTACCTGGTTTAACTACAGTATTGGTTCGGGTCATCTCCTTTTGCGTTGTTGGCGCTATCGGCAACCGTAAAAACTTTCGTCTTCCCCAAGTCCTGCGGTAGTTCGCTACAACTCTTCACTTTCCCTCCCACATATGAGCTTACACAAAATGGCTTCATTACTCGGAACCGCTTACGAGTCCAGTGATGATGATACTCCTGCCGCTCCAGCGATGCCCGGCTCGAAGATTATTGCCGCCCCCGAGGTGAACACAGAGGTTTGGTCCCTGCAATTTTGCCAATAGACAAGTACATCAAGTCTAACAAATTTACAGGATCAAGCTCACATGCAGATGATGCTTGCTAATACCTCATCTAAAGCACTCACATACAACGCCACGTATGACGATCTCTCGCGACCCTCACAAGGCCCTTCAAATCCCTTCAGATCTGCAGACGCAGGAAACGTCTTCAAGCGCAAAAACGTTCCCACCGGATTCGCCGAATCAGCCGCCATTAGTGAGTCCACGTTCGCGGCGCAACATCGCACATTTCAGAGCTTGGGTTATACCCGCAACCCTACTCTTCCTGGGCAGTATGTTGGCGATCTCGGCCAGGCAGCTCAGTATGGTGGACGCGATGTCGTGCAGATGAAGCCTTCGAAGGAGGCGTCGGCGACGTTGAGGGCCAAGCGCCAGAAGAAGGGCGATTCAAGCATTGTTGAGGGCCCGGGCGCGTATCTCGGACCTTGGGCAAGGTACCAAGACGACGATCAGGTCTATGAAGAGGAACTCGCTAGTGACGAGGAAATCGTGGAGGAAGAGGAAGAGGAACAGGAACAGGTTGGATCGGCTCCTATGCCGGCTATGAGCAAGGAGGCAACGGATTACCAAGACGATACATCGCAGGTGGAAACGACCGAGTTCCACGGCTCGGAACAGTTTGACTACCTTGGTCGCACATACATGCATGTTCCGCAAGATCTCGATCTCGATCTCAAGAAGCCTGTGGGTAGCGTCAAGAACTACGTGCCCAAGAAGCTCGTCCAAACTTGGAAGTCGCACACAAAGGCTATCTCCTCGCTCCGTTTCTTACCACAATCTGGCCACCTCCTGCTCTCGGCTGCAGCTGACGGCAAGGCCAAAATCTGGGACGTATACCATTCGCGTGAACTACTACGCACCTTCTCCGGCCACTCCAAGGCCGTCACGGACACAGACTTTCACGTAACAGGCAAAACCTTCCTAACAGCCTCGTACGACCGCCAAATGAAACTCTGGGACACTGAAACGGGACAATGTATCTCGCGTTTCTCAACCGGCAAAACACCCCACGTCATCCGCTTCAACCCAAACCCAGAACTCTCCCACGAATTCATCGCCGGTATGTCCGACAAGAAGATTATCCAATTCGACACCCGCTCCGGCGAGCTCGTCCAAGAATACGACCACCACTTGGCAGCAGTCAACACCCTCACCTTCGTCGACCAAAACCGCCGCTTCATCTCCACCTCCGATGACAAGTCCCTCCGCGCCTGGGAATATGGAATCCCTGTCCCCATCAAATTCATTGCAGAACCATACATGTTCGCCCTCACGCGCGCAGCGCCCCATCCCAACGGGAAATACGTCGCCTTCCAATCCGGCGATAACCAAATCGTGGTGTACGGCGCGACAGACAAATTCCGGCAGAACCGCAAGAAGAGCTTCCGCGGCCACAATAACGCCGGCTATGCGATTGATTTGAAATTCTCCCCCGACGGCCAGTTTATCTGTTCTGGCGATAGTGCTGGCTACGTCTGCTTTTGGGACTGGAAGACTGGCAAGATGTATCATAAGATTATGGCGGGTGGGAAGGAAGGTGGTGCGACGACTTGTTTGGATTGGCACCCGCAGGAGACGAGTAAGGTTGTTACTGGTGGGTTGGATGGTGTTATTAGGTATTGGGATTGATTTGCTTCTATCTTTCCTACTAGTGCTGGGTATTTATACTTCGGTTTGTTTTATCTAGTTACATCTAGTTTTATGATGCATAGTGGATACCAGGAGTATAATCTATCCTGGACCTTCAAGGGATCGATCAAATGGAGATGACATAGACGCCGGATTATGGGGTTATCGTCAATGCGTATAGACTATAAAATCATAATCATATTCTTTTCCTATCTCATTTACTCGGGACATGCTACCCAATATACTATATTATACATGAATCCGTATCCTAGATGCAAAGCTCCCAGTTACTCATACATAACAATACCTCCGAACCGGGGAACAAAAAAAAAAAAAAAAAAACGTTGGCTAAAAGCTAGCCATCTCAATCCAGCTCGCCACAAACGCCAATCTCCGTCCGCGATCAGCCGCCATACGCTTTGAGAACTCCTCAAAGTTCAGTTTCGCGCCAGTCCCGCCACGTGCCTTCGCTTCTTGCTCGACGCGGTTAAGATACGCCCAGCGTGAGAGGGTGGCGGGGGGTGGCGGGGTCGTGGGCCCTTGACGTTTTGTCAGGAAGGCGGAGGAGGATGGGGATCGGGATGGGGATGGTGGCGGGAGGGGTTGGATTGGTGATGGGGCACGTTTGGGTGCTGTGGCTTCGGCGTCTGGGGAGGAGGGGGAGAGAGATGGGGGCGCAGGGAAGGTGGATGTTGCGCCGTTGGGGCGGAGGAGGAGGGAGGAGGGGAGAGTTGGGAGAGTATTGGAATCATTGTCGTCGTCATTCGGGCGGTGATGGGGGAGGGTAGGGTCGTAATCGAGATCGAGATCGAGATCAGGAAAGGACTCGTCCATGACTGGGAGAGTGTGAGGGTGAGGTGTTGGTGAGAGGACCAGATTGTCTTGGGGTTCTATTAAGGGGTGAGAAGTGGCCGGTTCCAATGCGCCTGGTTCTTCTGGGTTGGCGAGGTGCGTTGGTCGGACGCTGCCGTTGTCCTCTGCATCGCTGGTGTTGTCATCGTGAACAGGTAGACTGTCGCGGGGTGGACGTGCGAGGATTGGGCTGTCTTCACCAGATTCAGTAGCAGGATTGCTCACGAAATATCCGGCGCGCTCTAGGAGCTCATCCAGTGGTCGTTCCCGGTACTGAGCCAGCTCCAGACCTTGATCAGGGTTATCACCGTTTGATTGCATCTCATGGGTAGTCTTTCCAGCTTCTGTCTGTTCGGCTAGCTCAATCTCGCGGGCCCAGATCTTGCGCTCAGTGCGGGTCCGATAACACTCCATGAGCAGGTCTTCTTTCGGCTTGAACATAATGTCAAGAATTTCATTGAACCCTTGTTGGGTTACCTGGTACAGGATCTCTTTGCCGACGTCTCTCTCAACTTCGGGCACCTCGAATCCGCCCCATCTCTCGCCAACCAAGATACTCCGCGAGGATGTTGATGGGTTAGACCTTACATCTTCATAGTCGTCGACATCAGTCAAGTCATCTTGGAAGCGCACTTTAGACGACGACCGAGAACGTGGCGAAGGCGGTTGCGACTCGTAATCTGGCTCAACTTCTTCGTCTTCGTCCACATCCGAGTCCGTCTGGTAACCATCGGGGGCAGTTCCGCCATCCTCTTCATCAGTGTAGAATGCTCTTCGACGCCACCGCTCATCGACACCATGTCTCCGAGTCGAATCAACCCGTCTTTGGTCGCTATCACACATCCGGTTATACACGGCTGCCCCGATACGGGCCCTGTCATCCGGATCTGTGACGTCCTGAAGAGGCACATACGACCCCAAGGCAGTCACGATATCTTCATCCTGAATGTGTTCTGGGGGCGGCCAACGATCGCTCCCGGCAGATAAACTATCTGTCGCATCATCATCATGATCGTCCGCATCGCCATGGTTCTCGTCCCGAGCACTTCCTCTTCTCCGGCTACCAGAAGCTTCAGCTGCACTGGATCCAAACGGGCCAACGCGCACGGGAAGCAGAGGCTGTGATCGCCCAAACTGGCGTCGAACCGCAGCTTCGCCAACGACAGAGTGTCGGTTCCCAGTATCAGCACCGTCGGCGCGAAGCATCCCCTCGTTGTCCATAATCTCCATATCTCCGTCCTGATTGACGCGTTTACCTTCTCCGGCTCTTGAGGCTTCTCCAGAAGGGATGCTGCCAGGAAAGGCGGAGCTAATAGGCTGACTTCCAAGCACAACATCGCGAGCACCACCTTCAAGAAAGTCATCCTCCATACCAGCAACCATATCTCGGGTGAGCTCTCTACTGAGGGTATAGTACGCCCGGAATATGCGTAGGAAATCTTTTCGTTCCACAAAGCCATCCCCATCGATATCATATCCGCGAAAGACGCGACGTAGCCTCTCATCGTTGCTCTTATTATTCAAACTCGCAAGACCTTTCAAGAACTCCTCGAATCCGATTAGCCCGTCATTATTGGTGTCGTAAAATGCAAACATGCGGTCATAAATCAAGCTCGGAGGTGGTGGGCGGACGGAGGTGTTAGGAACAAAGCAGCGATCAAATGTTTTCCGATCAATGGCCATGTACAGCCTGTTGGGATCTTCCGCCCATTCACGATTCGCCAGACACCGAAACTGATCCCAGAGCGCTTCCAATTCGGTTCCTTCGAAACTGGTTTCCTTCATCAAGCGTTTTGCTAGTGAGCGCGGTAGACTGCGTGGCAGCATCGCAGGTTTTCCGGGATACCATACAGGTTGAGACTGGCGGGGATTTCCTAGGAAGGGCGCCGGTATCCGGACTTTGTAGAACAAATGTGTCTTGATATGCACTTGCATCGCCTCACATGTCTCACAGAGATCATAATCAATGCAATTGGCACATCTATAACGGATTCCTTGGATGGGCATAGCTCCACAACTATTGCAAGTGACGCCTCGATGAATGTACCCATCCTTCCTTGCTTGGTCTTCCGCAATATGATAGAGAAGGTTGAGCAGGTTCTGGCCTTCACGTGCCTGCATGGAGTCGTGATTCGCTTCCCTCCATGAGAATACACTTTGGTCGTCGACAACGGTCTCACCACCATCCATGATCTGCGTCTGTTGAGACTCATCCGGGAAATTCGAGGTCGACAGCGTGACTCTTTCCCCATTTTGCCGTCGACGGCGCAGCTCCTCTCCGTAGTTACTGTCCGCGTTGAAGCGCGCGACAGCTCTCTCGATCCCTGTCCGTGAGATACCACGTTGCTGGAGCTGTTCCATCAAGTATTCCCTCTCCCGGCTTCCTGTTTCCAATATATGCGCTGATGGGAAGTCTAAAGCGAAGAACGATTCTAGGAACGTGTCTTCCATCATCTCGCGCATCCGCTCAGCATGGGCCTGGGGAACGCCGACCTCCTCCATGAGTTGGTCCCGCGTCGCAAGGAGCGACGGGAGTAGCCCACTCTCGACTCGCCGTCCATCTTCAGTTTCTATGCGAAAGGTACCGTACACTCCGTTTTGGCGTTCCAATTGTTCTAAATGGGCGATAGCTAGGAACGAAGGCGCGTCGATGGGTACATCTTCGTCGGGTTCATTTCTTCGATGACGACGAACGGCTTTTCGGCGGCGAAGTGACGACTGTGACGAGTAAGATGAGAAGAGCTGGTTTCGAAGGTATACCAGCGCGTAAGCCGCAGCAACTCCGGAGAGAATGTAAAAGAGAGGGCGATATCGGGCGAAGGCCAACCTTGTCTGCGAGTCTGACATGGTGAGGTCGATAGAAAACAGCTAGCAAATGAAGGTCGTCATTATTTAAGAGTAAAGCTGCTCCCCAGATAAGGAAAAGAGAAAATTGCTGAGAAAGAGGAAAGTGGTGGGAGAACAGAAGGTTGTTCCAGTCAGAGAGCAATCAGTGAAGGCGGAGTGGAAAACCATCTGGATCGCCCAAACCTTAAGGCAAGAGCACAGCATAAAGCCAAGCTATTTTCAATGGAATAATCGCCTAAATTTTATGTGCAGTATTCTCTAAATACTAAAGTCAAATACATGTTCTCTAATCTATCTCTAGACTTTTATCCGATCTATCACTTAGACCAGTGTAAGTTATTCAACGTGTCAGGCTTCGTTCCCGAATGAACAAGCTGCTCACGAAGGCGAAGAACACAACGCCAATCAGAAAAGCGAATCCCTTATTCGTCGCCCATCCATAGCAGTCGCGAACGGTCCTTGCAACAACGGGGTCTAGAGTCCTGATAAAGTCAAGGCTCTGTCGGACCCCATCGACGATCCTATCGATATCCTTGCTGTCGCGCAGGGCATATCTCAAACGATCCCTCAGAACCTGCTGAACGACAGTGGAAGACAAGGAAAGCCCGATGACGGATCCTAGGGATCGGAAGAGATATGAGCAGGCCGTCACGACAGCCTGATCCTCCGGGGTTGCGTTCGAAACTAGACATTATATATGAGCAAAAGGAGCGACCAAAAGGTAGGGAAAGTGTAACTCACTCAAGCTGATTAGCGTCGTAGTAACGCCAATGCCGTTTCCAAATGAACAAACTACTGTCCCGAGGATTATGGGCAATAAGCCATCCCCAACTGCCCCAGAAAAGAGGAAGATAACGGCAAGCCCCAAAGTGAGCGAGGCATAACCAGCCGCTGTCAACCAATAGTACTTTCCAGTCCATTTCATGACAAACCCGGCAAACAGGGATCCAGATACCCCGGAAACGATGCAAGGTAGAAGCCGGAGGCCAGCCCCTGTTGCGGAAACGCCGTCAACAGCCTGGAAGTACAGCGGAAGGTAGAAAAGGCCAGACAGCCAGCCGCCAAAACTGAAGAAATTGCACCCGTAGGCAGCTACAAAGCCGCGGTCAAAGATGATATGGCCAGGAGCAAATGGTTCAGTTGCATAGTATATCTCAACCACAACAAACAGAACGAATAGACAGGCGGAAACGCTTAGCGCGGCTATTGTCAAGGGCATCGTCCAAGACACATTACTGCCTCGATCGAATCCGACAAGGAATCCCAGCACTGCTCCAATAAGCACAATTGCTCCAGGAAAGTCAATCCGGCGAAGCTTTGTTTTCCAGTGGCTAACCTCTGGAGCAGGCAGATCTAATGCGGTCGACACCGCGATGAACGCGATGATGCACAGCGGGAATTGAGCTATGAAAGCCCTACACACGAGTCAGATTATGTATCCAAGGCAGCACGGTAGCGGGGTAAATATCATACCATCTCCAGCCGATATAGTCTGATAAAATACCTCCTGTTGATGGACGTTAGATGATGAAAATGCAGTCTCAGAGCCCGAGGTCCCTTACCCAAAGGTGCACCAATTCCCGATCCAGTGGCATATATAATGTTGATAACACCCTGCCAGACACCTCTGTCACGAAGGGGAATAATATCACTTAGAAGGATGCTAACAACCGTGGTCATGCCGCCACCTCCGATGCCTTGAAAGACCTATAAGACTTAATCAGCACACAAATAAAAGACAGATGCTGATTTAATGTCTTTTCCATACACGAGCAGCGATAAGCTGGTGAATGCTCTGTGCAAGGCCACAGAACAAGCATCCTACGCCAAACACGGCATATGCGAACAGCAAACACGTCTTCCGACCAAAGATATCACTCAGCTTGCCATAAAGCGGCTGAAAGGAGGTCAGAGTCAGGAAGTAGGAAGTAGCAATCCAACTAGTCAGATTCAATGCATTCAAATCGGAACCGATCTTTCCATAACTGGCGACAATAATTGTCTGATCGGCGGCAGACAGGAAGACCTAATTGAGTCTGGATTTAGCAAGATTGCAGAGCGAACGTTGGGAATAGGACTGCTTATACCCCAATTGAAATCGCAGGCAGAATATATCTGAGATTGAGTGCACTTTGCACGCCGGGCTTGCCTGCATCTGGTTCTTCTGTATGACCCTGTTCCAACGCTGGTTCCTCAGCCGTGGAAGAGTAGGAAGCGTTGTCGTTGCTTTGCGAACCTAGCAACGGGGATGTTTCTGTAGGCAACCTTTCTTGAGACATATTACCAGCGAGCTCCCTTTTTCAGAGCCTCCATCAACCAAATGCAAGAGAGTAAAGGAGGTTGAGTCACCATCCTGGGTACAATTTCACCACATCTTTACTCGAAGATGTGATAAAATCACGTGATGATAAGCTCTTCTTCCCGTGTCAACTTGTACGATGATTGGCTGGCTCGGTTAAACTCAGCGGGGTTGAGACGCTAACTGATTTGGGCGTCCGAACTACGGCTCAACTCCGGCTCAGTGTAGTAAACACCGATCATTGGAATGAGGTTTGACTCTATATGCTATGGATTTGTGCTACCTAATGCTATCGACTGTTACTACCTAGTTATACTATATACAATGTTTATCTAGGCAACTTGGCCTCCCATTAGTCATACTAGTGGAGCTATGCAAGGTTCGTCTGTCATCATATTAGTCGACCGTCTTAACAAAATGCAACTTCTTTCAAATCACGCAGTCTTTGCTTCACTCGCTTCATCTATACCAGGTATAGTGATAGCGCCACCAGGCGAGTCCGGCAGACGTGCAGTCAAAACTTCGACTCCGTCTTCCGTCACCAAGAGGGTATGTTCGAACTGAGCGGACAGCGAACCATCTGCTGTTGTGCTGGTCCAGTCATCCGGCCACAGGCAATCGCGGTGCGTGCCGACATTGATCATAGGCTCGATTGTGAAGCACATTCCGGGTTTTGCGGTTCCTACGGCCTTGTTTTTGGCATAATGAGGAACGTTTGGAGCACAGTGGAACAGTTGGTTGATACCATGGCCGCAGTAAGTCTTGACCACACTGCAGTTGCGGGTTTTGGCATGCTTTTCGATCACATTTCCAGGGTCCCGGAACAGCATTCCCGGTTTAACGAGTTCAATAGACTTTTCCAAACATTCTCTTGCCGTCTCCACAACCCGCACAGCATCTGCATTCGACCGAGCCTTGTCCCCAACGTAGTATGTTTCGTTGATATCTCCGTGGAATCCTTCATGATATAAAGTGACGTCAATGTTGACAATATCACCGTCGTCGAGCGGTCGTTGGTCAGGAATGCCGTGGCAGATCGTCTCGTTGACCGACGTGCAAACCGATTTAGGAAAGTTGACATAGTTAAGAGGTGACGGGTAAGACTAGAGACATATCAGTATTAATAACCTTCAGTTTTTGAGAGTTCCCTGGTCGGCACTTACATTGCGCTCAACACACGCTTTGTGAACAACTTCATCGATATAGTCGGTGGTGACACCGGGCTTCAGCTCTCGCGCGGCAATATCAAGAACCTCTCGTGCTAGCCGGCATACTTTGCGCATGCCCTCCTGCTCCTCCTTGTTCAAGATCGTGATGTTGTGTCGGCCAACAAATTTCTGCTCCGAACGGGGAATGCCATCCTTGGCGTAGTCCGGGTGGGGGATAGATTTAGGAACGGTCTTCATCGGCGATAGCGGGTAAACAGGTCTTAGGGATCCGGTGTACTGGAACGAAGGGAAAGGGTTGTAATTTCCGGTGACTGGGTCTGGTTCAGAAACTACTTTTGGAGGGAAAAGGTTGGTGAGGAAATTACTCTTTTTATGGAGAACTTTGTGATCGCTCTACGTAGATATGGTTAGCATGCATAGATACAAAGAGAAGTGCGCTGTAAGCGCGATCTTGAGCGCCTACCCAGCTCCGTTTGAAACAGTCCTGTGAGCAGAAGAAGCTGTCCAGGCCCATCTTCAGACATGTTGGGCACTGAAGGGATCCAGCATCCTTCGCACATTCGGAGCCGAAGCATTTTCGGGGTGCGACTTCGGCTGTCATGCTTGCAAAAGGATTTGTAATTTGTAGGGAAGTTTTTGGTCCGTTATCGAGAAGCAAGAAAAAGCTTCAAGGGAGAATAATGTCACGGAGGGACAGTGGATGATCAACAGATCAAGTGATTCAAGTCTCCGCCAGAAAAATTGGCGGTCGAAGCATAGCGACTAACCTGAAATAGACTAGCTCAGGCTAGCTTATCGCTCTCCAGGAACGGACTAGCTTACGATAATCTCCACGTGACATTCCGGCAGGGTCTCGCCGCTAATCCCAGAATGGAAACAAACTCTCCGACGTCGCAGATCTTGTGACACAGCATGGTGAAATCGCCAATTGCCATCGGCGCACCAGGAACAACAGCAGGAAATTCTGCATTCTGCATACCAATTCATAGATTGCCGGTGATACACAGTCTATCCGATCTGAATCTCTCTGTCGCACTTGGGTGACTGATTTGCTGCCGTGCCATTACAATGGCATCTCCCGCCAAGCAAAAAGTGGTGATTGTTGGTGCCGGTCCGGTTGGATGTCTCGCTGCTCTCTACGCTGCAACCAGAGGCGACGATGTTGAGCTATATGAACTACGAGGAGGTTAGTTCTTTTTCATTTACCTCACATGCACATTGCAGATATGTCCATGTATCTTATGCTGAGGTTTTGACCAAAACCTGTAACATTCCATTGATCTACACTATATATCTCCGCATATGCATAGTGGTGCTCACCTTGCATGACGCTTTACAGATCTCAGGGTTCCGGGCACCGTCCCTTTGAATTTCACAAAGTCGATCAATCTTTCCCTGTCGCATCGTGGAATTACAGCAATGCAACAATCGAACAGGGAGAATGTCGTCAAAGAGATTCTCCAAGAAGTGACCCCGATCTATGGGCGCATGATTCATGGGAGAGATGACGGAAAGCTGTGTGAGGCATCGCAAGCCTATGATGTCCATGGCCGGGTTGGGTTTCTCACCGCATCAGCTAGAACAAGTCATGGCTAACACCGCCGTCTAGAACAATTTCTCCGCAGATAGAGGAATGCTGAGCAACGTGTTCCTCGATGAGCTGGAGCGAACGCCCAACATCAAACTATTCTTCAACCATAAGTTGACTGGTGCTGATTTCCATACAAACAAAGCCTGGTTCGAGCGTCGGCTACCCGGCGAAGCACCCCTTCCAGGCTCATCCGGTCGTGTCCCTGAGATACAAGTGGACTTTGACTTCCTAATCGGTGCAGACGGCGCCCATTCGGCCACGAGGTACCACATGATGAAGTTTGCCCGAGTCGACTACCAACAGGAATACATCGACGCGCTGTGGTGCGAATTCCGCATCCCACCGTCACCTCAGAACGAGTTCCTTATCTCACCCAATCACCTCCACATCTGGCCTGGCAAGGAGTTCATGTTCATCGCCCTCCCATCTGTCGACAAATCCTTCACCTGCACCCTGTTTGCCCCAGCCATCCACTACACCAAGCTCGACCGCTCCACTCAGGACCTCCTCGAGTTCTTCGACGAGCATTTCCCAGGCGTTTGCCCAGAACTCATCTCTCCAACCGATCTCATCGACCAATTCACTTCGAACCCTCACCTCCCTCTCATCAGCATCAAATGCAAGCCACACCACTACAACTCCAACGTCGTCATCGTCGGCGACGCCGCCCACGCCGTCCTCCCGTTCTACGGGCAAGGCCTCAACGCAGGCCTCGAAGACATCCAAGTCCTCTTCGAATCCCTAGACAAACACGGCGTATACAGCCCCGATCATAGCGCAGCGTCTCGCGCCCTTGCCCGCCAGTCAGCAATCCAGGAATACACGGACTCCCGCACCGCCGACGCACACGCCATCAACGACCTCTCTAAGCAGAACTACGTCGAGATGCGCTGGGGCGTCAAACAACCCTTGTACAGATTACGCAAGTACATCGAAGAAGCACTGTACCACTACGTGCCACGTCTCGGTTGGCAGACCCAGTATACCCGCGTCAGCTTCAGCAACCAACGCTACTCGAAGATCATCGAGGTGAACCGAAGGCAAGGCCGGATTCTAGGACTCGTGTTCGGTTCGACGCTGCTGTCGACGTTGGCCGTTGCTGGAGTTCTGTTCTGGAAACAGCCTGCTCGATTTTCCTCGCCTCTAGCGTGGTTGCGAGATATATCGAAGGGTTTCTTATAAAAAATAACAAAAAACCCAAAAAAAAACCAAGGCAAAGACGAAGAGAAAAGTTCACTTAGATCATTGCGTTCTATTTTGCCTTGTCGTTTCATTATTTGCCGCCTTTTTGTATATTGTGCTTGTGTGATTGTATGATGATACTCTAACTAGACTCTCCTCGCTCCTCCGGCGTCGTACATACTTATCAAACTCCTTTGTTACTAAGATTACCTCGCATTATTGTTACCATTGATTTCGAAAACAGGTTCCCCTACGACTAAATGACAACTGGGTGCGTTCCCATTACCTACAAGCGGCCGTAAGCAAGAAATGACGAGGATCGGGTCCTCATCCATGGCTACTGCATCTGCGTCCCCAGGTGCAACTGGATTAGTCCAAGAAGCCTGCACTTATCTCCTAGGTAGTGATTGGAGGTAGATAGATAGTCCGGGAATTATGGAGTCTTGACAAATCTGGCAATGCTGGGTTCCACATAAGCAGACTCGTGCTGAGTAGGCTCTTCATCTTTAACAGTGATTCTGTTCTTTCTCAGTGCGATCCCCATTACTTGGGCTGGTAGATTGAACTGTTAGTAACCAAGGGATTGGGGCTGGAGAGCGGATCGATCCATTGAAACGGCCAGGGCTCTTACAGTTGGTGAGACAACAAGAGATCAAGAAGAAACAGACACAAACATACTCAATGGCAAGGGTGTGATCAAAGGAAAATTCAGCAGTTCCATATCCATAACCCATGAAATGAAAAACATTAAACTCGTTGCAACATCGTAAGAACTGACTCGAGCGAGAACATCCCTGCTCTTCAATTCCAGCCTTGGGTTCATACAATACAAACATGATCACGCATCCCAGATTATCTCGAACCAGACATAAAATAACGTAAAAGCATCAAACACACAGAGGGATCCAACCACACGACGAAGAATCGCCGGAATTATCTAGCGATGACAGGAACAACGGAGCCGAGAAGGGTAAGGGGTTGATTCAAAGGGAGCAGCGCGTAATACTGAGTATGGAAATCGCCCAATAAGTTAGCGGGAGAGGGTATTCCGAGGTTGTGGCCAGACAGAAATTAAGCAAGAAGCTATGGAGGACTCTGGCAGGGTCCTCCCATCATATCCAAATTTAGGAGGGTCCAAGAAAGAATGTCCGGGAATTTATTCTCCAGCCAACTGGGGGTAGGAAGGCGAACAACCAAACGCATAATATTCCAAAAGGCATCATCATGATCCGTGGATAGTTCTCCTCCTGGCAAACGGGTTCCTGAGACAATTCTGGGATTGGGTATCCATTCGCGGGGGGAGGTGGGGGGAAAGGAATGTAGAGGGATCCGGGTCACGGTAAAATCAGGGAGAATATCGGCCTTGTTGGAGAGGAATCATCTTCATCTACCTTATACTGTCATAATCAAGGATTATAAATCCACATCCTGTCAAGGTGTGGCAAACTTGACTCGGCGATTACGCCGTTCCTGGATGCGCTTCTCAGTGTCAGAATAAAGACGGTCGAGAAACTCCATGGCACTGGCATCCTTGAGGATTTTGGCCACTTGGGTTCCCGCAGATATGAGCTGGAGGACATTTCGGTCATCCTTAATAGGCCGCGATTGGTGCTTGGCAGCATGTCTCATTTCCAGAGAATTTTCCAACACCGTAACTAGTTGTTTTATCTGGCCATTGTAGAGCACTCTAGCGGGTATACGCCGCTTCGTCGCTAGCCTTCTGAGAAGGTATACCCACTCAGTCCATTCACGGTCTGATGGGAGCCTCACCTGTCTCTTGTCTGGCTCTAGCGGAATGGGAAATCGGTACTTTGCAACAAAATCAAAGGCGCATTGCGACAGCCGGTCATTCACCGAGGCTAGGATTCGATCTTGCTCTGAGACATCAAGATTAGTAGGAAGATGGGGTAAGTCCCTCCCTTGTGCCGCGACCAAGTGTGGTGAAGGCGGGTCTAGAAACTGGTGAGGTCCATCGAACTCGTCGCGGTTTGAGTGACGTCTCTGCGAGTGATGCCGAACGGTTCCCTTGTACTTGTCTGCGGTACGACGGCCTTTTCTTTCGATAAGGTACTCCGCATTCTCTGGTGGCTTTACGAAATCGTAATCCCTCCTGAGGGAATCCACCGGAAGACGAGCCGGGTGGTTTAACTCTCGGTATAAGGGAGTTGGGTGTGGCAATGTCCCCCTGGGGGAAAGACCAATAGTCCCAGGCGAATGTGAAGACACCGGAATAGCACCATGAGGGAGTGGAAAGTCAAACTGAGGCGACGCAAGTTTTGCTGGTTTTGACGTTGCAATTTGCGTGTTTATGGGACCAAGTTCAAGCCTCGGCGTAGGTGAAAACGGTTTTGTGCTAGACGGAGATTTCAGTATCGTGCTGCCTTGCACAAGCGAACGGAAACGTCACGGAGGACAGAGCAGTGAAATACCTTGGTTGATATATCACTGGTGGTTCGCCAGAAGTCCCGTATATTGGTGGTTGGCGTGGGAGCATCGCACTATACAAGGTGAGCCTCCCTCAACCACAAGCCAAAGCGCCAAAACGCAAAACAGCAAAAGGTGAGCGGAAGGGAGAAGGAAAAGGGATGCCCGTTGAAGCTAACCTCGGACGAGACCACGTATCTGAATCAGTACTTAGCGAATGTGTGTAGGAGCCGCTGCCCGTGCTTGTACCGGAGAAGTACGAAGACATTGCTGACATTGGAGGGTGAAGAACGAGGGGCATGGGTTGAAAGTACATAGAGAAAGTCGTGACGATAAATATAACAAATAATGATCGGTGGGAGGAGGAATCTAATGAAAATCGGAATCTCATGTGCTCTATTGGAAGGCGCCTTGGCTGTAAGGTGCGTATCAGACAGAAGAGTTCATTAAAATTGCACGACCGTGGGATATATATGTAAAAGTCAGGGCACGGGCAAAATCGTCGAGGCGGCAGATAAGCTCTTCCTTTCTTAGACCCACGAAGTGTGAGGAACGCGATTTTACTCGCAGCTTGTGGCCAGAATACTCGGATAGACTCAAGGAGAATTTCTATTCGTGCGAGGAATCCGCCGGGCATCAAAGGCGTCTGGACTATGGAGTCGTACACGGTGGACAGCGGAGCCTAAGGGAAATCTCCACATCGCAGTGGGTAGACAGTTGACAGTTGACAGGGTGAAAACAATACACTGAATAGGAGCGACGGTCACGATATCGGATAAGATGACGATGGCGATCAAGCAATCATCGCAATAGCCAGACAACTAGGAAGATCTCCGAGGCTAGACTCCTTCACCGTCGCTGTCTCCGTCAGGTGGAGAGCTGCAGTAGCCATTGAGCGCGGTTTGGCATGGATGGGCCTGAAAAAGACACACTGAGTTCGCCCCCACAGGAAGAACGTGGCCAACTTTGGTAAGTTGATCCTGTCCTCAAATGAGATCGAAACGCACACCAAATGAGGAGAAAAAGCAAGGGTTGAGAAGAGATGGATGGTTAGGGTTTTGGGCAGCAATGACGGAAGTTGGCAGGGCGCGGGCACCCGCTAGGCATGACAGCGACGTCCCAATCCAAAAGGCCTAGCCCCATAAGGATTCTATCTAGTTCGAATCACATTCCTGAGTGTTTTGCTGGATCTGGACAATCATATCCACAACTCCGGGCGGTTTGAGATGACTGCGGAGGTTGGAGGCTATTGGGTATTGCGGAGGTGACACCCGACAACGATCATGGAGTTCGCAAATCATTCGCAGCCACCGACGCGAGGTCACACTGAGTTTCGGCGTCGCCATTCTCAGTTTCTCTGGAACTTGATGACCTGGCCTTGCGCTATTCCCAGTGGTCAACTATAGGGAGCTTCTAGTCATGATTCGACTACTGTGGACAGTTATCAACGTTCACGATGCATGGCTACAGGGGAAGGTCTTGGGCAAACATTTCCAGCATGACTAATTGGCATCCAATTGTCACCATTTTACTTGATATTCCCCATAAAATGGCAGTGTCAGACACGGGAACGGAGACTGCTGGAAACGCCGGTTGAACCATCAAGATCCAAGAGTCCGAAAGCCTGGAACAAACAGCCGCCTAAGGTTGGGAGACAAAGTGTGGAGATCATACGCTCTTTGTCGCCTGTCAGGATACCGATTACCAACCCTTCTGGAGCGTTGGGCAGAGATATAGCTGCATGTGTTGTTGCCCAAGCCTGGAGGAGCCGACTCGCCGACCCAATGTTTGGCTTCAAGTGCCCTTCCGACTGACATCAAGAGGGTGAGTCGACTTGGTCGAGCAATGCAGATACGGGAACTGGAGGGAAACGACCCAATCATCGACCTTGCTCCCTCCTCTCTCTGCTGGAAATATTGGTCCTGGCATACTTCGGCTAATGTAGCCCCGTCTTCTGACGATTTCGATATGAAGGAGTCAATAATATCAGACACCCAGGCCGTGCCAAGAAAGAATGGATGAAAAGGAGGGGAAGTAAAAGAGCAAATGAGAATTAGAGGTAAAGGGTATGGGCTCGAGATAGTCACTGCCTGGCGCTGGACAGCCATACCCGTTGATACCATCTGTGATATGTTCTCTGACAAGCAGTATTATTGCTGACCACCCAGGAATCCAAGCGGCACCCTATGGGCCTGTTCTTACCGATTGGGCCCAGGCAATGATTCATGTGGTGATGCTTTTGCTGGCTTAGCAATCTGGATTGTCTACCGTCATTGCGCGTAAGAGCACACCGATATTGTTAGGACTACTCTTCGTTTCGCTTTATGGTTGACGGTAGCTCGTGCGCTAGGCGGCGAGCATAGTCCTAGAAGACCAATGTTAATGAAGGTTTGAAAGATCCCAGCATGCATACCTCGCAGCTCATACGGATCCCATCTTCGATACCAACACGCGTTTTGTACCCTAAAATCCGTCTCGCCTTTTCTCCATTCGCATATCGGACAGCGCATGCATCTCTTACACTACCACGGCTGAGAGTTGTTGTCTGGCTGAAGGCCCATGTCAATGCCTCACAAATCAATCCAGCAAAGCACGCCAATCTCTCGGGGATGTGGAGTTCGAACGGCGGAGTATGGCCAAAATTGGCCCATATCGCCAGGCAGAAGTCCCTGAAGGTGATGGGCTCATTGTTTTGAATGAAGAATGCTTCCCCCGCGGCTGTCCTCGAGGATGTCAAGTTTTCTGCAGCTAAGACATGGGCATCTGCGATGTTGGTGACATACGTGACATCCCATAGGTTGAACCCTGCTCCTATGACAAAGGGCGTTTCCCCCTTTGCGATACATGCATGAATTGCGGGGATTAATTGATAGTCGCCAGGCCCGCAAAGGACAGAAGGCCGGAGAGCACAAGTAGACATTCCATCAGTCGAATACTGAAGGACCAAAGCCTCAGCGGCAGCCTAGGTTGAAAATACCATCGTCAGTAACTCTAAGGGTGCGCCAGGGACACGGCAAATATCAAGGGCTCCGAACCTTAGATTCTCCATATATCAGAGAAGTACGGGGTGTGGGCCAACGCTCGTCGATATTGGGGTGAGGCATTGCCATATCATCCGTCACGACACAGCAGGTACTTGTGTAGATGAGGGCTTTTGATCCACTTTCCTTCGCCGCCTCAAGCATGTTTCTCGTACCTTCGACATTGACTCGCCATACATGCTTCTCAAGTCTCCTTCCAAACCGTTCAGCAAGGCCTGGAACAATCCCGGCAGTATGTATTACCACGTCCGGCTGCGTCCGCTGAAGTGCTTTTGAAACCTCGTCAGCGTTGGTAACGTCGGCTTGAACGAAGGAAACGCCATCTGGCACGGCACGTGTTGGGCCTGGAGGATGCAAGTCGATGATAGTGATGCTACATTCCGGGTGCCTTTCTGCAAATGCTCTTGCTGTGGCCGCACCGACGAAGCCACTTCCACCTGAGATGACGACGCTTTTGACCGTGCTTCCAGCCATGGTAACCTGTATGAAAAATCTTTCTTGCCATCTGTGTCGGTCCGTATGTGGACTCTAGCGTAGTTTGAAAGACCACAATCACCCGCTCTAGCCAGAGAGCCCCTGGCTAGATTGTCCGTGGATACTCCCGGTTATTTTGACGTAAGAGACTAGATGTGCACCACCCACCTCGTAGACCTAGCAAGGGGTCACATAAAGTAGTAGGATGTAAATGAGAATGGCTGCTATCATTCAACTGCAGGTTGTTGGAGGGAAGAGAAGAGGAGATCCGAGAAGGAGGAAATGGTCTTTACTCGTCCAACCAACCATCACAGGATCTCCAGACTCCAAGAATGCCAGGCCAGGCGTCTCATCAATTAAGGCTCCACTTAGTAGATCGCAAGAAATCGTTGGAGATAGCAGATGAAGAAATATTCTTCAGGTTACTTAGGTTAATATACACAGTAGTTGTTTATCCCAACAGTCGCAAACAGTAAGTAAAGAAGTTGCGACTGACCAAACTCCGGATATAATGCAGGCCCATCGTACAACACCCCTCGAATGAATAGCTCAGCGACGGTCTATCCCTTCCACTAAGTCATTATAGAACGCGACAAAGGACAAGCCCTCCGATCTTCTTCTCGACACACTCTCGCGCTTCTTTGATACCCTGATCTGTTGAAAGGTATAGACTCTCCCCGGGCGATCGCAGTCCTTCCACATAATCGCTTCTTTCTCCTCGAACAACTTCGCGCAAGCCGGCAACGTCGATAGTGATCCGCCTCGTAGGCTTGCTCACCATGGATATTTTCGAGAGAACCGGTTGGCTTTGCCAGTACTTCAACCCCAGCCACAACCGCCTTGTGGCAATGTTGCTTTGTGTCAATGGTTCCAATCTCTGTGCTTCATCGTGTGCGGTCGGAATTCCCAGCAGGTTATGCATAATAGGAGGCTCGGGGCCTCCGCGCACAACAGACGAAATGAAACCGTCTTTCTGGAGGGCGAGGCATAGCTTTAGGTGGAGGTTAGAGTTCGGGATCGAGGTAAAGCCGAGACGCGCCTTGGTAGCATTGTTCAGGTGCGAACAGACGTGGGATAAGTTGACAAGGGACATCCTGAGTTGTGATCTGGCGTAATTGACCCAGAAGGGTCTCGAAGCAATGGCAGTAAAGTGTTCTGGAATCGAGCAAACAGGCAATTAGTACAGAGGAGCGTTTGGCAGGAGGGTACTAATTGAATAGATACCTGTAAATTAACGGAAGAACAACGATATGGGGTTATCTCCAATACTCAGAAGCCCAGCTCAGGATCTAGACGGCGATTAACTATTGAAGCTGTTGACATGCTGGGCAGCTCGATGAAATTTTCGGAGAAACAAAAGGGCGGAACCGAAATTGATGCCTGCAGAATGGGGCCACAATAAGGCATCCACCGTCCATCCATCATCGAATCATCTCCAACTTCTAAGCGCCCTCATTGTCGCCGGCCTTTTGCAGATTGCATTTCACAGCCCAGGAGTAGCTTGGTAAGTGGCTTTGCTGTTGAGACTATAAATCATTTTGCTGCCTGTTTTCTGATCTCCCTCTTTCTGGATTCCCATACAACCTCTTTTCGTGCCCCCATCTACTGCGAACAACCTAGTACTAACCGCTTATCATGCCTCCACTACCAGGCGAGGAGCGAGTGCTAACTATGTGAGTGTCCTGGCTACCCCGCAGACGCTGAGAAGGCACTGGCTAAGACATATGCAGCTTCGCCGACATCCATTATTACTTCACGGCACCGACCCCGAAACCGCTTCTTCATCGATTTGATAAGAGCTCCTATCTGTATCTATACCACAATGCCACCCAGCAGAAGACCAGGGTTGAAGTAGCGAACAACCCTGGTACCCCCGATCAGGATGCCTTCAGTGGGGGTATGCTTGTCGCGGCCACATTTCACAGTTTTGTCGCAAGCTAACTTCCGTACCAGCTCTCGATAATGTCCAACTCTGCCACTCAACTAGATTTCCATCTCTATGCACAATAACCGTGGACGGACAGACACAGCCACAGGGGGGACTCTCCTTTCCTCCGCCGCCGAGTAGCGTGATACCGTACGAATGGCAATTGCTCACCAACGACCCCCGCGGCGCGAATTCTCTCCAGCGTCTCCATACTCTGGACATCTATTTCTGGACTCAAGACGATGCAGACCAATTCCTGGACTCGGCTGAACGCTACCTGTCGCGCTCCCAGGTAGAAACCGACCGACATCCTTTCCCATCTCCTTCTGAAGTCAACGCCACAAGTACAGTCGTCCGACAATTAGAAAATGTAGCCATCACAGACCCAGCTTACCAAAATGGTCAAACTCGGAATTCCCAATCAGAGGCAATCGTGAGCCCTGCGCCCATCGGTCTCCCCCCGCCACCTCCACTGAGCGGTCCAACTGCATCACACCAGCACACATCCTCGGTCAGCCTTCTTTCAGCAGAACAGAAGAGAGACTCCGTCCAATTTACGCCTCTCCCGTATAACCCGGCGGCCCCAGCGGCCCCGGAACCGATCAAGCATCGCGAGAAAACACCCCCTCCCCCCAATGCTGCAGACGGAACCGGTCTCGCTGCCGCTATAGCAGCAGACAACGGCATTCCTTATACTCATCCTTCCCAGACACCCGGAGGAGGCTACACTGTTGCTGCACCAGCTCCTCCCCAAGGACAAGGCCCAGCAACCCGCTACTCCCTCCCGGGAACCTACGCCTCCCCACCCCCAAGCGCAGGTCTCTCCCGCACAGGCTCGTTCGCATCGCAAGCACCAGTCCAAAGCCCACCCGCCTCCGCCATCTCATTCCCACCAACCTACTCCCCAGCGCTCAACCAAGGACAAATTCCCATAAACCCAGCCAACCCAACCGCCCACCTCTACGCCCCCCCACCCCAGCCCCAACAAGTCCAACAGGTCCAACAGGCCCCAAGCTTCTATGGCGCTCAAGTCCCCTCCATAGGTGGCTACTCAAACTACTCCTACGACCAAGCCCCCAAAGCCCACCAGCACCAGCACCAGCACCAACACCAACCATCATCCTCTGGATACGACATCCACAACCAGCTGTACCGGCCCACAGAAGCAGAAGCAGGCTCGCACCTCCAGGAGCACGCAAAGCTGGCAATACAGAACCCGGGCCAGCGGCCGCGCAAACTCGAGGATTCGGCGGCGAGGGTAGAGAGTAGTGTTAATCGGTTCTTGAAGAAGTTGGAGAAGAGGCTTTGATTTATCTCCTTTTCCTTGCTCATTGGGTGGTGCTTGCTGAAGATACGGAGGAGGCGGAGGCGGAGGAGAAGGAGATATATATATATATATATATATATATGTATACTAGGGGTCGGCTACGCGACGAGTATATATAGATATGTAGGTAGGTTTCTGACGTGCTAGGTGTTCTGTTGCGAGTCTCCTTGTCTACCTTGGATATATGATATAGTGTAAACTTGAATATGAGCGGTCGTTTCTCTGTAATTTTTGGGTGGCATTGTCACTGTTCGGTTGCGTGTACCTACTAGCGCATACGCCTTTAGAAGTAAGAGTTAGACAGGACCTCCTCGGTTAGATCTTAGTAGTCACCTAGATAAATCTATTAATGTTGGTTGGAAGAGAGGCAATTGGAAACGGTAATCTAGTGAAGATGGCTCTAGGTTCGAAAAAAAAGACCCTCACTTGCACCCTGGATGCTACACCAAGCGCTCTAGAACAACCAGAAGAAAAGAGTTAAAGCAGCTAGCAAGACAATGAAGGTATGATCACAAGAAGGTAAATCGAACGGGGAGGTGGAAGAAGATAGAACAGCCAAAATACTCCTAGACAGATTGATGCAAGATGCAGGTAAAACGCTAAATCACCCAAGGAATTTTTCCAACACCACTAAATGAATGCTCAACCAAGCGTCAGTTGTGCTGCGCCGTGACATAAATTGTTCCCAAAACAGTAGAAAAGTGAAATCATCGAAGCTGTGGCAGAGGGTTGTTCTCTGGAAATATGGAAGTGAGAAGGGTATAACAAAGTATGTCACAAGAATCGAAATGGTAATCAAAAGTATTAGAAGCATTGAAGTGGAGCTGAAGAGAATCGACGAAATTCATCTAGTTGGAGACATCCTTCTCGTTTAGCGTCAATTTGCCGAGGTCAATATCAACTTCGTCCGCCTTAGTCTCTTGTTCGAGAGGGGCTTCGCTGATGATATCGGGGTTCTTCTCCTCTGAAACGGCTGGTATACCACACTCAGTTGGCTCAGCTGTCTGAGGCGCGTCAACACCATTGACGCCTGCTAGTTCGGCTGCCTCTTCTACAATCTCTGCAGCTGGAGCCAATACCTTCTCTTCGGGAATCTCCGGGGTGGGCTCTTCAGGGGTTTCTGCGGGCTCAACCTGGTCATTCACCTTCGGGGGCGTTTCAGGCTCGGTGACTGGCTCATTGCTAGTATCCTCTGTCTGTGTAGCAAGAGTCACGTCCGATGATTCATTGTTCGGTTGGCTGTCGGTAGGCTTAAGCACAGACTCAGCAACAGATTCCACTGATGGTTCGGCAGTTGCTTCTTCATTTGACTTCTCTTCAACAACAGGATCCGGAGACTGACTTGAAGGCTCAACAGAATGCTCCGGTTTAGCCTGCTCTGCGATCTCTTGCCCGGGTTCAGTCTTTTGTTCTCTCTCGTGCTGCGTCTCGGTTGGTTCGCTGGCAGGGAGTTGTTCAGGCTTAGATGGCTTTTTAGACACAGCTTTCTCTTTCATCGGGGGAGCTGAGCGGGTCTCCAACTTCGATGGTACTCTCCTTGGGGCGCGGGTGACCTTGGTTCGTGGAGGACTCTTGACTTCCACTTTCTCGTGCGCCTTGCTGGCCGAACTAGCTGTAGGGCGCATCATCCTTGCCAAGAATCCCTCATCGACCGGTTTAGAGGCTGTGCTCGCTTGTGAATGTGGGCGGTCCTTTGGTGACTGCCTCGGGGGGGTATGCGATGCCTGTTTGCGAACACTCGAGCTGGTAGGGGTGATTGCACGTTGGCGAGCTCCAGTACTTGGACCTTTTAAGCTAGAAGGCTTGCGCAATAGAGTGGAAGTAGGTCCTCCAGTGGCGCTCAATTTTCCTGCTGATGTGAGGGAAGGAGTTGTGGTAGAGTTTGGAAGACGAGCTGGCCTGGTGACCTCACGAGCGGGTGTTGAAGCACGAGATTGCCTGTTCGATGCCTTGTTTGTTGTGGCCAGTGATACTCGACTTGGCTTATGGACAGGAGCCTTCACTGGGACATTCTTTCCGCTCGTAGTAGCTGTAGATGGCTTTGAGGCGCGGGCTACCCTAGCGGGCTTTTCATTGTCAGGCTTGGTCGCCGAAGTTGGCGTGCGTGATTGGGCAGAGGTCTTGGAACTTGGGGCTTGCACGGCAGGCTTGTCGGTTGAGACTGTTTTTCCGACGCGCACGTTTGACGGCTTCTTCGAAACGGCTTTCGTCGGCTTCGCAGTCGCTAGACTAGACGCGATGGTGGACGATTTGGGTGTTGGTTGATTTTCCTTATTTTCGGATGTTACCTCCTCAGCCTTCTCTTTTCCTTTAGTCTCGGCGGTATTGTGGATGGTGGCCTTCTCCGTTGCATTCACTTTTTGCCGGGTGTCAAAGCCATTGGTCGGTTGGGCGGAGGATCCGTTGCTTTTGACGCTGCCATCAAAGTCTTCGGAGCTAAAGCTTTTGACCCTAGATGGAGAAAGGGGGCTTTCGCTATGCGGGCTTATGCGCCGTAACCCCAGGACAGGACTCCCTTGAGATCCTCCCTCAACGGCGACGAAGCTTGCACGCACCTTCGATAGATTGTCCGAGCCGGCGGGGGATAGATCTCGCGGAGGAGGAGAGGCGGCGCTCGGCTGGTTATTTTCGAATCTTGCGAGGAGGCTCTTTACGCCCGGGTGAGCACCTTTGTCGGTCATGGTGATGCAAGATGGAGATTCGCGAAAACGAGGAAGCCAGTGGTGACCAAGGCCTAGGATGGCCAGAGGTTGATTTTTGGAACGGGTGTAGTAGCCGCCGTGGTATGTGATCTAATTAGCGGTTGTGAGGAGCAGTGTGAGCTGAATCGCGTTGTATCACGAAAGCTAGGACACGTTGGTCTGATGGTGGAAGTGAAGCGGGGAACGAAATGTAAACAGTGGCGATAGTAAACAAAGCTGCGGGAGGCGACAGAGCAAGTCAATAATAATGAGGTTGGGCAGCCAGATAGATCAGTCCAGGCCCAACAGACATGGTAGACAAAGGCTCTAGAATCCCTTAACCATGGAATGAACACAGTCAATTATTTGGATGACAGGAGGAAGAAAGGAGAAGGAAGCTCGCTGACAGAGAAGGAGAATGTGTGGGCCTGAGGCAGCAATTCAGGGGGCGGATCCTCGGCTTCATCTCAGGACTTTCTCTGACGCTCGATCGGTTTCACTGGACCTCCTGCATAAAATCCAATAATCTCGGCCATTTTGTCCAGTTACGTGACCTTATAGGCTATAGCGTCGCCACAGAAACATTTGTCCGGACTATGGAGTTGCCTTATGACCACAGGTTGTCCACTTGCTTTTCTTAAGACGCCGCCACTTCTAAAGGGGTTTGTAACATGCCCCTTCCTACCCCTTCACATTGGATAATTGCCCACCTTTATTGTGAGCAATTGCCCAAGATATTGAGTTTCCATGGTAGGTAAACAACCGCTTTCATATGTTGCGTCCAGAGGAGTACCATATCCGAGGTGCTTGGATAGACTACGAGCGATGAATCACAAGTACCTCCCGCGGCTATAGCAAACGGAGCTGGGTCTTGATGATTGAAAGCTTGTGGGTGCTGTGTCACTCATAGCACATGACGTTTCAAAAGAATAGTAAGTATCCATGTATGGAGTAAGGGCTGAGCTTTTCTCTTTGATGTTACGTTACATGCACCTTACGACCGGTGTAACTGATCTCGCCTATAACTCCCCATCAATCTGCAAATGCTGTACTTTAGCTAGACTTCGGTGCGTGGGAGACGCGGTGATGATGACCGATTCCCCGGGTCGAGTCAGAAGAGGCGGTGCCATACATTTTGTCTAACTTATAGAGTGGTGAGAGGGTTGGACATAGCAAACACTGAGAATATCACGTCCTTCTTCTTAGCAGGATACATTCTTTTGACGATGGCCAGTCCTGGTGCCAAAGAATATGGGAGAGTGTGTGTAAAGGCACTGCAGCCCCAATGGCAGACCAGACACCAAACCATCATCCCAATTCAAGAATCAGGATACGTTCTTATGCATACAGATCGCCCAGTTTTCCTGCAATGAGAATGAACGTGCCTTGCCTGAACTGGAGCCTGGAGTATAAATTATAAATTGGGATTCCTAAACGGGAAATATAAGCCCATCGAGAAGTGGAGCAGACCGTGGACTCGACACTTGGCAAGTTGAAACTTGACACAGACAAAGATGGATCCCAAGCTCCAGATCCAGTTTAACGTGTGATAGAGTCTTGGGGCATTACTCAACCTGAGTCAACACTCCCAGAGAGACGCCTCGGCATGAGGATGTTCGGAAAGTGAGCAACACAGCCGGGTAGTGGTGCACTATATATGGGTAGTTGAAGCAGTGGGAGTTCATGTGCTGCCGGTCCATAGGCAGTTCTCACGGATCAATGTTGTTCCCGCCGCCATACAAAACAGGTCCTCCGATTGCGGACGTTTTTCTCATCCAGCAGGAAACATCAAGATATTCGCTATGGCTGCTGCTAGGACTCTTCGCATAGGTTAATTGGACTTTTCTTACGCTGTAAAGCACTATTTATGGACCAATGATTACTGACGAACCTGTGCAGGTCTCATCCCCGGTGACGGTATCGGACGGGAGGTCATTCCAGTAGGTCGCATGTGGTAGATGAGCAGCACAGCGGAATACTAAACGTGCTCGTATTGCTAGGCCGGTAGACGGATTCTGGAATCCCTTCCCGCTTCCCTGAACCTGAAGTTTAGCTTCGTCGACTTGGATGCGGGTTACGACTGCTTTAAGCGGAGTGGTAGCGCATTGCCCGACAAGACCGTCGAGATCCTCAAGAAAGAGTGTGACGGTGCTCTGTTCGGAGCTGTCAGGTGCGTCATGAGTGAAATAACCAAACAAACGAGCAATGCCTGATGTGTTTCGATAGCTCCCCATCAACCCAGGTCGCCGGCTACTCCTCCCCCATCGTCGCCCTCCGCAAGAAGCTCGACCTCTTCGCCAATGTCCGTCCCGTCAAGACCACCATCGGTACTAGCGCTGGTAACCCGATTGACCTCGTCATCGTCCGCGAGAACACCGAGGATCTCTACGTGAAGGAAGAAACCACCGAAGAGACCCCCAACGGCAAGGTTGCCAGAGCCATCAAGCAGATCTCTGAGCGCGCCTCGTCTCGTATCGCCACCATTGCTGGTGAAATTGCCCTGCGCCGGCAAAATATTCGCGATGCCACCCTTGCCACCGGTCTCCGCACTAAACCCATGGTCACCATTACCCACAAGTCCAACGTTCTCTCGCAGACGGACGGTCTGTTCCGCGAGACTGCCCGCGCCGTCCTTGCCGCTCAGAGGTTCTCCTCCGTCGAGGTCGAGGAGCAGATTGTGGACTCCATGGTCTACAAGCTCTTCCGCCAGCCCGAGTACTACGATGTGATTGTTGCCCCTAACCTCTACGGAGACATTCTGTCCGACGGAGCCGCCGCCCTGGTTGGCAGTTTGGGTCTCGTGCCCAGCGCCAACGTCGGTGACAACTTTGCCATCGGTGAACCCTGCCACGGTAGCGCCCCTGACATCGAGGGCAAGAACATCGCCAACCCCATTGCTACTCTACGTAGTGTTGCCCTCATGCTCGAGTTCTTGGGCGAGGAGAAGGCCGCGGCTACGATCTACGCTGCTGTCGATGGCAACCTGGATGAGGGCAAGTATCTGTCTCCTGACATGGGCGGAAAGGCTACCACTCAGGAGGTTCTGGAGGATGTGCTCAAGAGACTGTAAAGAACGCGTATATATTGAGTTTGGCACAGTATGTAGATGAATAAAAGTTGAGGCTTACAGCGCACTTATCTCAGCAGGTTACTACTACATAAATAAGTTCTAACTCGACCCACGTAATGCCTAACTAAGTTCCCCGCCATCGCACCTGCCTTCCAGAAGTGTTGGGCCTTGTATTTCCGCAAGGCGCGACTGTTTGTAGGTGGATCAACTATTTCACAGAGGTCTGGCATTATTCCAGGTGAGAAAGTTAGACACCCTTGACACTATATCATCTTTTATATATCACCGTTCAGTCACTAGTATAACTATATCAAATTTACGGAATATCCTGCTACTCAACATCAGCAGCAGACGGCTCCTCCTCCCAGTCAAACTTACTCCCCTTCCCCTTCCCCTCTTGTCTAGATACGGAATTCTGTCCCTCGGCTCCCACCGTCAGATCCACTAACGTAAATAACACAACCAAATAAACCTCCCCCGAGGCCCGATTCTTCAACACATATCGCAAAGAATGCGTCTTCTCATCAATATAATGCAGTGCATTGATATTAAACCCGGGGAGGCGGAGGATGAATTCTATACACACAATATCTCATCAGTAATCACTCACTAATGGTACAGAAGGGAGGGGAGTGAAGAAGACAAACCATTAAAATCCAGATACTGATTCCCAAAATCTGCAAAATACACCCTGCCCTCTTCAAACTCCCACTCTTTCCTCTTCTCCTCACTCTGGAAGTGCCCTCGTCGTCCACTAACACTCCCAGGGACACCCTTTCCTTCACGGACATTCACCCCCTCGTCCTCACCCTCCTCGACAACCAACCCATGCATATCTGGCAATTTGCCACTGTCATCCTTTCCTCCCACTCTCAATGAATTCCACGTTGCCAATGCCGGACTATATAGATACGGCTTATCGGCGTACGCATCGCCATCAAGCGAGGGATCAATCGTCCACTGGACAAGATGGAGCGCAGCGCCGAAGCCGCGTGGTAATCTATCGCGGATGGGACAGTCAAAGTCGTTACCAAAGACGAGGTCGTTGCCATTTATGGGTTTCTTGAAGGAGATCGCAAATGAGATCGAGTATTGGTCTTTATGGTGGGACGGGTGCGTGAAGTACGGGTTTGATTGGGGAGCGCCGTCAGGGAAACCTACGTCCCAAATTCCATTATTTAGGTATGTACAACAGGAAACAAGTTAGGAGGAGGGCATACCAGTGTAGTTTTGAACCCGGACAGCGAGGTTTGTGGATGCATGCTCGTTTGAGATACGAAGTGTCTGGGCTTCGTTTACTGCGACGTCTTGATGGGTTGCTGGGTTGTAGTCGGGACCTGCGGTGACTTTGAGGCGGTATTTAGAGGCTTTACCTGATTTCGCCATAATGAGAGAATTAAAATAGATCAATTGAATAATCAGCGTAAGAAACTATGTAGAGAATGTTTTATTGAACAACTCAATGAGTGTGTAGTTGAGCTTCATTGGAGCGACGTCATAGCTACGATAAGATAAGAGTCACCAAGCCCACAGAACTCTTCGTTCAGCAGCCAATCCTCCTTCAATAATCTTCACCCTGTTTGGTCTACCTGAGGCTTCCTTATCTGCATACGCGGAGTCTCTATCCAGAGCTGAAAGGCATGCTACAGGACCTGAAAGCTGGCGACAGAAAATTCAGAGCATGTACCCAGAAATGCCAGAGGCTTGTTTTACCAAAGACCTCTGGATACTCGGTACCAAATACCTATGCCTTAATTGGGCACCATACCAAGATACCCCTCGAGAACCAGCTACCTAACGGCTGATGGATTCCGTGGGCGTTGAACCTACCACCATTCCTCTTGACCAGCTGCAGCTGTTGAACCATAAGAGATGAACCTACCACTATGCCCTCGAACTAGCCTAACCGCTGATGGATCGAGGGAGATGACTCTGACAAGCCACTTTTTGAGAACCGACCCTCCTAGGTGATGAATCCGCGGGAAGTGAATCAAATGAAATACCACCAACTCTTCAATTGGTTGAGATACCACTTAAAAACCAGACATGCAAGCTGATGAGCCCAGGGAACATCAATCAAATGAAATACCACCAACGCTTCGATTGACTGAGATACCGCTTGAACCAGACCTGCAGGCTGATGAGCCGAAGGGAATCGATCAAATGCAATGCAATGCTATGAACGCTTTGATTGGCCAAGCTATCACCTAAGGACCAGCCACAGGCGGATGGGGAATACGATTCCTTGGAAAGCCAGCTAGACAAGCTGGTGAATCTAAAAAGGATCAATTGGACAAGATATGAGCCAATTGCACAGAGTGTCTATGTACACCTTCAATCGAATATACCTACGAGCGCGAATACAGTGGTGAACACTCGGAGGACTCCAGCGAGGATGCCATATCTATTACTCGGGAGAAAAGGAAGCGTAGTCTGAAGGTTACTCTCAATTACCTACCAGGATCGGGGGTGAAGAACTTTCAGAACATGTATTCACTATTGGGTTAGGTGGTTACTCGGGCTTCATTTGCATCCTGCCTACAGATACTCCAAATATTACGAGTTCCTCGCCTGCCAATAGACATCTGGAAATGTGTATCATGAAAAGTACGAAAATAATCTAGATTGACAAAAGTAAACAAAATATTGACAAAGTAAAGATCAAAGATCGGCAGGGTCGGAGGGAACGCCTTCTACGTCGTCCTCCAGCTCATCCTCTGTGAGAATCCCAATTCCACTATCGAGCCGCCTCCGATGCTTTCCCCGACCAACCTCAACATCTACAAATCGTGTCATGCTGACTGGGGTGATAGGCTCGCTGCTAATGCCCATGCCATCTGAATGTAGTTCATCCGACTTTAACTCCCAATTCGCAGCCCGCACTTTTGCCTTGCGACGCTCAGAATTGACTGCGGCCTTCATGGTTGCATACGCTCGTGTCTGCTCTGCAACCCACGTATCCAGCAGACTGTCTCTGGTTTCAACCTCCAGTCGCAGTTGCTCTTCGAGTCCAGAGTTGCTGCGACTTAACTTCTCCGCCTCCGCTTTAGCTGTATCCAGCGCTGTGTTCAGTTCAGCAACACGAACATTCATCAGGCCAATCTCAAGTTCGTGCTTTTCGGCGTTGTTCTCCAGGCTCTCAACAGCCTGGAAGCGCTCGCGCTCAATAATCTCCACCTCGGCAGTCAGATCGCAGACTCGTATCCTATTTTGTCCAATTACTTCTTCCAGCTCGCGGATTTGCTTTTCCATGACTGCAATGGCCGAATCGGCTGCGCGACGAGACTTTTCTTCATCGGCAATCGTCTGCTCTAATTTCGATATCTGCTGGCCATGGCTCTCGGTGCGCTGAGCTTTCTCATCTTCTAGCCTGGTCACGAGATTCTCGAGACCTTTGACCTCATCGTGATATTTGCTCAGCGCGGTGTTTAGTCTGTCGATGCCGATGACTTGCTCCAGTGCTTCTCGTTCGAGCTCCTGCATCCGCATCCTTGTATGGAGCATGTCTCCTGCGGAAGACGCGATCGACTCTTCCAAGTCTTGGATCTTCTTCGATGCAGACCCATAACGAACCAGGAGAGTATCAAACTGTCCTCGCAGAACCCTTTCACGATCAACTGAGCCTTGGTGGCGTGTGCTCTCCTCGCCGAGGTCCTTGACGAGCGCCTCAACCCGCTTCACGAGTGCGCTGAGAGTGGACATTCCGTCGTTCAAGCCAGCATTGGCAGTTTCTCCAGGGACTACGCGTTCCAGCTCGAGACGCGCTGTGCGAAATCGGCTGTGCAGTTCTTCCACACTCTCAAATGCATTTGCACCATGGAAGCCTAGACTAGAGAGTTCATTTTGGATATCACTTAAAGTCTGCGTGGCGTCTGAGGCACGGGCAAGCGTTTGCATTAAACTAGGGAGAATGTCGTCGAGAAAGTCTGGTGGAGGGGACCGTTCACGGAGGTGGCGTTCAATGGCTGTTCCGTCAAGGAAGGTAAGACGGGACCGGCACGCTTCAAACAAATTCCTCTTCTCCTTCTTCGCTGCTTCTAGATCCCGAGAAAGAGTGAGGAACTCGGTGTGCATGTCGCATGACGTTTGGGCGGAAGCGTCGACTTCTGATCGCTTTTGGCTGAGCGAAAAGTCGTCTGGGATTGAGTGGCCCATTTCAGCTGCTCGAAAATCAGGAGAGTCCGACATGAATATAGTGTCTCCTTCAAAGCCGCTAGCATTTAACAGAATTGTGTCCACCGTATCTGTATCGCTGTCGGACTCTAGATGTTCAACTCGATCCTCAGGCACCATCCACTCTCCATCGTCGCTTGGTGGCCGGCTTACTGGAGACGTCTTTTCTCTCCTCGCCACTTCGAGTTCTTGTTTCAAAGAATCCCGTTCGCGCAGCAACGACTCAAGAGATCTCTCGTACTGAGCGGCTGCTCGCCTCTCGCGTTCAAGGTTGGTGATCTCGTTACTCAACCCTATCCGTCTGATTCTGCGCTGAGTCCGCGTGTCTAGGAGCTGTCTCAGCGGTGTGAAATGTAGCACCCTCTCAGGCGAGGTAGAGGCCCGTGGCATTGGACTATCAGTGGTCCTTTGGGACCGCGGAAGAGGAGTTGAGCGGCGGCGCGACGGGCGACTCGGGGTGCGCTGCAAAGCATGCTCTTTCTCCTCAAAGGATGCCCGATACAAAGCTGGGGTAAGGCCTGTCGAGTAATCCGGGATGTTCTGCGTCATAGGGCCCGGGTCCGAGAAGCGCACCCTTTTATGCGGACGCGGAGTCTCGCAACGAGCCTTGTCAATAGGAGCGTTCTGCACGGCATTTGAGCCAAAACTGTTACACCTCTTTCTTCTGCTTCTGGTTTCCATAACTGAATTTGATTGTTGGATGGATGTATGAAACGCAAATAGAAATGATGAACAGATGGGTCAACCCCAGTAGATAAGCAATGTTCAGGGACCAGGCAACCAGGGCTAGGTAACAAACCACAACAAGCGCAGCCTGAGGCGTTATTATGATTCAACCTTATTCGGAAATAACAACCCGTCGTGCCTTCCTTGCGCGTGATGGATCCAGCATGCTTGCCTAATCGGGAAGTTGTAAACAAGGCAGCAGTCAGGTGATCTTATTGCCTGGTCTCTCAGGCAGCCACTTCGCTCAATCCTTAAGTCATCAACCCTGGAATATTATATTATTGGTGTCCGGGATTCACATCAACGGGCATTGTGGAAATTAATTCTGCGAGGAAGTGAATCTCCGACATGCGTCCCGCCTATCGCCATCTTGTCATGGCGTTCCCGAGGATACAAGACGAGGGGTGCCTCTGGCGTGATCTGTCGTACGGTTGTAGGCCTGCTCACTTTGGAACTAGGTACATGGGTATAGACATCGATTTCAGTCTAGCCGAATCAAAATCAAGACTCCCGGTTAGTCCAGGCTCTGGAATGGAAGTACAGTAAGGCAGTGAGTGAGGGATGGTTGCGATTTGTATGGCGGGTGATGTCATCATAATGGAACCACTCACAGCTTGAGCTGCTCTGGGGTTCTCGGTCTGATACACAACCTCCGCTCGCCAGATAAATACGTCTCCACGACTTCAACGTTATCTCCAGATGTTGCATCCAGTCCCCTGCAGCTTCGACCTTTTGGCTCGTCTTAATCGAGTCTCGTCGCTAGTTGCTGGTTGACCGAAAGATCCATCGCCCCTCACCTCTGGCTAAGTTCACACAACTACTGTCTCCAATGGCGGTCGCACTCATGCAATGGCCACCGCCCCTTGGGCAGCCGGAACAAGATTCATCGCATAACAACGAGAGTGAAGAGGAAGCGCCCTCATTGACAAATCGAGACTATATAACGTTGCAGAACCTGAAGACGCCTCTTCTCCAACTGCCCCCCGAACTGCTGTACCAGATTCTCTCTTATCTGCCAGCATATGACCTGGCCTGTATCTCCGAATCCTGTCGGATACTCGCCCAACATGCGAATAACGACCTTCTGTGGGCGAGCATTGTCAATTCGAATCTGTTAGACCCAATACATGACCCCGGAGTTTTCGACACTTTCCGCAGTCTCTACATCTGCCATCATCCATGCTGGTTCATCCCAAGGAATAAGGTGTGGTTCTCGGATACAGAGCACACGGGGAATCTTATTCTGACCCGGTACGATAACCGACGGGGTGTAATCGAGGGATACCGTGTGACTACGGAAAGGCGCTCCCACAAATTCCAAGTGTGGGAATGGAATCCTGATGTTGTTATCCAAGCATTTGAGCCGAAGGTGAGCTTGTGGCTTGATGATCCTATCCTTCTCCTGCGGAAGGATCCAGATGGGCAGCCAAGATATCTCGACTCCGAGAGTGTTATGGAAATGCCCCTCCAAGTACAATCCGTCTACAATGCTATTTCTCTTTGCCGGCCGGGTGTCCCCGAAGAGCTCACCGAAGACACGCAGTGGCCACCGTCGAATGTCCCGAGTGGCTATCGTGTTTACCGTAACCCAGATGTTCATTGGGAGGAATGGAACCGCGTGCCTCAACAGTTGTCTCAGGTGTCGGAACATGGATTCCGTATCAGGCGATGGGCACATTTCCGCATGGGCATGCCAATCTTCACCGCTGGACAACGCGAGACTATGTCAACGTATGCCACTCTTGATCCGAGCCTATACACCCGAACCAAGGAAAAGCCATACCAAGGTATTTGGGTGGGTGATTACTCCGCGCATGGATGTGAATTCCTCCTTTTCCTCCAGCAGGACAAGGAAGGAGGTGAATATGATGCCCGCGATCCCAGAAATGACGATATAATCCAGAGGGGCAGTTTAAAGGCCGTGAAACTCACTGGTGATCCCAACGTTCCGCGAGGCGAATACTCGTTCGTATCCGACGATATCGGGCCCGATGGCACCGTCCGCATCGCAACCGAAGCTCTCTTCCAAGGTGCAAGGGTAGTACGTAGCAGAGGCCATGTCGCGGGCATCGGCTTCAGAGATGGTACATTCTCTACTATACCGCTACTTAATCATACCGCTTACTCCGACTCTAGATACCTTCATAACCTCCCAACTCATCCTACTATCGCCCGACTGTGTCGCCCACTACTGGGAATCTATGGGCCACATCACATATTACCGTCGCCTGGATATCGATGCACTCATCCGAACGTGATGCAAAGACATACATATTCCCGGCGCGAGTAGGCAATGCTTAACAATAATCACGAGTAACGAACTTTGCTCTAGTGTACTTTCCACATGGTTTGTCATTAGTGTTACCAGGTGCTCCTTTTTCGATCGTTCCTATAATTGGACCAGTGTGGCGTTCGCGATATGGTTGTTGTTTCATTTTTTTACCTTTTTATTTTTTTTACTTTTTTTTTTTTTACTTTCCATACCCAGAACCAATCTATCTCTTGCTATGCTTTAATTTCTGAACCGGAGTCTTTGGTCTATCAAAGAACTCGAGTTATCAAGTGTTCACCTAAGCTTGCCAAATACACTTACATATCTTGACTGACGGTACTATATCATGCCGCAGTTCAAAGACAACAATAACTAATCAGGATTTGGCAGTACCGAGACTAATTTAGATTCATGTAGATGCAGATGTGTTATTCAACCGCAATTCTAGAATTCCGTCAAGCTCAGGGTAATGGTATAATAAAGTGAAAATAGCAGCAATTGCGAACGCCAGTTTGCGTAGCACAGAACAGCACGGTAACAACATAGATAAAACCCAATCATCAATCATGTCTGATCGAGCCCCTAATTCCCCACACCAGAACATCGTATGGTTATGGTTTTTCCACCAGGGGAGACTCGCTGCCCATAACATCACCACTACCACCACCACCTGGCCTCATTCCCTTCGACCCATCCCCGCTCTCATATTTGCACGTTGGTAATCGGTACAGGTAGGTATGATTCACCGCTTCCTCTCAAAATAACTCGTCGAGCTCAGGACCGCAATCGACTGATCCATCACCCACTCGCCAACTCCAAGATAGTTATCGATCCATTTCTTGACGTCCTTGTTCTCGGTGACTTTGTCGGAGCTGAGACTAGGGCTAGATGGAATCCCCACGCCATGTTCCCCGCCCTCACACTCACCGAGGGGAGGGGAGGGGAGGGACGGGGAAGGGTGCGGGGTGCAAATGTTAGCTTTGTTGGCCTTAATTTTATTTCTCGTTGTTGGGTTCACCGGGAGAGGTGTGTATTTGGGGGAGGGTATTTACGCGAGACCGGTTGAGCGCTTGACGCCGGCTAGGAATGCAGAGACTGTGGGGTGGTGGTTAGCACATAGCTTTCGAGATACGTATAATAACAGGGGCGAAGAATAGGACTTACGAAGCACAGCGTCAAAAGCGTAGTGAGTAAGGCGACCGACCTGGTCCGGTGATATGTCAATCAACTAGGTGCCGGGCTGGCTTGATAGGGTCGGAGAAAACGTACCACCATTTTGAGGCTGAGAAACTGAAATTAAGGGGGATGTCCACGCCAAAGAAGCAATATAGAACAGATTCTGTACAAGTATAGGCCGGTGAGAGCTTGTTCGGTGAGACAGGTATGGAGAAAGCGATGCTCCGCAGACGTCGGCGATGTAATGACTCTCACGTGGAGCTTCACCTGACCGTCGGGGGCAGGCGCCGGCGGCTGGGCCCTGGCACCTAAGAGAAAATGTGGCTGGTGAGGCTGGGCTGTCAGTCAGAACACACTAAGCCTACAATAGACTAGACCCGGGGATTAGATGTCCGTAGGTAGGAGCTACTCCGGTGTCGAGTTCAGAAAAGTGACCGTAGTGGTTGAGTGAACCACGAAGCCAATCAGGCATCCGAGACACTGGGAGTGTGAGATGTTCTGGTATCCGAGGCTCTAGGCTTCTACAGTGCCATCGGCCAGCTGCATAAGCTCTGTTTTGAGCTATCGATCTTGGCTTCCAAGGGTGTGAGTGGGATGATGGATCTGCCTCTTTGTTCCATTGGTGGTAACACATCGCTGGAGCGACTTCAGAAGTAACTAAATAACGGAGTATACGTAGATCATCAATTATAGAGTCATGCGACTCATGGTAATGCCCCTGGAGTGCTCTCCTGATACTTCAGCCGTGTTTGATGTTAGAATGCTGAGAAAAAGCAACCAAAAGATAAGTTAAAGCAGAGATTATGCGAAACCGCAGAACATGGTATCCGCCAAGAATGTATTATTTGCAAATAATGTGACCACTTTTCCGATAGATATTGGTTTTCTGAGCCAGAACTTACAGTTACCAGGCATGAATACCTAATGGGAACTGGCCCACCGGGAACCCGCCGATAAACGAGCGTTGAATGGGAGTTCCGACTTACGACTACAAGCCAGAGCGGCGGCCAACAGTATTTTCCCTCCCGGCCACACACCCCGATGGAGCCCCGCGCTTCCTCTCACCGGGTGAACCAAGTTGACCCATCACTCACTTTTTTTCCCTTATCGTCGTCCTCTTCTGCTCCCTCCCTCCTTCTCCTCTCAACCAAATCTCACCTTTCAATCCCCTTTCTACACTTTCTCCAAATTTCACAGTAGTGAAGCGTTCAAAATGGCCGCAAGCTCGTCCCTCGACCATCTGAGCAACCGGATGAAGCTGGAATGGCATTCCAAGCTAAACACCGAAATGGTGCCGGCGAAGAACTTCCGCCGCACCTCCATCATCTGTACCATCGGTATGTCTCCCGCTCAATCTTGCGGTTCGCTGAGAATTAATGAATTGACCCTGAACTGACATCACGCTCGCTATTTAGGTCCCAAGACAAACTCCGTGGAGAAAATCAACGCCCTCCGCAGAGGTACTGCTCCTCACCGAATAATTTCCATCGTGCTGGAAACTGACAAACGTCAATAGCTGGTCTCAACGTCGTTCGCATGAACTTCTCCCACGGCTCATACGAGGTAACTATTCCCTATGGGTTTGGCGGTCGAAGTTAATCTGACCCGCATCAGTATCACCAATCCGTTATTGACCACGCTCGGGAAGCCGAAAGTTTGCAATCTGGACGTCCCGTTGCCATTGCTCTTGATACCGTGAGTTCCCACTCGTCCGAAACCGCCGCGTTGCGAATCTAACCGAAGTTTAGAAAGGACCTGAGATCCGTACCGGAAACACCGTCGATGATAAGGACATTCCGATCAAGGCTGGTCATGAGCTCAACATCACCACCGACGAGCAATATGCCACTGCCTCTGATGACGAGAACATGTAGGTTTCCATGAAGTTTCAGCCGTGATGCGTGGTCGGTTTCACTAACCGGGCAACCTGTAGGTATCTCGACTACAAGAACATCACCAAGGTGATCTCTGCCGGCAAGCTCATCTATGTCGATGACGGTATTCTTTCATTCGAGGTTATCGAAGTCGTGGACGACAAGACTCTGCGCTGCCGATGCCTTAACAGTGGCAACATCTCTTCTCGCAAGGGTGTTAACTTGCCCGGCACCGACGTAGACTTGCCCGCTCTTTCCGAGAAGGATATCAGTGATTTGCGGTTTGGTGTTAAGAACGGCGTCGACATGGTTTTCGCTTCGTTCATTCGTCGCGGAAGCGACATTCGCCACATTCGTGAGGTGTTGGGTGACGACGGTAAGGAGATTCAGATCATTGCTAAGATTGAGAACCAACAAGGTGTAAACAACTTTGACGAGATCTTGGATGAGACCGACGGTGTCATGGTCGCCCGTGGTGACCTAGGTATTGAAATTCCTGCCCCCAAGGTGTTCATCGCCCAGAAGATGATGATCGCCAAGTGTAACATCAAGGGCAAGCCCGTCATCTGTGCTACCCAGATGCTTGAGTCCATGACATATAACCCTCGTCCCACTCGTGCTGAGGTGTCTGACGTGGCCAACGCTGTTCTCGATGGTGCCGACTGTGTTATGCTTTCAGGAGAGACTGCCAAGGGTAACTACCCTTGCGAGGCAGTGATGATGATGTCCGAGACCTGTCTCCTTGCTGAGGTCGCCATCCCTCACTTCAACGTATTCGATGAGCTGCGTAACCTCGCTCCTCGTCCCACTGATACCGTCGAGTCCATTGCCATGGCTGCTGTGAGCGCCAGTCTTGAACTCAACGCCGGTGCCATTGTCGTCCTTACCACCAGGTTTGTCATCTGTTCCCAGTTCGCTTTCTTTCGAAAGTCGCTAACGATGTCAAAGTGGAAACACTGCTCGCATGATCTCCAAGTATCGCCCTGTCTGCCCCATCATCATGGTATCTCGCAATCCTGCTGCTTCAAGGGTAAGTTCGATAACGCTGAGTTGATTCGCGCATGTTGGCTAACTCGTTGTAGTATTCTCACTTGTACCGCGGCGTCTGGCCGTTCCTCTTCCCCGAGAAGAAGCCCGACTTCAACGTCAAGATCTGGCAGGAGGATGTCGACCGTCGTCTTAAGTGGGGTATCACCCACGGTCTCAAGCTCGGTATCATCAACAAGGGCGACAGCATCGTCTGTGTGCAGGGCTGGCGCGGCGGCATGGGCCACACCAACACGGTCCGCGTTGTCCCCGCCGAGGAGCACCTCGGTCTGTCCGAATAAATTGAGTCAAGGAGAGCGTTGCCTTCCTCCGAGGAAGGCCACAGCGGTACCGACGGCGATTTAATCGTAGGCGTCACTGTAGACGGTCCGCTTGGACTCGAGCACCCTGAGATTTGCGCGCGCCACAACCTGCAGGGCCTGCGTTAATCCACACCCCTGCCTCTGAAGAAGTGTTGGGCTACGAGCCGCGGGGGGCTCTTTCATACTCATTGGGTCATTTCACTTACCCTTGATAGAGAGGATGGACATAGCCGGTAATTTTGAAGTTCTGACTTGGCGTTAGTTAGCAAACCATCGTTAGTGGTTTTCATGATGCACGGTATAAAAGCTAGATTAATGATATTCCCATCATGCCTTTGTCGCTGGAGTTGTCTGTATGTTTAGGTCAGTTCTGTAAGTGTCATCTTGCCTTCAGGTCGACTCTTCATAAACAGTCAGTTACGCCGGCTAAAGTAAGGCTAAAACATTCAGCCAAGTAGCCGGGTAGTGTACTGAGGTGTATCCATTGACCATAGTCAACCCAGTAAGAGGGCACGCGGTCGTCGCAAGTGCGCATACCGAAAGAAGGCGCAGAAGCGGAAAAGAAGAAAAGAGAGGAGAGAAAGAGGACCGGAGCGCATGCGGGGGAAGCGAGCAGGGGAAGCAAGCAACATCCATAAGAAACGAAAATGTCCGAGCCGCGGCAGCTCGTCAGGGCTGAATTGAGAAGGTGCTCCCGTTCCTCGTGCAAGGTACGACTCGCGGCTGTCCTTCTTTCCGCATTGTTGCTGTACGTAACCCGTTCACTCCTGGACAACTAGGAGAGAAGGGAAAAAAAATAGAATGCAAGTGAAACGACGATTAAGGTACGAAAATATCCCAGCTCCGTACGGAGTAGTCTTCATATGATCTCGGCAAATCATCAACCTGGGTTGCGTCCCGACTTCCGCCGATAGTTCGGCATCCACTCGGCGCAGCAGAGAGATGATCACTGACGTTGAGAAGAGTCTTCAACTGGAATAATATATAGTCATTGTTCATATCAAAGGAGGACTATGTATCTAATGTGTTCATAATAGTATAGACAACATCTCGGGGAAGAGGTATGGAAGGTAACAAATGGTTGTACATCAGATGGCGGGACAAATGAAGGCTTTCCCACCAGTTCTCATTGATCGTAATCATGTCCGTCTATGCATCGCATCATAATTCATGTCCTCATCAGTTTGGTATTCGTACACAAAATACCACAAGCTTAGAAGCTGTGTTCGGTAGCTCCGTCAGCGGCGTCTATGTCCGCTAGGGAATGGTGCTGGTTCGAGTGTTCATGGATGTCCACTGGCGCATATCGCTGAATTTGCGATGTTTGGAATTGATGCCAGCAACTGGAGCAAGGTTAGTTAGCGATCGAAAAGACATCTATCTTCGAGTTCCTGACCTTGGTGCTTGAAGCACATAACGAGCCATAGCTTCCCTAAACCGACTCTTGTATTCCTTCGGACTAGTAACGGTAGGCCGATTCTTACCCCCACCAGCGAATCCGCGATCTTTGATCCAGGACTCCAGTTTCTTATCCCAAGTGTACGTACGGATACAGTCGATGACGCCAACCACCAACTCCGATCGACTCTCGTCAATGGCGATCATCAGTGAATAGTCCATCACGTTTTGACGTCCCAGAAACAGGGTGTCATTCCATACGCTCTGGCTTAGAAGTTTCTTCGAGTGTTCTCGAGTAAACAAAGGCGTCTCATAGATGAAATCTACCATGTTTTCATCCAAGAGAACCTCGTTGCGTTCGCCAGTGCTCTGTACCTTGCGGTTCCTCATCGACCCCTTGAGATCGAAGATTCGTGTTGGTACTCGGTCGTAAAAGAGGTTCTCCATCAACAGGAGGAACCAATTGAACTCGGTGTTTGTTGCGGGGTCCTTGATAATCACCTGGTAGAAGCCAAACATCTTTGCGATGGCAGATGGGAGCTCATGGAACAAAGCCTCGGACATGATCTGAAAATATGCTGGAGCAAACTTCAAGAAAGCCTGGGTCTCGATGGGAGACAATGACTTGAGAATGAACCGGTCATCAAGAGTTTTCAAAAATAGCGAGTTGGTCTTTCCTCCTTTTGAATCCCACTTGGCGCATCGAGATAGTGATTCTACAATCCGATCTGCGATTCCGCATTTCTTCCGCAGGGCGTCAAATTGCTCAGCATAAAAAACCTTGCACAGCATCTTTGCCTGGCCTTCCTGGAACTGATACTTGAGATGTGTCCCGGTAGATCGTAGCAGGGCATGCTCTACACGAGCTTCATTCATATCTTCTGCGCCACCTTCAGGGCCCAGCGGTTTCTCACTGGTTTCTTCATGGCGTCTTTGTATGCTAGCCAACTTCTCTTTGTAATCACCCGAGTCTAAAGCAAATGCTATCAACGAGCTGGGCTCATCCTCGCGCACGATTATATCGCAGTCTGCAAAGACGTGATCAGACATCGTGAGCGGATAATCAAGAGAGACCCATCCGCTGGCTGATCGCTCTGACCAAAAGTTTGTCAACATCTTCAAAAGAGTGCTTCTTTCATGCTTCGGTAGCTCCTTGAGATCTAGAGACTCATCCTCCGGTGACATTTTAGCCAACTCATCACTAGGATCTGCAACATGATGACCGTCTGCTGAAGTGCGTTCTTCGTCACTATGCCCTTCTTCAGCCTCAGCCTCCGACAAATTATGGTCAGTATTCTGAGGCTGGCCCGCTGCCGGTTTAGGAGCGGACGGCTCGGACGCTGGGGGGCGCTTGCTTTGCTCCTCGGTTGATGGAAGCCTTGCAGAGTCCTGACTTCCTCTACTTGAATCATCTGTGGGGAGTCGCGGGATTGATGCGAGAAGATCGTCACCCTCAGCGGAAGGTTCACGCTCCTCAACCGCCTCACGCACATTCTTGTACACTTCCACGATCGGTTTCGAGGAAGCAAGCGGGTATGCACGAGAGTGACTACCTTTAGCAGCTCTTTGATCTCGCTCCCGCTGCCGCTCTTTCTCAAATTCGCGGCTCAATTGTTCGAAGTGTTTGGCCAGAGACGATACACGGTTTTTCTTCATGGGTATGGAGCGAGGTATTAGAGATTGACCCGGTGTGAGTCGTGCATTTCGAAATGCGCTAAGACCAAAACGCTCCGACAGCTTCATATCGGAGTTCTTCGGTTTGAACTCCAGAGGGGGACTTGCGGTGCCGCTGGATCGTTGCAGTTTCCCTGGGCCAAGTCTAGTTCCTTTAAGTGAGTCTTGGGAGGTGTCTTTGAGAGACTGAACAGGCTGTGACCGGGCGCGCAGTAGCGGCGGGGAAGAAGATTTCCCGCTGCGACGGAAGGAGCCTTCTGAGGGCCTTGGAATTGACGAGAAACCGTGTTGTGACGTTGAGGGTGAAGGAGTAGTGGACCGGTCAACGTCATTACTCTTTCTACTACTTGAATCGTTGATCTTTTTCTGAACAGTGCCCGTGTCTCCTAGCGTTGCTTCCGGATTGTCATGGTCAGACACAGGCTTTGTAATGTCTCCGGTGCTTGAGGGCGAAGCTATATCAGCTTGGTTTGTGGCGGTGGTTGGGTCGGCATTTTGCATTCCCTTTTGAACGTCCGCGCCTTCGTGGAAAGATTCTTGTGATGTAGAAGTCAATCTCTCCCCTGGTGTAGGGGACGGTGCGGCCGAGCGCATATCCTCCGCATTGGCTTCATTTTTGGGTAATACGGCTCTTTTTTTCTCACCCGAATGCTCCTCAACAACAGAGACCAGAACATCCTGAGCCTTTTCAGGAGATAGAGTCATGCGGCGGATTATTCGGGCCCCATCTGGTGTCTGGCTTCGCTCACTCTCAGGTTCAGTTGGGGTCGTCGGTTGTTCATCGGTTGAGGTAAGAGACGTGACTGAAGCATCCCTGTCTAGGAATATCTTCTTCAATTGCAGAGTGGCCAGTCGTCTAATATCCTTCTCTGATGGGAAGAAATTCTTCTCAAACTCGGCGAATGCAGTATCCCATTCCACGACCTTCTCCTGAACAGACCTCATCACCTTGTTCAGCGGGATGACCTCCCAATACCGAGAATTCATGTACCCCTCCTGTAATTCCTTGATCAACAGAATGTGATCTTCGTTAACTTTTCTAGTCATGTTCTCAATCTCCTTCTTGCAGTCCTCCATGAGATCCGGCATGACGCTTTCAACATTTATTACTTTGAGCCGTGCTTTAACTGAAAGCATGAACTTGGTAATCCGGTGCTCATTCTTCTGGTAGACATCATTTTTGAGCCTCAAATCATTATCAACCTTCCAAGTAACTCGGGTTCGGGGTACGATGATCTCGAGTAGATTAATGGCGTCATACTGAATTCGAATAGCTATGTCTTTGAAGCCGAAGTAGCGGAGATGGTCACGTTGTAAGTCATGTGGGCAAACGCCTGCACGAGCATGTAGATTCTTGCTCCAGAACGAGAGCTCTAGGTATTTTCCAAAGGAATATTTCCAGGTGCTGTCGGACATGGGGAAGACCTGTGTTTCGTTGCCGCATATTTTGCAGCAGCTCCACATTAGAATCGTATCCTGGAAGCCCCGGAGTTTCGAAGGATACGGCTGGGTGAAAATGCTGAGCTGGGCCTCGCCATGTACATACTGCCGATGATGCTCATACATTCGCTTTTCACATCCGTTGGCCGTGCAAATTGCATTTGCGTTGAGGCAGATATCCTCAACATATTGCCCAAGTGTACAGTCAGGTTCGAAGAGCGCATCGTCTCCATGCTCGTTATAGAACTCCAAAGCAAGAAGATCTGGTCCTGAGCATGGAATCGACGTTGTAGTACAGACAAGGCTAAACAGAACGACAATGTTTTGATGTGCGTATGGATCGAAGAGACCGACCGTGCCAGATATGTAGGCCTCCCACTGGCGTTTTTGGGTTTGATAGTGGTGTAATGCTCTGTCGTATTCGGCGTCGTGAACAGCTTGCAGAACCTCTTTAACCTTTGGCGACGCCTCTTTTGGTGCCTCATGGACCATTTCCGGTGTGATGAGACTGAACTTGAGGTTTTTGGTCTTCTCATCGGTTGACTGGTCATCATGAAGATTCTGATTTCGAAGGCGTTTCAGGTAAGCCAATCTCCGTTCCATTCTCCTGGCGCGCATAAGGAGGTGAGGGGGTTCAAATTTAACGAACGGTGACGCGGAGAGAAGTTTCGTGTCATGATCTCGAACAATATCCTCATAATATGTCGGCATAGGAACGTCATCAGGCACGTCCGCGACGTCGTTTGGCACATTCATATCTTGATTGGGGGTATCATGCTCAGGATTGGTCGACTGCAGGTTAGAAGCTTCGTGCATCGTGGCTAATGAAGAATGCGGTCGCTGGTGTGCCGTGTCATCAAGCTTCTTCTCGGTCGTAGGTGACGTTGGTATTTGGGCAAATTCATCCCTCATAACACAGGTCTCCAGCTTAAGGTTGTAAACAACATAAGCCATGAATTCGGTAATTCTCTTCACTCTCGCAAGTACATCGCTATTACCCCCACGTAAGACAATTGTACAACCAAGCTCTTTGCGACAGCCTGAAATGTATATGTATGTCTTGCGTTGGCCTTTGTAGACGTATGTTTTCACGTCAAAACCACCGCATTCGCTCGACACTGGAGTGGTGACAAGCTTATCCATCGAAGTGATTATTCGCGTTTGGGTGCACCGGGAAACAGCCTCAAGAACCGAGGATTTGACGTTGTATGCAGTTGCGATCCCGGCGCGATTTAGCAACTCCAATGCCAGTCCGGAAACGTTCTTTGCAACCAGCAGCAAATTGGGCCGTAGGGCTGATATTCGACTAACCAGGTTTTCGAGGAACTCTCGCTCCTGCCGAATAACATGCTCCAAGCTCATGAACTGTTGTTGATGGCGAGCATATTCCAGCGCGAAGGCGATGATGAGAATTTTTGGTTGGATAATACTTCGAGGCATGCTCTTGAGCGCGACATTTTTGCTGAAAACCAAGCCTGACACATAGGAGGTGTCGCCAGGGCGTCCGCCCGGTATCTTCTTCAGCTTAATATAGTGACGAATGTCCATATCATCGCCACTTTGAGCTTCCGGGTCCACTTCATCGGCCGCTTTTAACAATATCGGAAGGAGCGCTGTCTCCCAACTTTGAGGATGTGGTACTGAGGAATCATCTAGGAGCTGTCGCAAGAGCTTGCGGACATGCTGTAAACTAGCCTTACCCATTTCAACTGGCGGAGCTCCCGAGCCTCTCATGGAAGAGCTCCTAGTCATTTTGAATCCACTAGAGTTCAGGGCTGTGGGTAGAGCGTGGCCAACATTTTGTGGGTCGTATGGGTTGAAAATACCCTCTTTCGAAGTCCGGGGTGAGTGGCGATGGATGCTGCTTGCGACGCTCAGATTGCGACGGCGAGAAGAGCGGGGTGGGTTCGTCGCTCTGAGGCTCCCCAGGCCGCTGTCATCTAATTCACGACTCGAATGTGCGAACCCGACGGTACCTCGGTCCCCAAACGCAGGTCGTCCTTTCTTCATAGAAGCAAAGAAGCCACCCAACATAGTTCTTTCATTGTCTCCACCGCTTTTCGACAAAGCACTCTCGGACACTGCTGCTAGCAGATTTGGCTGTTCATCGCCGCTAGATGCATCATCAGACAGGTATTGGGCGAGATCGGGATCTATTATGTTGTCCTTGTGGAACGCGGAGAGGCGCGTTTCGGAAGGAGTGTCATCTCCATGGCGACGTTGAAAAGGAGCTCGTTCGTCGTGATAAGGTTTGAAGTTGCGGATAACTTGCTGGCGTGAATGATGGCGCTTGTGGCCCATGGAGTGAGGTCGCCCACTCAATGAAGACTTCAACGACCTTGAAGAGGTGGGCCTGGCCAAAGTTCTATCTGGGCTGATCTCAAGAACGGCTGAGCGGCGGTTATGCCCTTCTCCAGCACGTCTTGTCGCTGGAATCGCCATTGTAGGCGTCTTCAATACGTTAGACTGAGATCTAATAGATGCCGCATCTTCATCATCGGCGCCGACGCGAGAAGAGTTTCCTATGCTAAGTTCGGAGAGGCGAGGATTGACCACAATCGGGCTTTGCTCACTGTCTGAAAATTCGGACGAATCGTCGTCATGCCCGTTGATCATATGCTCACAGGGCTTGCATACGCGTATCGTCCCCAGCTGGCCGAACTTGTCTCCCGGGATGAGAAGCGTGCATTTTGAATCGAATATTTGGCCACAGGTGCGGCAGTGATGTTTCCGCCGAAATGTCGAAAAAGGCTCTCCGCAATGAAAGCAGTCTTTTGCATTTTCATCGCGCATCCAGAAATCCTTACTTAGCAATCTACTTCTGAGCTGAGTTACGACGCCGTCACCTCCATTTGGACAGCGGTTTTGTCCATTTCGAGATGATATCCTGTCAAATGCGGTGTTCAGAGGGGTGATAATAGTCGGAGAGCCCATGGCGGTGTTAACAGATGAAATATGTGATGCCGGATAACCAGGCAAACGACCAGAACGAGTGATATGCGGTCTCTCCTTGCTGTCATTTTGCGCACGGGACTTGAATGATTCCTTTGCATGGGGCTCTCCATCCATGAATGACATGGACGTGGCTATCGTGGAAGGCGTGCGTCCTTCGATGCGGCCGCTATCTTCTCCACTAGTAGCTTGATTGACACCATCTGCTCCAGAGACCGGGTTAGTGGCAGGAATATCGGGTTGCAGCGACATTGAGGAATCAGATTTCGTCTGGTCTTGAAAAAGAAGAGAGCCACCGTGTGTTCCATCAATCGAGCTCTTAGCTTTTCGGTTCGAAGAGGAAAAGCCTGCGTCCACCTCACGGCCTATTCGTCCTTCCGGTCTTCTTGAGTTATCCCGAACTTGACTTCCACTCTGAGTACTACCCGCATCCGTGACCGCCGAGCCTTCATGGGAGTTATGGACGTTTGCTTGCAGAACCGGGGAGTGCGTCCGTTGCTGATTCCAGCCCGAAGAGCTCAATGACGTGGTTCGTGGGTAATCATCATTATCAGTGGCGCTTGAGTCTAGTAGTTGCGGATCGTGCAAGGATTGGGTGATAGGGGAATCAATCATGGCACGAGCAGACTCTTTGATCGCATTTACATGGACTTCAGTAACAGCTGGGTCCGCAGCTCCAGCATTACCGGGGGGGTTGGGTAATGAAATATTGGGAGGTTTTGTAGTCGCCGACGGACCTACGGAGGCCTTGGATGATATACTTCCGGCCTTGGAAGAGACCTTTGAGGACTTTGCTGCGCCGGGCGCTATAGAACCGTCCTGGATAGACGGATGACTCACGCAGGTCGGAGAATTCAGTGTCGACGGCAAAGGCAAACTTGGATATTGCTGGGTCTCAACGGACATGGAATCGGGAGAGCGTTTCGTAGTCAAACGATCTGATGGGGGGCGCTTCGAGTCCTCTGCTGACTTCCCTGCCCCGCTTACCATATCCCGCATCCCGCCAACTGAAGTCCGTAACCGACTATATAGTCCACTTAGGCCACCCTGAATTTCATCGGATATACTCTTGTCGTCCACAGCTGATGTGGGGGCGGGTGGGCTTGCGAACTCATTGAATACCGTGAGGGCATCGGAGTTATAGGCTTGCGTATGTATTTGGTCAAGAGCGGCGTTTAAGCTGTCGCGTTCCGCCTGTGTTGACAAAGATGCACGGGAGTTTTGTCGACCGAGAGGGAGAAAAATAGAGGATGCCGATGGACTGGACGGCCCTTGAGATGGCTGAGGAGCCATCTTGATTGTTTGGCGTCACCGGTAAGACGTCGAGTAGATGACAAGAAGAAAGAGCAGAGCTGTGAAGGCCACTGGGTATCAAGCACCCAGTTCGTGTTAGTACAAATGAGCGGTGGCGAGCATCAGAGCTATTCTGCTGCGGCGACGCTCCAGCGTTTCGGGCTTAGCAGAGGAGGTTCCGTGCAGTGAAAAGCCATGCAGGGGGCTGCTTTGCATCTTTCAAGCATAGGTATTACATCAGGTGGTCAACAGAAAGAGCCAGCGCCGTGGAAGGGCAAGGACGCTGGGTGGTTTCTTTAAGAGGGTGCAGTGAATAGGTCACAGGCTAATGACTGCTGTTTCTCCATTGGGTATATTATTGCTGCAGCTGAGCTGAGGTGCCTAATCAAATGACGTGAGGGTGTGGCGTTCGGCGTTTGGCGCTTGGCGCTTGGTGGCTAGTGAGTCTGCCTGTGACTGTGGCTGTGATGATGCGTCCTGACTCAAGAATCGAGCCTGCAGATCAATCAATCAATCCCGGTCGCGTTTGACATAGCAATTTGTTTGGGAAAGAGAGATGAGCTGATGTTTCGCGAATTTAGATATCTTCTTTAATGAATACAGCATTTCCAACTCGGGTGATCCCGCATCCTCACCTCAATCGTACCGTTCTTGATATTCCCCTCCGATGCGGAACCCTCTCACAGCAAATCTGTGACCCTCAATGCGCAAATCTCAACCAGCTCTGATGGGGAATACCATGTCGCGTGCGGCCTCAAATGTTTTCAGAACATAGTTCTGATCGAAAACCACAATGAATTCATCGAGCATCTGGATCTCGCTATTCATTGAACATTGCCTTTCGAGCTACGAGACGAGACAGCAGGATAGCGAGTTGAACTGGGAAGACGATGGGAGCAACATTCGGTTTTCCACTCCTATTCAGCGATATGCCCTGATCAATAATGTAAGCCATGCGCTCATTGTCGCGGCTTCCTAGCTAACGACCCTTTGTAGTGGAAAGAACGAGACCTTGTCCCCATCGCGAATTTGACCGACTCGGATACGCAAATTGACGCATTCTTATCACGCGAGTCATTGGAGGAATATAACAAAGATTTTCCCACTCAACCACTCAGCAAAGATGGCTGCCGAGGCTATTTAATTCAGCTCACCGATTTCGAGCTGGTGTACGAATATTCCACCGGAAAGCCCAAGGTACATCTGTATGTTAAGAGGTTCAGCATCAAATGGGAGCAAGATAAGATCAAGGCGGCGCCGACTGGGAAATCAGCTGGGAAGAAACCCACCCTAGCCACGCTGATAAGAAGGATATTCTCTTCCATCAAGTCCCGGAATCGACAAAGGCAAGAAACGCCCAATGCAACGGCGGACAACAACGGGTACAAAAATGGTTATAGTGATATTCCTGCGACCCAAGCGATCGATGGTCCTACAATTCATTCCGTGGAGCCTCATTTAATGTCCCAACTGCCTCCCCGCCCTTCTATAAATGCTCATGATATTCAGACTCATGATGTGGCGCCTTCAGGCAAGTTGTTGGAACACCTTGCGCAGATACGATCTCCGGAGGACCGACACCAAAGTCGGGAGAGGTCTATGGACGCACGCTCATTGAATCCGGAGCCTGCCCACGAAGTAATACATTGCAGTGCAAGTCGCATATCTACAAGTGGCAATGAAAGTCGCAGGTCACATGAACCGCAAAGAAAAAAACCAGCAGCTGACAGTGACGGATCACTAATGGGGAATGCTAACTCTAAGCTACCGGGGTCTCAAACCAACACAGATCAGCCATCTCCGCAAGAGTCGACCGGAGAAGCCATTATTCGAACAAGGGCAAAGCCACATTCACCAGAAAGGGTCGTTGAGAGGTTAAGATCACCGTACTTCCCCCAGAAGCAACTTGGCGCTCAGCTCGAAGCTTCTCAGAATGTTACCCTTCGACCCTCCAATCCTGGGAAAACTGGCAACTCAAGCATTATCGACCCTTGGGAAGGTATGACGGAGATCAGGAACATCGACGTTACGGTGCCAAAGGATCAAATGGAACTTCTTGATGCCGACAAGAAACCGTGGCATCCCCCTCCAGTCGGAGAAGATATAGTTTCCGGGCATGTACCACCAGCCCTTCTGGATGAATGGAATAAACTAGTTTCCCAAAGGCGTCAGGAAGGAGCGGAGAGCAGGTCAAAATCTGTGGATGATGATCATCTTACCAACCCAAGCACACCAGCCGCAGAAACCACTTCAGACTCCGAGTCAAACATTGAGTGGCCTGAATCGCCTATACGGACATCTCGCCGCGGTAAGTTACTGCCTGTGGATAGTAGTCCGGTGAGAGACGACTCTGTGCATCCTCAAAAGTCCCGGAATATGGACCTGAGTGACCAAGATGGCCACACAAAAATTACAGACCGAAAATCACAAGATGCAGAGGAGAACAATCCAGCACCCCAGGCCGATCAAGATCTACACCCCAGGACCCCTCCCAGAGCGCCAGAGGTTGAAATCAGTGAACGAAGTGCTACAGCCATTGCCCCCGACATAGCTCACGATGATGACGATGGGCATGAATTTGAAAGTAGCAGCTCGGATTCAGATATGAGCTTTTCAGTTCCCCAACCACTTTCCGGTAGCACTCAACAAGAAGTGTCTAGCCAGGCGGAAGCGACAGTTTCGAGTTCAGGGCCATCGCTTCCTGAATCCACAAGGCAAAATGTCCAGGTGGTGGAAACCCCAGCAGCAGTTCTCAACAAATCGCACCCTGCGATATTTAACCAGGACGGTTTCGGAACTGGAGTGGGCAATGTCGGACCTCAGTCCCAAGCCGACAAATCCTCCTCTCAATCTTGCGTTCGAAATACATACGCTAGTCATGACGGAAGTACCAAAGAAGAGACATTCCAGGAGAGCTCGAGATCTCTTCCAACGAACGGGCCAGACACCCGAAAGCATGTACTCATAATTGGTACCCCATTCAACAGCCAAGGCGTGGTATCACAATCAATCCCACAGTCAGGATCGAAGTTCGTCTGGACATCGTCAGGGCCCAGAATTGTCGAGGGGAGCGTAGCTGCTGCTTCAACATACCAATCCCAATCATCAAACGCTTTTTCGTCTTATCGCGACCTGCCTCCATCGTCCATGATGTCGGTAGAAGACGGCCAAAGAAGCCCAAGCATGCAGAGCTCTGCACGAGGCACTCCTATAAAGCTTGATCGTGTCTCTCCACTGAAACGCTTCGCATCTGAGATTGGGGACGGTGAATACGGTTCCCCCTCAAAACGAAGCAAGGTTGATCGCATGCCAACGGGGCTGAGATTTAACAAAGGTGGACTTGATGAGAGAATCATTTCCCGCCGCCAGAGCTACATCATCAATTCAGCACAGTCGGTTGAAGCCTCGAGGGTGTACGAGAAGTTCCGGAACGACTACCCAAGCTATGCGGGTGATTTTGAGCACTTCACGAAACAATGTTCTAGATTGCAAACCGTTCGGCAAGGCGGAAGTCTGCAAAGATCGTTTCTGTGGGACGATTTCATCATCAGACATCTCGAAGATTACCCTCGCTACCTCGCGGAACGTTTCGGTAACGAAACCAAGTACCTAGATTACGAAGGGTACTTTGTGTCTTTTTTCTCGAGGCCCATTTACAAGAAACGCAGTCTCACCATTGAAGGAATCAGTGCATGCGCAGCACAGATTATCACTATTGATGACAACAGAGCTTCGTCGAGGCCGATGGCCGATACGAAAACATCCTTCACGGGAAGTCTCAGGGACCAGCTTTCAAACTTCCATGCTCATTCATTCGCGGAGACGCAATATCCCTTGTCCCACGACGGACGACAGTCTGAAGACGGTCATAGTGAGACCAGCCGCGAATGGAACCCATCCCAATACAGCATCCCCGACAGCGAACCTGCTCGCACTGCCGCACAGAAAGGTAACAATGAAGAGATGGAGCTCGACCATCCAACCCAAGAGACAGCCAGCACTGCCACCACACAGACAGACAACGACGAAGACATGGAGGAAATCGACTTTGACAACACGGCCGACGAAACAGCCAGCATCGAACTAGGCGACAACGAACTCCCGGCTCAAAACAAAGCCCCAACGGACCCAACCCCCGAAGTCCCAGCCTCTGACGCAGAAATCGACTCCAATGATGACAATGACTTGCCCGTCAACGAAAACTGGTTCCTCTCCCTCCGCCACATCTACCCCACCAACCCCGTCTGGTCCGATGACCGCAACACACCCTTTAAGAAATGGGCGCGCGCAGACCAAGACGTTCTGAGTGTAAGGAATCGTCGCGGCGGGATGAATGTCCCTATCGATGAGAAGGGCGTTATTCAGCGCATTCCCCGCAAATGAAGCATACGAACGAGGTGATGCATTGCCTTTACTCTTTGATTTTCTACCTTGTGATTTTGATACTTTTTATTTTATTCGTTTATTGAGTTCTATTCTTCTATAAGGCAGAGCTGTATTTGTATTGATTTCCGCTGTGTTTAGTTGGTTTTCTTTTATTTATCTGGGGTCGGATAGTATTAGGGGAGCGTGGAGTTTGGTTTGTAGCACTCACTGGCAACGAAGGGGAGGCATCCTTCAGAGATATCCTTTGCATTATCGCTACCTTGGTAGTCGATAGATACTACGTCAAAATAATACAGAATACGACTATACTAAAGGAAATATAGTAGTATGATATAGTTGAATTAATTCATACTCAAGGGAGGGTATCGTTATCGTTAATAAGATCTATCTACATCCCATGCCGAGCCAATAGATGATAAAACACAAAAAGAAATTGAAAAACCAGAACCCTAACCCAATGCAAGCGAAGACATATTCCATTAAATCAAATCATTGCAGCTTGCATGATATCGTCACTCTTCGTTGTTGAAGAGGAATCGAACCTATGAAAAAAAAAAAGAAAAAAAAAAAGGAAACGCGTTATTTTTGTTCTCGTTTTTGTGTTTTGTTTAGACGTGGCGGTACGGCTCATAGGCAGTTGCCTGCGGCGGCGCTTGGTACTGAGGAGCGCTGCCGTGGAAAGGTGGTTGAGGAGAGGGGAATGGGTTGCCGACAGGCTCGTAGTTGTAGTGGCCCTTCTCGGCGTTCATGCTACCGCGGTTGCGGCCGTGGCGGTGGTTGTAAGGCGAGCGACCGGAGCAGCAGCAGGAGCTGATAGCCCAGAAGAGAGCGGCGGCGAGCGAAAACGCGGTCGCGAGCCAGGTGGCGACGTACATGTTTCGGCCCATACTTCCAGTGATTCCGTAGGTCTTGATCTTGTCGTTGAAGACGCCGGAGACGACGACGAACATGGCGGTTGCGGTGGCTGAGGCTGCGGCGGTGAAAAGGAAGGCTGTGATAGAGACGATAGTTGTCACGCAGGAGCCCCAGCGGCTGAAGATGGCGGTTATTCCGAGGAGGATCTCAAGGCCGGTCGCGGCGAAGGCGACGATGTAGGCGACGGACATCCATTTCGAGACATTCTTGTAGACGTTTAGTGCGTCTTGGACGGCCTTAGGGAGGGCGTTTTGCAGGCCTAGGGTCTGGAGGTTCCAGGCGTCGACGGGGTTGAACCAGAATTCAGCTTTCGGGGAGGAGCAGTTAGAGACGCGGTAGTTGTCGTTGGTGATGTTGCCTTCGCAGTAGCCAAAGAGACCGATGTTGTAGAAGTCGGGGATGTTGAAGTATTTCTGGACTTCGTCGAGAGCGGAGCCGATGTCACCGTCGTCGACGTGGATATTTAGGTTATCGAGGACATCGGAGACTCCGCTTTGGATGGTTTGTGAACCATTTATATTTCGTAGATCGGCCTGAGACGGTTAGTTTTGGGAGTAGCCAAAGAAAGACAGGAGTTGTAGATACCCTGAAGAAATACAGGTCTCGTACTGAGCCTGAGCCGTTACTTGTGGAACCGAGCCCAACGAAGATGAGACATATTAAGGCGGCGATAGTAAGGGCGTATGGGGTGAAGATGCAGATGATGCGGCCGCCTTTACCCATTTTGACGAGTTGATGATGAGATTGAGGGGTTGAGGGGTTGAGAGGTTGCGGTAAGGGTGCGGTACGGTTGAAGATGAGGTTGGATGACAAGGGAGGAGCGATGGCAGGCCAGGCTTATTTATGGGACGAGGGAGGTTGGATTGATGCAAGTGGGTGGAAATGGAGAGGCGCAGTCAGCCCTGCTTCGCCTCTTTTCTAAATTAATCCAAAACAAATAAATCTGTGGCTGATCTTCACTTATCCTAACCGCTTTAGGCACAACCACGCGTCAGTGACGTTTGCTAGCTCAGCTTTTCTTCAACTCAACCAGGTACAAGAGTCGGAGGTGGATCGGGTATTGGTTTACAGATCATTCATGATGAAGGCAAGCCAGTAATCCTCTGAATAGTGAGAATATATCCTGGTCGCAGAGGATAGTCAGAACATGAGAGTGTCCAAAGCAGGAAAGGATAAGGTTCAGGTAAGGCAGTGTTAGGCTCCACCATTATTCTCCTCTTGGCAAGATGGCATCTGGAGAATGAGCTCCGCAATCCCAAAGATTCCTTCCAGACTACAGAGTCAGGACCAATTCCACATCCAAGGAGGAGCGAGTATGGAGTTTCGTAATAATCTTCCCGTTTGAGGGCTTCAACTTCAGCCCCAATTGCATATTCTTCGTCGACTTCTCTAGGCATCGACATTTGACATCCTGGATGCTTAGTTGAATACGAGTCCTAGATTCCTTGTATTCACCGATTTAAATTTGGAACGATATTAACTTCGTGGAGCTTTGAATTTCTGGCTGAGGCTTGACTCAGCCTTCTCACTGAGTCACATGATCAGACCAGTGCCACAGCAACTTATCACCTGATTGTTTATGCCTGAGGCAGAAGTATGTACTTCGTTCATGCACGAAAACAACTTGTATCCTCGAACCATCTAGGTGCTCTAATAACTCCTCTATGATCCCATTACTGTTCTTCCGTCAATTACAACTACCGGATGTAACTCATTTTGTCTCCTTTATCCTCTTCATCTTCTTCCGAAGCCAATGTTCCCGTATTTAGTGTGAGTCTTCGTTCGGGAGTTATTGGTGTCTGGTGCGGGCTACAGATTGGATGCTCTAATCTAACTATCCGTATACAAATTAGATGGTCCTATTTAGCTACTTAGTCAGCAGTTTGAATAGGGTATGAGCGAGTTGGTGAAGTTAGTACAAACAGTCTTGATAGAACTATATATTCGTCATATACCCTATTAGATCTCTATTTGCTATTGTCATTGGTGCCCAATAGAGAAACCCAGGTATCCAGAATTAATTACGTAGCCACTTCTCCAGATCCTTGCCCGGGCAATACTGCTTAAGAACGTTCTCATCTGCGTTAGCAAGCTCGACGACCTGCTCCCAAACATCGTCGCCTAGTTCTTCCTCAGCGTCTTGACCGCTAAGCCACTTTGCATACGTCTGCAACGACGTCCTTGCATGGTCAAAGCCTTCGGTCCATATCTTTTTGAAGAATACTTTATGTTCTTCCTCGTATGAGAAACCGGCGTTTGACTTAGTGATGGCGCTATCGGCGTCCATGGCTTTGCTGGGTTCTGTTAGTAGACATATATATATATATGCGTGTTTTTGTGGATAAGGAGAGGGATACATACAGAACACTTTCAAGTCCTAGAATACTCTCCTTCAAGCGCTTGAGGATGTCGTCTTCGTCCATATACTTACATGTAGAGACAATGCGGGCCAGGTCGCAAGATCGCCTCCCGTTACTATTGCCCTCCGGTATCTTACCATTGTCCTTATCCTGTTTGAAGTAAGGGATCAAAGGTTTCTTCTTGAACATCTAGGTACAAATATAATGTTAGTTTGTTGCGCTAATTGTGCTGGCTAAGCGCTTACCAAGTATTTCAGATTATTCTGGATGCTCTGCAAAATGGCCATCCGCGTCTTGAAGGTCGCAGTGGTACCAGTGTGCTGCATCAGCGCCTTTCTCACGTTGTTTGGAACATCTGCGCCATCAGGGCTGGGATTGTTTGCGGGAGGAGCTGCAGTTAATAGATCAATAACCTCTTTATGGCATCCTACACCCCCTGGTACGACCCAGCCACCGACTTCGGAGACGTGGCCGATGTACCTTGCAATCCAGTTGCCTTCGTAGATATGCTCAGCTGCGTATGTTAGCAAGCAAAGACTTTGCAGGAAAGGCATAATTTAGATAAAGAAGACTTACAATCCCATCTCTTCTCCTTGTCGGTGAATATCCAGTCGCGGTTATCCTCTTCCACGACTACCCGCCCCGTCGGATCCATCTGTAATGATGTCGATACTGGCGTTCCTTGCCAGACAGTTCTTCTCGGACTTCCAGCACGGAACGGTAGGCTTTGCAATCGGGACGTCGGTGTCTAATCTGATGTCGGCCGGCCGGGGGTAGTTTAGCAGCGGGATAGGATGCTCAGCTGCCTTTTCCGCGTTGTCACAGGCTAGACGAACTGTGCGGCCTTGCCGGTCGGCCTTTTGGCGTGCGACGAGAAGATGGTCAACGGCTCTCTTATCTGGAGCAGAGTCATCATCATCATCATCGTCGTCGTCGTCGTCGTCGTCGTCGTCGTCCTCTTCCTCAATAGACTCTTCTGCCAAGCAGAACCCGTCGCTTAGACCACCGAACGAGGCGCAGAACTGCGGGAAGACATAGAGGTCGTCCTTCTCGAAAAGGTCGACTTCGAATAATGTATCCTTGCCGCCGTCTACTTCTTTCCACCCCTCAAGTCCTAGATCGGCGCCAACAGTGGCCTCGATCATGATACCCCATGGGTCAGGGTCGTTCTCACAGAATCCGTTGATATCTAAATCGTTAGATCAATACTATTTGATCAAGAGAGGAGACTTACCGCCGCCTGCGGATGTTGTGACGGTAACTTCAGGAACCTTCAGCGCGAGATCCACTCCGAAGCCATTGTCGTCTACATCATAGTCAGCTCATGTACATATAGCAGGTTGCGGAGAGCGAGAATACCTAATACAGTCAAACTGACTGACAGTGCAATTTCGGTATACAGCGTTGCCTGCGCATTGACTTGGGCCTTGGCTTCCAGAGGATCTGTTTCAATCACCGGAATCCAGCCCGACACGTCGACCGTGTCCTCAGCAAGAAGATCGAGCTTAGCGACTGCAGAATCCGGAATCTTCGCGGTGATACCAGTAGACATAGAAGCCACGCCTTCGATGTAATCAATGGAGTACCCAGCATTGAGCAGGATGCACGGGCCGAACTCAAAGATGCCTTTAATATTCCACCCCGAGACAGGAATTTCAAGGAGCTCAAACTCCTGCGATGGCTTAACAAGCTTGGCGTAGTCGAGATGGCCTAGGAAGTCGAGACTCAAACCAACGTGCGCCTGGACGCCTTCAGGTCTAACTGAGATCTCGAATTTATCCACGTCAAAGCCATCCCAGCCTAGGCTGGCTTCGACATGGCCTGCAAAGACGAGAGTCCTCTGTGTACCGCAATCATTGCAGTTTGCAGTCACACTGGCGTTAAGAGCACCTCTCTTCACCTCCCGCTTGAAGATCTCCTGCGGCAATGCGGCTCCAATGTCTAGACGGAATTTTGCATCTAGATTGGGGATGATATCGCGTTTGTCACTGTGCCCCCCTCCGAGCACAACCTCGCCGAAGTCAAGAACAAAGGTATTCATCACATTCTTCCAGGAGCTCTGCGTAGCGACCAGATTTACCCTTTGAGTTTTGTCGTCGAATGTTACCTTCGTGACGACCCATGGATCATGCGACTTATCTGCGCCGCATCCATCCCAGCTTGGGACTAGAACGAAGGAGCGCAGATCATTGTAGTTCACCCACTCCCAGGCGATCTTAGCCGCATAATAGATGAGCTTGAATTTGAACTTGAGGTACATATCATCCGCATCACAGCCGGCGGATTCAAGCGCAAAGGCGAACTTGTCCATGTCTAGTATACGCTCGTCCTGCTTGGAAAAGGCTACCATGCTGACAACAACGGCTTTTTGGTTTGGCTCTTATTCGAAGTTAGTATGTGTTGGTATGTCTCTTGCGATTGAGTATGGTCTTACATACCGTCAGTAGACGCCCACATGAACTCTTCATGGTCTGAAAGCTCAATAGACGCTGCCCTCTCATCTCTCTTAGCTGATGCTTCCGTGTCCCACACATGACGGGGGATACGGATCAACTCTGAAGAAGGAGATAACGCATGAACAAAGCGGAATAGTAGCCACAGCGTGGCTATCATAAGAGCAAGCTTAGCCATGGTTCCTAGCTTTGGCTTTGAAGCACGATTGAAATCTTACCTGACTGCCAGCTGAACAGTTAATGGTATTTATACCTCCCTCGCCTCGCCTCGCTTCTCCTCAGCCTCTATCCTAACATCCTGTCCATAACACCTAATTATAACCGCTGGTGTGTATTCATCCCGCTTGCCAAGGACGTACTTCGTATCGCCCTTGTGGTTCTAACGATGTTAGTCATGGAGCAACAAGTTTAGCTGAGGAGATGCGAGAGCAGTGACTATGTTCTTTCGCCTGCATCAATGCTAGGCAGTGCACCTCGCTATCCTGCCTTCTTCAGAACGCTATTCATGTATAACGGCATGAGGAGTTGTCTCGGGGCCAATGCGAGGCTGAATCAATCTTCGCAACACGAGGTTGCATTACATTTTGGTGCTTGGTAGGTCTTCTTGGACTCTTGGAGGAGCGGAGCTGAGGAAGAGTACAAGATGATAGGGACATCCAGGCGGGGTATTCTTTGCCAATATCCTTGGTTGTTAGCTAATGGATGGGAGAGTTGAGTAATGTAGGTAGTGTCGGACAGGAACACAGGAACGGAAAAATGCCACGAATACGGGAGCAGCCAGCTTTCTAGAACGCAGTAAGACCAGGTTCCACTGACCTTCATTGAGTCTCAGATCACCCAAGTGCCATGAGGCGGCTCATTCATTGAAGAACCCCCGCGTTTAGTCTAGATAAAGTATTACCCGCCTGGTGTTTACTTAATTCTGGGCGCATCAAGACGGCCAGTGCACACGAGGACGGGACGGGATGTGCTACAGTGACATTGACTTTTCAGCGGAATACTGTTTGTTTGTTTAGAAGAGTATCGGTGAGCATTGCCAAGGGCTGTACAAAGTAGGATAGGCCAAGGGGATGTCCCCCGAGTATCCTTGGGTCCATACTTTTGGATGACATCGAAGATGAACAAGCTGTGCATGATGAGGAATCCCAACTCTATCAATAGTCCCAATTGGGAACCTAGTTAAGTAACTTAGGTACTTACTGCGACTTCTTCTTCCCTATGTTCCCAACCTTCCTAAGTCCAGACGCTCCAGTGATCAAACTGAGAATGTTCATCGGACCGTGAGTTTCCGGAGGGAATACCCTAGCGATTAGGATATTGGAGACGGTGAACAACGAGTCCGCGGTGATGGAGTTGAGACTGATGGCCACGAATGCGCAGCGCCAATAGGACCAGTTTTGGGTCTACGAGGGCCATTATCAGCGGTGAGATGAGGGAGATGATCGTGGTGATGTCCATGGTACCATCTGCGCGGACACGATGGAGGATTAGCTCGGTAGCGAGGGCGCTTAGGAGACCGGTAACTAGGGTGGGAATGAAGCGGATGGCTATCTGGGGTACAGGGAGTTCCTGGACATTCAGGAAGAAGAGGTAGATGATTTGCTCGACGCCGTTGAAGGCGTCCAGATGATGAAGACGTTCGCGCAGATGGAACCGGAGGCGATATTCTTCCATAGCGAGTTGCGGATTAGAGTCGGCTTGCTGCGTCGCTCTTGATACTCTTGCCAAAGAACGAAACAGGTTAGCAATACTCCAGAGACGACAAAGTATGCGATGGTGGATGTCTGGCGGATGTTGTTCACATCTCCAGAAATGATTCTATATCTTGTCAGCAAAAAATGTTTAAGGCTTGGTCACTGAGACAAACTACGCTAAAGCTAGTGATGGGAGCGCCAAAGATGTGCTTATGATGATCAACCCCCAACTAGTCGATTCCAAAAATGAGAGAGTGCCAGTTGACTCCGCCGTTCTTTGCAAGTGGTAACTGCCACCAAGACAACAAAAAAGCCGCTGTGTTTGCAGTCGCTGCGGTGTAAAATCCCCAGCGCCAACCGATAGTGCCAGCCAGAATACCTCCAACTAGAATCTCGACACCGAATCCAATAGGCTGGCCACCACCCATGAAAGAGAAGGCAAGGTTGCAGAGCTTTCCTGGCGAAAAGTTCTCGGAGATGATACTCGTGGCAGATGGTAAACACATGGTAGTTGCTAGGCCAAAGATGGTTTTTCCGCAAGACCGCACGCCACGCAGAAAATGCTCCGGAAGAAGCAGCAGAGAAGGAAGATTATTCTGCTCCTCACGGCATCGGACGCCGCACGGAAGATGAGCAACGTACAGCCCGTGGACAACGCATACATGGAAACAGGCCTGATTTCGTTCAGTCATACCTGTTCTTGCTGACAGTAGCCGGGTCATGGTGAAAATACCATCATTCCATTCCTGGGTCTAGCTGCAGGTGTCTGGCTATTTGAGGGGACGGAGACCGTAACAAGACCGTCTAGGTAGCAGCTGATGAATGTGATGCAGGTGATGCAGAATATCACCAACGGAGCATGCTTGGGCTTTTTTTTCCCTGCTCGCTAGAGACACTTCTCGGTCTTGCTCTGTCGCGTCGTCGGTGGTACCGCTGACGGCATGACCTCGTGAGACGCCATTGGGTTGTCTCCAACGATATCCGATCTCGGTGCATCTCAAATGTAGACGCTAGAAATGAGTTGCGACATCAAGAGCAGAAGTGGTGGGATGTACTGGCTTCTGAGAAGTCAATCGTCGAGTTAGTCACTCAGCATCCAAGCCCAACTCTAACCGCGCCATGCAGAGCCGTTCCTGAGGTGGCTTACTGTCAGCCATGGAACACCAGCACCGAGGGAAGTTAATTGACATTTCGAGATTAGATGGTATAAATCTGTACGGGCACCGGTGATGTTGAGGTGGTCAATGCAGTGTATTGGACCCTGGACCCTGGACCCTGGACCCTGGTCGGTGCTAGTACTGCTAGTCCTGATTTGTGCGGCCGGTACTCCGCCTCGGGCCATGCCGGGTCGAACTAGGTATAGTGAACTTCGTATAGGCTCACTAGCGAGTTTCAAATGAAAAAAAGACCAAAAAAAAATGGAGTGGCGAGCACCAGGGGAAGAAAAAAAAACACTCAAATCCTTCACGACTGCTTCGGAGAGCCTTGCCTTGGCCATGTACATATTGCCATGACAAACTTCACCCACCTTGGACACATACATACACCAGAATCGGATGCAATAAAAGCTGCCGACGAGAGAATCATCCTGGTGCTTGGTGCGGTAGTCTTCGTCACCTTCGCCATTGGACTGGCGTGCCAGGTAGGTTCCAGCCCCTCCAGTGCGCGCAACTCAAGAAGAGCCCTTCCTCATTTGCGAATAGCTCTACGATTCATCGGTATCGTTTCCTCGAAGCCAGTATTGGGAAGAGGAAGGAGAGGATGAGGGGTATAGCTTTGGGGGACTCAATGGATTGTCCGACCTCGAGGCTGGCAACTGCACTGCCGAATTACCCCTTCGATCGGCTCCTCGGTCGGCCACTCGATATGGAAGCATTATGCCGTACTTGGTCGACATGAACGGGGTCCGGAAAATGGTTCTGGTTGTCGATTCTAGCCCGCCCAGCGACAGCGCCCAGGATGCGTACACCGACTGGTTCATGGGGTGGCGGCAGCGGTTGGAGAAAGCGGATTCTGACCAGCGGGGTTTGCTGGGAGATTGTTCTTGAGGAGCACCCCACCATTTGCATTGTACTGTAATTAATTCTTCATCTAGACGGTTTCGGAGGCTATATTGACTATAGTCCAATTTTCTGAATGTACATAGAACACTTTCACTGCTTCCATCTTCGGAAAAGGTCTCCGACTCCATACTTAAGGCATGTAAGGCTTGAGCCCGGGTAAGCAACCCCACTGGACGGCTCAATGCTATGAATATAATCCGCCCACCAAGGCCCCGCCGCACACCAACGCGCACCCAGCCACACATCCGAGTTGGCAGAGAGAGTATCAAGCATTCCCGTAATCGCCGTAAGGCACTGATCGTTGTTGCCGCCGGCAAATTCCCCAATGATCCCGATCTTGCCGTTGTCCTTGAGCCATTGTGTTTGCGTCGGTAGCTCGCTCGGAACCGATGGTCGGAACCCAGGTACCAGGGATGTTGCCTTCGCCGAACTCAGCCCCAAACTCACTGACTCCAAAGACTGCACCAGTTAGCAACATCTTGGGCAGAGGATGGAGAACCAACGTGTAAAGGCAGTAGCCCGCTGTTTGTGCTGAGGAGCAGCCAGCGCGGTACCAGCCACGATGGCAAAGAAAAAAGCGTTCAACTTGATAATGAAAGAAAAGAATGGATTTCGGGTCAAGATATTCCGCAAAGAAATGATGGTGGCCGGTTGGAACCCATTATAACGAGTACTGTGGGCTGATTTGATACATCGACAGAGTCCGAATCCAAAACGGACACTTCGTGAAGCCAGGAAGTGATCGGCATTGCGCAGGCTCATCAAGTTCTAGAAGCTGTTAAAATGAAACTGAAGTAGAAGATGGAAATTCGAACTGTGTGGGAGATGGAAACCGATGAAACAATGGGGACTGCCGACTTGGGCGGAGTCCCTCCCTTGGCTACATGGTGTGATGTTCACGCGAGTTTCTACCATCCCCGCACCAGTACAAAGGCCCTATTGGAGGGTGATTAATGGAGTTCCAAGAGAAAGATCGAATTATGGGATCTTCCAAGGAGGAAATGTGCAGAGGAGCGGCCCTACAATACACATCATGATAACACTGGTAATGCTTGGGCTTTAGTTCTATATACAGGTCTATTTGAAAATCAAAGGTTGACTGTGAACAATTCCACGCCAACTCCACAGACAAGGAGCTTAGTCTCTCCCTTGTCCAGGAAGACATCCAAGGACGAAATATCTGCCACAGGGCTGTACCGGTCAAGCACGCTCTGCACTTGGATCCCATCCAATGTCGGTCGGTCGTTCATGTCAATGGCCACCCACCAGAGCTTGACTCGATGATCATTGCCCGAGGAAGCGAAGCCAAGTTGCATAATCCCATCGCTGTTGGTAATGGACTGTTCGATGACTTTGACGGCGTTTACAGACGCCGTATGAGCGTCTGGGATACAGATTGTGGCTGCGCGACCGCTTGTTTCGCTGTCTTTAAGGTCTGTATGTAGTAAAGAGAGGGCAACCGCGTTGTCGTCGCCTCCTGAAATAACTAATGTAGTAGTGTCGGATAGTTGAACCATGTCTATGGATTTTATGCTGTTTGAATGGATTTGATGTCGGCTTTCGCAGGTGATGTTGTCCTCTATTACTGAGATAGAGTCGAGCGAGCATTTTAAAGACAGAGTCGGGCCGAGGTGATAAAAAGGTTCTAAAACCGCAGTCAAGTCCCAGAGCGTCAAGTGCCCATCCGTCGACGTAGTTACCAAGCACAATGAAGTCGTGGTCCGTAGGAATCGAACTTGGGTGAGGCAGTTGCTCGTATAGGTGCCACTGGCTAAAAGCCTAAAATGGCCATCGTCGTCGGCGCATGATAAATGGAAGACCTTGATTGTGGAGTTTGAATATACCAGACAGAGCAAGAAGCTGGCTTCGGTCTGTCCATCCTCCACTTCTAGAATATCGAAAGATGTCACTCGAAGTTCCGACTTGGGATGGCTTTTCGGACACCATCCTTGGAGAGCCGCCGCCAACCCGAACACAGGGATTGGGCGAATCCTCCAAACGAAGAAATCTTCCATTGCGCTACTCGTGAACATGAACCTCCCATCCTTTGACCAATCGACATGTTGCGGCCCAGAGTCATGCGCTGATAGGACCCGTATACACTCCAGTGCCCCCCATGGACTCGATCCGTGTGAGGGTTTAGGCGTGGAAATGCGCAAAGTCGTATCCTCAGATCCGGTCACAAGATAAGGACTCGTCCCGTCGGCAGGTTGAAACGTGCCCAGTGTCTTTATCTCTCTTCCATGCCCCCCAGCGCGTATTGAACGTGTAGCGTGGGCATTGATATGAGCAGCGTTCAAACCAGCCTGGGACCAAAGGAGAAGAGCCTCTCCAGGCCTTTCACTACTCGGGTGAAACGCCCAACGCCGATGTCCTCCACCACACTGAATTCTCGCGATCTCAGACTGCGTAGACTCATTCCAGACGACGAAACTCATACCACCAAATCCGTAGAGAATGAGCTCCTGAGATGAGCCGTCAATGTAAACACCCTCGATGTTAAACCCTAAGGTGGTAGGAGAGTGTACGGTGCGAAGGGAAACGGCGCCTTCGGATATTTCCAGCACATTAATGCGGTAACTTCCATCCCGTCCACAGGTTAGGAAGTATGTGCTGTCCGTAGAGGAAAGTGAAGTAAACGGGATGATTTTGGTCATTCCACTTTTGCTGTGGACTCTGACAGCCTTCAGGAGCGGCTGGAGGGAGCCAGTTGTTTCCATTTCGTACACCGCCAGAGAGCCATACCTAGACCCGACAGCTATATAATCGTTGTTGTTAATGAGAGAGGCGCAAGCAATGTCAAATCCCTGGGGAAGCTGCAGCGTTACCTTCTCCACACGCGGCTCTGTGTCGGGTAGGAGATTGATGTGGAACATATCAGCTGTGACAGCATTTGCATATGTCGTTAAAACTGACAGCACAGCGGGGGAATCAGATGCTTTTGGTTGGTAGTGTAAGAAGTATAGACCAACCGGTCGTTGACCCACTGTCACCACATTCGTCAATGATCTCGCTTCATGATCGTACAACCGAATGAGCCCTTGTTTGTTTCCAATGAGGGCAACACCTTGGTATGGCAGACCCGAGATTATGGAATAAGACTCAAGGTCTTCCTCGACGAACAGCGTTTCACAAGCGATGCGTCGGTCAATAGAATTCGGAGACTCAGGCCACCGGATTTGGACTTCCCCAACAGCGGTCGTTGCGAGGAAGCAGTCTGGAGAAACAAAACCGAACGCTTTGACCCCGGCTTTAGCTCCATCTTGGGTGCCCTCCGAGCATGGTGGTGCGGCGATGCGGGTGGTCCGGTTAGGGCATACCAACTCTCCGGCCTCCTGAACGAGTTTAAAAGTCATGACCGCTCCATCGTTACCCCCGGTGTAGACAGTTGTCTCTGACCCAGTGGTGTACGTCCCAAGAGACCAAACATGCTTGCCATGATGGGGGCGGAGAGAGCATGTGTTGGTTAGCTTAAATTTGGATTTTTGCGACATCGATGGCTCCCAGCTGAGTTCCCACACCAAACAACACGCATCTTCCCCACGAGACACTAGGCCAATCTTACCATCGCCAAGTCGCCCTGGAAGGAAATCCACCCCCCAGATTCGAGCTCCATGGCCAAACGCACTGGCAATGCAGGATTCCGAATTCAGTTCCTTGTCGTCTTTCACATGACCGAAACCAGTGCAACGGAGTTCAAACCCATCCGTTGAATAGGCGGACGGTTTATCCAGTGATGCATGCTCGCAATCTGATATATCCCAGATTCGGACTGTCCTGTCGTCACTACAACTAGCCAATAGCCTTCCGGGGAGATCCCCATGCAGATTGGAAATCTCAGAAGATATATTGACATCGAAGATAGATCCCTCGTGGCCGGTGAAGAAGTGGTGTATAGAACTAACTGCATTGGCAGCAGACCCTTGATTGGCGCGGATAAAGCATGACCAGACTATTACTTCCCCAAAGACTGTCCCAGCTGCCACCAAGATATTTGAAGGTGAAATCGTGATTATTTGAGCCGAATATAAGATAGACTTGACTCCCACGACGAGCTGCCCAAGATGGATAGTTCGCTCATACTTTGGTGAGGTATCGTCTACCACAGACATCCCTAGGACGGCATTATGCGCCGTGACTAGATACGCTGTAGTGCCATCATCCGTAGTACTCGGCGCGCACCCAGCCAAAACCCAATCCGGCGCCAAGTACTCGGCACTTGAAGCTACCAAGGACGTGGCAGTGTCTTCGAGTGTGCTGGCCTTTGAGTACCTCAAGTCAATAAGTCTCAATGACGGACCTCCCCAAGCTAAAAGCTGAACATGGCTGTTCCCCGCTTCTTCCTCTTCTCGGAGGGTCGCAAAACCATGAACGTGATTTCTCTTAAAGACTTTGATATATCCCAGAACTTTTCTGCTCCTTTCCTCGATCAGGCACGCAAATACTCCTTGGCCTAGAAGAACAAGCCTGTCATCTCCAAAGTCAAGTACTGTGAGTGTAGTGACGGGGAGGCAAGCATCAACGTGCTAACAACCAATTAGCAGTGGACAACCAGGACAGTGTCACAAGTCACTAACCTCGAGTGAGTAACCCATTGATAGTAGCAGTGAGCCACATCAGCTCGCCTCTAGAAGTCAATCGCTCGCAAAGCGCAAAGCTCGATTATTCCCCGCATAAAAGGATCCAAACGATAAAATTCCAGCGATAAGGATTATGTAATCGTTATCAGCTCTGTTGCCCAATTCGGCATAATTGCCACGTGATATCGCGCTCTTCGTGTCCCAGCGTGGTGACGCGGGGGTTTCTCACTGCTTACAACTCGATGAACGTTCTTTTGCGAGCAGCCGTGTTCTCTATGCCCTGGCATGTCTCCTAATTGGCACTTAAATTACTACGCTGCGCCTCTTGGGCCACCATGGGTGTTCAAGGACTCTGGACTATCGTCCAACCATGCGCCCGGCCCGTGAAGCTTGAGACCCTTAACAAGAAACGGTTAGCTGTCGATGCGTCCATCTGGATTTACCAGTTTCTCAAAGCCGTTCGCGATAAAGAAGGAAATGCTCTTCGCAATTCACATATCGTTGGGTTCTTCCGCCGGATATGCAAACTCCTCTACTTCGGAATCAAGCCCGTTTTCGTGTTCGACGGTGGCGCGCCTATCTTGAAGCGACAAACAATAGCGAACCGAAAGAAAAGACGCGAGGGACGCAGAGAAGATGCAGTACAGACGGCGACCAAGTTACTTGCGGTGCAATTGCAACGTACTGCGGAACAGGAGGTAGCCAAGCGCCAGAACCGGTCGAGGCAGGAGGAAGAGGAGGATGTTCCGGACAACCCGGTTTATGTTGAGGAGACGTTCATGACCGAAAAGCAGAAACAACAGTCTCGTACATTCAAGAGGAAAGATGCGTACCATTTACCCGATATGCAGGTCTCGCTTCAGGAAATGGGAGCCCCAAATGACCCACGTATCATGTCGCAAGAAGAGCTAGAAGAGTATGCGCGGCAGTTTCACCGGGGTGAGGATATCAATCTTTATGATTTCTCCAAAATAGACTTCGACAGCCGTTTCTTCCTCAGCCTTCCGGCTACCGATCGTTACAATATCCTGAATGCCGCGAGACTTAGGAGCCGGCTGCGCATGGGATACTCGAAGGAGCAGTTGGATAATATGTTCCCTGATCGCATGGCCTTTTCCAAATTTCAGATTGAGCGTGTAAAGGAAAGGAACGATCTCACACAGCGCCTAATGAATATCAACGGTATAAACGGTGATGAGGCATTCTATAATTCCGGCCAGCGAATTGCAGGAGAACGTGGCAAGGAGTATGTGCTTGTTCAAGATAACTCTGTTGAAGGAGGCTGGATACTAGGCGTTGTAGGCAATAAGGAGGAAGGTCAGCAAGAGAAACCTATTGACGTTGACCAATACTTCCACCACGAAATCATGCCAGAGACCGAGGAAGCTTCAGATGATGAGGGGGGCTTTGAGGATGTGCCTATCGAGGGTCTCAACCGTCTTCCAAGACTCCCATTCCTTCAACCAGGCGTACTTGATGATTCACTGAGGCACCTTACGCAGGGAACCATCGAAACAGAGGATGCAGAAGCCGATTCTCTCTTTGTCCAAGACTATAACCAAGACATTGAACGCCAGAACCGTCCCACAGTTGATGACATTTTCGAGGATGCGGCGCCAAGCGAAGATGAAGACCTTCAGAGGGCGATTGAAATGTCTCTGCAGTCCACTGATGGTATGGACCATGATCAAGACGTGCCAGAAATTCAAGTCAATCAGACTATTTTACCATCAGCGTCGCCGAGTAACAGGGCAGTTGAACCTGCCTCCGAAAGCGACGACGAACTAGACTTTGCAGCGGCCTTAGCACAATCGAAAAGGACTAAGAAAGAGCCTACTAAAGCTGCAGCTAGCCATCCTTTTGATGGCCCACTGCCTTTCGAGACTCTCAAGCTCAACCGGCCTTTCAATGTAAAAAAGCCGCCGCGGCAAGAAGTCGAACCGGATGCAGGCGGGTTCGAAAAGGAACCATCAAAGGCAGTCAAGAAAAAGGTGGCTCTGCCGCCGTGGTTTTCTGGGCAGCAGCAAACTTCTGAATTTATCGCCGATCAAAATGATGATGACGCTTTGGAAAGTTATCGCGACAAGGCCATGACGCCAGAGCATTTGTTCTTGAGGAATCATCGATCACCTGGTGTTATAGACGTCGACCAATTTCCCGATAACAGAGTCATCGATCTCGACCCAGCATCCCCAGCTGAAGCCAATACTGAAACCACCCCAGCTCAGATTACAGCAGCGGCGGAAGTGAAAGAAAACCAAATATCTCCGAAACCACTGGAGGTACGATCAACGAACAATAGAGCTTCTGAAGCCCCCGAACAAGATGCCGAGTCTGGAAATAATGTTTATGAATGGGAAGTGACTGACGATGAGAAGGATGATCGGTCTCCTTCGTCCGAGTTTGAATACGTTACGGTGCAGTCGGAGGAGCTCGTTCCTAACACTAATGATGGGAAGTCCGAACGTTCACCATCGCCAGAGTTCGAAGATGTGGCAATGCAGCCAGAGGAAATGGTCTCAGGTCCTGCGGTGCACGATCAGGTCGAGCTCAGCCAACCGATTGATATGGTTGAAGATGAAGGCTTCTCAGACCCAGAAGACGAAGAGCTCATGAGGCAACTTGCGGCTGAGGGTGAGGAACATGTTCGGTTTGCGGCGACTCTGAATTCGACATCACAAAGTGAAGGCACGTTCGACTACGAGCAAGAACTCAAACAGCTACGCTCACAACAGAAGAAAGACCGCAGAGATGCAGATGAGGTGTCACAAATCATGATCACGGAATGCCAGCAGCTGTTGACCTTATTCGGGCTGCCGTACATCACAGCACCCATGGAGGCGGAGGCACAGTGCGCGGAGCTGGTATCACTGGGACTTGTGGACGGCATTGTCACAGATGACAGCGATATCTTTCTGTTTGGTGGGAACCGTGTCTACAAGAATATGTTCAACCAAGGCAAATATGTTGAATGCTACCTTACTACGGACCTAGAGAAGGAGTATGCTCTTCATCGAAGGAAGCTGATCAGTGCCGCACATCTACTCGGGAGTGACTATACAGAGGGGATCCCCGGTATTGGGCCAGTGACAGCATTGGAAATCTTGACCGAATTCGCTACTCTTGAGGAATTCCGGGACTGGTGGATTCAGGTCCAGACAGGGGTCGATATGTCAAACAATAGCCATGCGGCTTTCTACAAGAAATTTAAAAAGCAGGCCGCGAAGATCTTTTTGCCGCCCACATTCCCAAACACTCAAGTCGATACAGCGTACCTTCAGCCAGAAGCGGACAGGGACCCGTCGGCGTTTCAATGGGGTGTACCCGATCTACATGGACTTCGACACTTTCTGATGGCGACCATCGGTTGGAGTCAGGAAAGAACCGATGAAGTCCTTGTCCCCGTCATCCGCGACATCAACCAGAGAGAACAGGAAGGGACTCAGAGTAATATTACGAGTTTCTTCAGCGGTCCTCAAGGAGCAGGAGCATTCGCGCCACGAGTCCGGTCTGGCGGCCAGAGCAGGATGGAGAAGGCATTTGGCCGACTCCGGCGGGAAGCTGAAGCTGAGTCCAGGTCTGGTCAGGACACAACGCACAATGATGCCGAAACAAGCCCTGGAGATACACCCAAAAGCCAGGCTCCTTCCCACAAGACTCGTCGAAAGGGCAAGAGTAACAAGCGGGAAGCATCTGAACCAGACGGCGAGGGCAGTAAGAGTGATGACGATACGACAGCCAAAAAAAGAAGAGGCCGCAAGGCAGCAAAGGCATGACGAGAGATTTGGGGAGCTACGTATATAAGCTTTATGTAATCACGGTTGGTTAGTTAACTAATTAACTAGTTAACGAGTTAACATAACTAGATGTTATTGATTGACCCACTGTTCGTCATGGTTACATGAAAGCTAGCCAAGTGCGACTCCGCTATCTGGATGGATGAACTGCGGATCATTCTAATTAACCTTAGTTTATCGGATTCAAGATCAAGATTTCAGAGATCTTGCGTTCGATAACGTCCAGCATTCTAGTGTCCCAAGGTCCCCAACATACGAATGATAGGGCACTCCGTATAATGACCGACACAGACATATGAGCCTTCTGGAGGGATACTCTGTAGACAATAGCAAGAAGAGCTCTAGACGGCTTTGGTCTGATTCCATGATTCCATGGTTAACGAGATGATCTCACCTACCTTTTTTTTCTACTGAACCCCTTAGAGTTGGGCCCAGATAAGCTTGATGACATCACAGCGAATCTGATGACGTCGCGGGAATTGCTTCCCTGAAGTTCCACATTCCTGGTGCATAAAAGCTGTCGCCCGGGCTGCTGTTTCCCCTGAGTTGTATAACCCACCAGTAAAGACGTGGATTCAATTCGAGCTTGGCTGTAAATCGTCGTTTTCTCTGCCTTTACTTCTTCCTGCTCCCCTACAGACTAGGGATTTTGTTTGCCGGTCCGTGACTTCCGGATCAGGTTTAGTTCCCAGCCAGAGTCTCGACGTCACCGACTCTCCTTCTCCATTGACGCCCGATCTTTCTCGCTGCTCTTGCTCTTGAATCCCTCCAGGGAAAGGATCTCCCCAACGTCATCAATTCAATTGCTTCATCTTTTTCCAAGCCCTTTCAACTACAGGTCCGGTTGCGGTTTGCCGTTCCGCCACATCCCGGCGTGACCTCCTGATAACACGTCACTTCTGCGCAAAACGGCCTGAAGGGATACTATTCCTCCAATCCGATCTCACTAGCAGAATCCTCTCCTCCCTTTCGTCGTCTGCTTTCTTCCATCCTTCGCCGAAAGCCCCTCACAGTCGAGTTCTAATCCGGACTACTCTCGCAATGCATCGTACATACTCTATGCGCCAGTCGCGCCTGCCAACTGCGTCGCAGATCGAGAACCCCCCGCCACCATTGTCTACAACCAAGACGAACAGATGGATGGGCGGAGGTGGCATTGGTGAGTAGTTCTTTGAACGCCCCTCGACACTAAGGCTTTATTCAAGATGTACATGGGACTAAACGAACTCGTTCTCAGGCCATGCATTCCGCAAAAATGCCGCGGGCGCTTTCGGGCCTGACCTAGCGCGCAAGCTTTCTCAGCTTGTAAAGATGGAAAAGAATGTCATGCGCAGCATGGAGTTGGTCTCCAAGGAGCGCATGGAAACAGCGGTATATACTTCTTCGACAAAACAGGAAATATCGGCCAATGCTGACATAGCCTTTTCTTTTAGCAACAACTTTCCATCTGGGGTGAGAACTGCGACGAAGATGTTTCGGATATCACGGATAAGCTCGGTGTCTTGCTCTATGAAGTGGGGGAACTGGAAGATCTTTACGTCGACCGCTACGACCAGTACCGTGTTACCATCAAGAGCATCCGCAACATTGAGGCTTCTGTCCAACCCAGCCGTGACCGTAAGTTCAATCCCCCATGGTCTCATGCCGTAAATACTGCTTACATGTTTCATAGGCAAGCAAAAGATCACCGATGAAATCGCGAAACTCAAGTACAAGGATCCAAACTCCCCTCGCATTGTTGTCCTCGAGCAGGAACTTGTCCGTGCTGAGGCCGAGTCCCTTGTCGCTGAAGCGCAGCTCTCAAACATTACTCGCGAAAAGCTCAAGGCAGCATTCCAGTACCAGTTCGATGCTCTTCAGGAACACTGCGAGAAGATTGCCATGATCGCCGGCTACGGGAAGCACCTTCTCGATCTCATCGATGACACTCCAGTTACCCCCGGTGAGACCCGTCAAGCTTACGATGGATACGACGCCAGCAAGGCAATTATTCAGGATTGCGAGGATGCTCTTGCCAACTGGGTCACATCCAAGGCTTCTGTCAAGACAAGCCTGTCTCAGCGTTCGCGTACGCTCTCTCAGCGCCATCGGGAAAACGTCGTCAAGGGTCGAGAGAACGGCATTGACCTATCGGCTCAGGACCAGCCGTTGAGAGGTGACCGGGACTCATGGGTTGCTGCCGAGCAACACCCAAGCTACCACAACGGTGTAGACGACGGCGACGATGCCGGTAGCGAAATCGGAGACCTCCGTGGCCGCGAAGAAGAACGAGAGCCTGTCTCTGTCTAAACCGAATAATTGAAATGAGTGGGAGCGTGAAAGATACCGGCAAACAACATATTGGTTAAATCCTTTGCGCTCTTGGATTTCCCTAATTCTACGAAATGACCGTTTCCTTACCTTGTTCGATCTCTTTATCAGGATTTCGGATCGACGTCGATGGTGCTTTTTTTTAAATCCTTATTTGATTTATTCTACTTACCCCACTGAGTTTCGTTAATACTTGACATATTTTCTCAAGAGGAATGCACGTACCGCCACAATGTGCTTTCTGTAATTTGACAGTGATTTTGGGATCAGCCAAGTGGTTGCCGCTCGCCCAAGCTGAAGCAGACTGGCGAGATGCAGTAGGTGGGATATTATGGGGTGAGAGGAAAGCATCCTCGGGTTCTCTTGATTTACTTAATTAACTTAATGAATGTAATATTATCTGGAATCATAAAATTATGGCAACTCATCCTATGAGTATAGATCGGTATTGAAAAAACCTTCGAAAGAATATCTGAATAATAGAATTGCTTGATAAACTGCCTCGGTAATGAAATATTATTCAATATCAAGATGGTTGATGATCAAGCTCTCAAGCGAATGCTTGAAGAATCCTTATACTCCCTTGCTCCTTCCATAACAGTATGTTAGGGCTTACCATCTAAGTTCTGCCAAAGGATTTAAGATAATGTCATTTATTATCACGCCCTCTTTATGTCGCGGATAAACTGGTACGTACTAGGCCCATGTTATCGTCCGGCACAGGGTCAAATCAGCCAGTACAACCTAAATTATCAGCAGTTTCCACCAGGCCATCATAGCTATTACATAGGGGTTATTTAGTAGTGAGTCATTATCCCATTCAAGTCGGGTGCGATATCAATCGCGGTTGTTTGACCAAAAGGCCTTGTGGTTTGTGATTGTGGGTGAAGTTCAATTTCGGTACGCTGTTATTGGATGTTAGGCAATCAGAACGACGTTAACTTGATGACCTCTGTCTGCGACACCAAAGCAGAGGCTCATTCAAGCTGCTCCCATGACCATGCAGGCTTCGATTACCTTCAGCTAAAAGGTCAGGTTATGGTCGAGCGAGCTCAGTCCCTGTGGTGAGCATTTCCTTTCGTTGGTTTAAGGTTTAGTGTTCGTCGCGCTGCGTTTTGATTAGGTCTTATTTCCTGTTTCTCCGGTTAGCTTATGCGGCTGCTTACTAGTCCCTTACTGATTGTGCACCAAGTTAAGTCAGAATGCAGCAGGGAGTAACGACATTGCTGTCACAGGTCACAGTAACTTTGTTGTTTCTGCTCAGACTACTATCCACTAGCAGCTTCTTCTCTCAAGGTTCTTGTGTGGAGATCCTTGCGCCGACTAGTATAGCAGTTTGCCGTGGTTGAGAAGATCAAGACACGGCTGCAACCTGGTGGCGTTGTATGCTCAGAGTAAACAATTATAGGTCCGGCCGTACTGACTTTGCCAACCTTGCGTGGAAGCCCTTCAGTGGTCTATTTGGACAACCAAGGTTCGAGCGATATTCGTCGGTTTGCGAGCTAGGAAAATAAATCTCTGGGAATAACGGTACGCTGTGGTGGAGACGAGTTCCGCGAAGGCGCAACTGATAGAGTAGGGGTGAGCAACAGAGTCGACGTGGCGATATGGATAAAGAACTTCATGATATCAAGCGGGTAAGAGTACTTTCACTACCGCATAGTTCATATCAGATTCGCTGGCAATGAAACCATGAGCATACAACCAAGAGACTCTAGTACTCACTGTCATGGGCCCCCAAAGACCTCTCCATCTCCGATTGAAAGGCCAGAATGTTGGCCGTGGCCCAGGCCGTCCTTTGTAAGTAAACAGGTATTTCAGGGCCCGGTAAGCATCAAGCGTCAATACATAGGACTAGGATGTTGACATGTGTCGTGTCCATGTTCTGACAGACTGGAATACTAGTTTGAGACAAAGCCTTCGGGGGTGCTGTGAGGCTGGGTTGCGGACTTTCCTCGTAAGGTAGGGACTTGGTGTTCGAAAACAGATAATCGAATCTGACTCGCATGGATGCTTAGAACCATCATGCGGTCATGCCCTATGATCAAGGACGTGTCGGCCAAGTACAGGACCGGTGAGCCGAGAAGTCATAACCCCGAATTCTTGATGCGGATGGTATCGATCTTTGGGTACGTGGAGGGGGGAAACCGAGGCCCTGAAAGAGGTGCTCAAGTGTTAGTGCAGGACGAAGAGATCATAGAATGATAGATAATCCCAGGGCAAATAGCACATGGAGGTCAAGGTCGGATGAAATGCTACATACCAACATGACATTAGAGGGATCCAACGAGCACACCATTGACAAATAAGGTAATCAATCCCCTTTGCCTCAACACAAGGGACTGGGTCCTAGCGTCGATAATAATAAGGAGAGAATGCCTGTGAGCAGCCCCGTGAGGGAGACGAGCTGCGTGCTTCAAGAGACAGGTAGGACTCATTGTACTCTCTTGCTCTCATTGAGGGCATGCATTTGATGGAATGGGACCCGAGTGAGCTCGGAGGGAGGTGACTCGAAGCTGCGGTTGTTGTGCAGTTGGGAGTGTTTGGAGTCTCCTGTCTACAGCTGGATGGAGCTGGAGCCTCCACGCAATTACCGGATTCAGCACGCACAACAGGATCAGTCACTCTCAACCACGATCACGGCGGTTGATCTCCATTACTACATTCAGGCCATCGATTCCGTCACTCCATTTGACGAACAGCTGAAGAAGTATTTGCATCAATATCTCTCATTCTCAGCCTCGATGGCGTAATGGCGTAATGGTCATCACCCAATCTTGGCAAGCAACGAGATGTACAAACAGTTGAGTGCACACCTTACAAACGAAATGGCGCACTTTTATGACTGGCCAGACAATCTAAATCAAAGGTCTGCAAGCGTGAATGAGAAACAGCTCTTACTACTGTTCCATCATGTATCATTCAAGTCCAAAAGTGGTTCTGTATATTGCTGCTAGGTAAAATCAAAAACGCAATCCCAACCCAATACTCCGATAGCAACTATATACCACATAATGAAAGAGATGAGACCGGTTTCTGGTCATATCCGATCGCATGCCCAGGTTCGCTCTCTGCATCTCCCCAGCCCGTGGCGGTCAACATGATAAGGACCCAAAGAAATGACGCCCTGCAACAATTCCCAATACACGTTCAACGAACGAATGAATCAAGTAGAGCACAGCACAACAATAGGACATAACAGAAAACAAGACGGGTCATTATATCATCAAATCGCTCCATCGGGAGATGGATAAGTCGTCACAGCCGAATGTGAAAGGAGGGTATCAGAATGATCCCAAAAGTACAAATTTCGCCCCAGGACCATGAGGTACTCGGAAAAGATCGCAAAAGGAACAGAACAGAAACTCGTCACATCCAAGACAAGTCAAAAGCGAAAATAAAGCAGTGAACTTCATTTTAACGCTTAGTTGTCGGTGCCGACGCCCTTCTTTTTTGGCTGAATATGTTTTTGCCCGCTCCCAGTCACGGTAGTATTTTGGTGACCCAATGCGTCGGTAGAAGTCGGAGGGGGCATTCGGGTGGAGGTTGCTTCATGCTTCTCAGTCAAGAGGTTCTTGAGCCATCGGTTTTCCATCTCAAGCTGCGCAACTCGGGCCTCAAGCGTGGCATTCTTCTCGGTCGTTTCTCGCACGGTGCGTTCGAGGGTTTGTTCGCGCTGCTTCTTCTTCATACGAAATCGGGCGCTTGCTGCAGTGTTGCGGCGTCGTCGGTCCTCCTCAGCCGCCCGGCGAGAATGCTCTTCCTGGCCGAGAGCGGAAGCGATGTGGTCGCCTGAGATATGAGTACTGTACTTGCTGTTGCCGATTTGGCCATTTGGGGGTGAAATCGAGGACGACACGTCCGAAGGGGTCATAGCCCCCGGGGCATGCCCAATCTCATCAGACCCATATGAGATTGGAGGGTAGAGAGGATATGTTGAGTGAGAGAGCATATGGTCGGGTACAGAATAGTTGATGGTTTTATCGCCGGCTGTTCAGAAGATCGTAAGTAAACAAAACGACAAAAAGGAAGAACGACTGAAGAGGCAAACAGGATAGGAAAGAGATAAGGCAAAAAAGAACGGAACAATCGTTATCATAAAAATGGCGGGATAATAATCAAAAGGGATATGTAGCCGGGAACCCTAGACCTAGGGACCTGAAGATGAGCAATAGAGCAGGGGCCAGGGTATGGAAGCTTGGTGAGGGTGTCCGGTAACGACAGGCTGCCGACGGTGTCATATGTGTGGTCGATTGCGTGCTCACATCGTGTTTACCAAAGTGGGATATTATCCTATTGGAAAAGACAGAAAAAGGAACAATAGGACGGGGTAAAAAAAGAAAACAATTAAATCAACAGCATTGGTTGGCTCTGGCAGGGACTTGGGGAGTTAAACCATGTTTCCAACTAAGTGACACTCAGAAGACACGGAGTTCATGATGCTCAGGCTAGGGGTGCGCCGAGGGGAAACTGGAATTTGGGGGGTCGGAATAGCGAGCAGCCTGGCACACAGCCAACACCCAAGGAGCTTCTTCCCCGGAAAAAGGGAAGCACAGCTCCTGAGATGTAACCCGAAACAGAGCAGCGGCAGTAGCTCTTGCACCATCCGACGTTGGATGAGCAAAGAATGCAAGGAAAACGAACCATACAGCATAAAAATGGCGCAAATAATGTAATCCGCGGCGTCATTCAAGCTCCGACTTACCATGATAAGGGTATCCTCGCACATCGATCGGGCTATGTTCGTCGTCGATGCTCTCGTACGAGCTGACGGACAAACCACCCATGCCCTCGGTTGGATCGTAGGTCATGTTTAGATTTGAGGCTTGAACCAGGCCAGCAGCATCCGCGTCAAAGGAGTATTGTCGACTCTTAGCAGCAGCTGGATCGTGTCGAGAGAGAAGGAAGTTGAAATTTTCAAGTTTTTCCAAGCTCGAGGCCGTCTGATGAGCGATTTGTTCATCTGACATACTGCCTGCAGGTGCTTTTTTAATAAGAGACTGCCTCTCCCAGTTCTGTTTAACCTCTCCGCTTTTTTTTTAATCGAGGCCGCCGGGGCTTTGATTTGATTGGAATAGAGGGTCTGGCAAAAGGATTTCGATTTCCCAGCTGGCCACACAAAACGCTTGTCTTGGGGGTCAGGAACGGGGAAGCGATGGTGACAGAACCACGCAAATGTCGCCAGCCGATCAGCTGGGGCAGGGGGCGCAGAGGAATCTTGGGAGACCAAAAACTCAAAACCTTGCAGGGACTGGAATTAGACGATTTGGCTCAAAGATATCTGTTCTGAAGCTGCAGCAGGGCTCCCAGTCGCATAGCGCGGAATGAGTAGCCACGTACGCACGAGCACGAGATGCGGATGGAATCCGAAGCCTAGACCAGGGTGTGTCGTCAGTTACAAAAGGACAGGGCTGGCAAAAGGACCGTGTCTCAGCGAAAAGAGGTATCTGGAGACGGGGGGCGCACGCAGTTGCAACCAACTTCGGAGGCACAACACTGCTGGCGATCGTCTCACGCCTTCCTGCTAGTTGATGATCTGATACAATGGAGAAATGTCGTGATCGCCCGCTCTCATTCGTCAGTTCCAACCGCAGAGCATGAGCTGAATTGGCAAGCGAACGAGCAGGGAGTTAGAAAGGAGATGAAGCTGGCTTTCATTCACAGGATATGAGAATGCATATTATCATCTGCAGCTCGAGGATACCGTAGATCTCCATGAGCATGATAAACACCATCAGGGGACGAAAGGGGAGACCTGTCGGGCCGATAGGGGAGTTTCCAGTTCTTGGCTTGGCGGCACAAGGCCGTAATGAAATCTCATTACAGCCCGCCATACACGGGACTCCCCAGGCCATACAAGTTACGCCAATTATTACAGGGGATAATAAGGGTGCTCCGGGTACCGCCCTCGTATCTGTCCGCTGGGCCTGTGAATCCTAGGTAAACTATACAAACCAATATCGCCCTGGATTTTTAATGGGTCTGCGCTGGGTCTGCGCTTAAGAATCAGTCCTTTTGTTTCATTTCCTAAGCAAATCACAGCGGACCAAACGCGCGTTTGACCTTGACTAACACTCTCTGGACGAGACCACTATTGTGGAGTGTGGAATCCTTGGAAGCAAACGGCATGCTTCCTTTTTGAAGCTTTGTTCCCCCGCCTTAGCGGCTAACTTACCTCGGAGCTGAGTCTCGGACTTTAACTTGTCTATACTCTTAAAGCAGTGCTTTTACATGCCGACTAAAGTCTGAAGAACCTTGCAAGGGCCAACAAGCTCATGTGAGATTCCTGCCGCTAGTCCAAAACTTGAAAACTGAATCATGATCTATCGGAGGCTGGGTCGCTCCAGGAGTCAGGACTCAGGAGTCTCAGGACCCATCGGACTCAAAAGTCAGTAGTGCACAGCTCTTCCCCAGATTAGAGACACCTGCATAAACCATTATTAATCTCCATAGACGCTGTCCCTTTAAGCGTCGGATTATCCCGCTCTCCAGACTCCCGTCTCGGAGGAAGGTTGTCTTTTTCGTTTTCCATACCCACCCACACATATCGATGTCAATTCGGTATGACTACAGAATACTCCGTACTGTAGTCTAAACTTACTGCTAGAGTCTTCTCCGGTTCCCTGTTGATGTCGTCATATCTCACTATAAGGCGGAAGATGTCTAGCGGAGGACGAGGCAAGAGAAGTAGCCTTACTGTTACGTACTCGGTTAATTGATCACGTTGTCCTGCCTTCCTTTGGTCTGTTGGTTGGGATCTGTTGTCTTCTTTCAATTGCTCCTAAAGCCCTATACTGATATAGCGTGGGGTTAATGAGGAGCTCCAGAGTAGGAGACAAATCAGATTGCACTAGACTCTTCTCAAACCACAAAATTTGATTGTTCCAGGTATTGCGTGACTTGCCCTCAACCAAAGGATCAGGAGAAGCTACCCAGGCGTGAGATATAGGTAAAACATCCGGGAATAAATGGAAGGGCTTGCAAGATCCCACGAGTAATGTGGGTAGCCGACGCAAGGGGTTCTCCCACGAGCTTCGTTGAATCTACAGCTGATACGGATACACCGATCCTTCAGCGCATCCTCATGGCATGACATCGGGGCAGACAAGTGGTCAAGCAGTCTAGCGGCCTTTTTGCGAGCCCATCAGGACGACAGGAGACAAGGGGATTGCTCGATATTATGCATCTTTGTTGATCAGGAAGATCTGGTCGTTGGTTGGGCCGGGAGTGGTGAGATTTTTCTCGGCGTGAAGGCCTTAGATAGTAATGGCCTGTGGCTCTCATGGGACAAATTGTTCAATATCAGATCCAGCGGACATATTGTTTCGGTCTGGGCCCTTGTTTTTCTCGGAGATAAAACCCAATCCTAAATCCTCAGACGTTGCAGATGGGTGGCCGTCGCCGAAAGAGGCGGAAGGGTTCCGAGTTTTGAGGAGGAGCCATTACTAATCTACCCAACTTGCAACTTGGCTCTGTGATCGCTGCCCACATCTCTCTCGCTTGACTGACTGCAAACTCTTCCTTGTCACGCCATTCCTCCATAGTGACTCTTGCAGAGTGACTTCTCTACGAGCAGAGGCTCAGAGCTAGAAAAAGGATTCAGCGGTCCCATGGGGCGCAGCAGTTCACTTGTTTCATCCTGCGATCTCGTTTCCATCACCGGCAATAATCTATCCTCGCCGAATCCCGTAGGCGCCAGTTTCGGGCCGGTTGAGGTGCTTGAAATCGGCTACGTACTATCAAAACTGCAACAAACACTGTTGGTCAATTCAGCTCCGCGGCTTCGCTGCTTCGCTGCTTCGGAACTATTTTCCACGGCGCCTCAAGCGCTACCCGAGACCACTTATGATACCATCAACCTCGTCCCTATCTCAGGTGTGGAGTTATGCAACGCTTGGTGCAAGGTTCTAGTGTAATGCCTGTTCAGAGAATGCAGGATAACAAGCCTGTCATGCACGAGACTGCAAGATCCGGCAATGGCCATGATTCTAGATTCAGACGACGTAAACCACTGGTAAGCAGACCTCCTTGTCTGTTCTGCAGAGGCACCATAGTAAATATTTTTCATTAGGCATGTGCGATGTGCTACAAGAGGAAAATCAAGTGCGAATTCGCTGATTCCAACGAAACTTGTATCCAATGTATGCGCCGTAACTTGAACTGCAAGGCCCTCCCGGGGAAGGGGGAAAAGGATAACCATAAAAGGTATTAGCCGCCAGGACGAGATGTTTCTGCTGTTGTACCTTTACCTGAGGACGGCGTTCGCTAAAACTCGACTAGGTCGCGCTATGTGAAGCATTTAGAGGAGCGCCTGGTAAAGACCGAGTCCTTGCTCAGAGCCGCTGGAATATTGGTTGAAACCGCAGATTTCGGCGACGTTAGTGACGCCTCGGAATATGAGGCTGGTGATGACACTGCCATGGAGGATGATAACGATGCTCCCTCGAGCCATCATCTGGACTCCGACGAGCGTAATGTCAAGTCGAGAAGCACATCATCCTCCCACGGTGCGTATGTTGGGGAAGGCCTAAAGCAGTCATTCGATTTCAACACGTCACCTAAACTCTATAGGCGCAGGCGCCCAACCACAGAGAAAAGTGGACCACCAGTATATAAATCTGACAGAGATAACTCATTGTATTATGGTACGTCTGCCATGGTCCATGTCATATCTCAATTCAGAAGTTTGTTGCTGACGCTGTATGTAGGTCGATCGTCACCGCTTTCGATACTAACCCGGGAAGGAGTTGAGTGGATCAAAAGCACGTCTGGTGAAGCAAATTCTCTCAATACGTTATTATCAAACTCCAAATTCGACAGCCCTTGGGCCTATTGGCGGCCTGATGTATTTTACGACGTTTTCTCTTCGAATGTTTTCAAACCACTGCCACCGAGAGCGGAAGTATTTTCTCTGCTACGGGACTATTTTCGGACCATGAACCTTATGTTTCCTTTGTATCACGAGGAATCTTTCATGGAACTCGTCGAATGGCAGTACACTCAGCAGGCCTGCGACGATGCTGCTCGGTGGGCTAGTATCAACATTATCCTCGCTTTGGCCTACGAATACCGTTTCTCGAACAACCAAAAATCAGAAAAGGATAGGGAGAAGGCGTGGCTTTATTACAAGAACGCCCTCTCGGTTTTCCCTGAGCTAGTACTTCGACGAACAGACTTGCTGAGTGTTCAAGCCCTCCTGGGCATGGCACTGTTTCTTCGAGGAAACTCCGGCTCCCAAGCGACGGTACCCATTGTCACCGCAGCTATACGATCGTCCCATCGGATGGGGCTCCATCGTGAAATCCCCAGGCCTTACTTATCACGAGTTGAACAGCAGCAAAGAAAGAACGTATTTTGGATTGCATACATCCTTGATCAGAGGTAAGATTGCTCTGTCGCTTGTGACATCCAAAGCCTAACCTTGCTCTTTGCGAAGTATATCTATCAGGTTAGGAAACGCGCCGACTCAGCACTTTGACGATTTTGATGTTGAGTTTCCTGCTGACGAAGAAATTGAGGGACTTATAATGGCCAATAACAAGGCATTTTTCCCTCGGGTCTGTCGCATTGCAGTGATCAGAAGCCGAATATACAGCCACTTCTATTCAGCAAGGGCTCTGGAGAATAAATCTGCAGCCGATATTTGTGAGCTAGTCCAAAAGCTGCACGCAGAACTCCAGGTTTGGAAGAGTGGATGTGAATTCGATACCTTGCTCAACTTAAGAGGTCCCAGCGAAGACTTTCTAGCCGGCTTCGCTTCTGCCGGCCTATTCCTGATTTATTACAACTCATTGATCATCATTCACCGTCTGCCACTGTTGATCAATTTCGCCTATCAGTCACGCGTCGACAGCATACCAGAGGTCGACCTGAGGCTTATCTTAAAGCAGTCGTCTTCTTCAGCAGCACTTTGCGTCCAAGCCGCCCGGGATACCCTGAAGCTAGTGAATAACCTACCGTGGGGGGATATTTCATGGATATGGTGAGATCGGATGCACGACTCAATCCAACCATTCACTTTGCTAACAGCTTGTTAAAGGTGTTTATTATACTACGTGTTTCTAGCCGTGATGACAATATTCGCCAACATCCTCCGGAATAGCCAGCAGCCAACCGCCAAAGACGACCTCCAGTCCCTAAACCTGGCCGCTACGTTCTTCGCCACACTTGTTCCGATCGATGGGCCGTGCAACTATGCAAGGTTCATGACCCGCATGAGCACGACTCTCGAGCGTATCGCCAGAGCTGTCTTTGAACGAGACCGCAAGATAGTCAGATCTGCTCCAGACGCGAAAAACAACCCCTCCAAACCCCGCCCATCACCCCATAACCCCCATATACCATCACAACAATCCAAGTCTACTTCCTCACCCGCTCATTCCGCATCCACAACTATCAACATCCCTAACCTCGAAGGCTTACCCCCAATCAATTCCTCCGGCTACGTCGTCCGCGAAAGCCCCACGTCTAGTTTGGGTCCGAGCCCAACGATTCCCAACAAATCACTCTCCCAAAACCCTCCCTCAACCCAACCAGAGCCACAACTCCCAAACATGAACCAATACCAACCGCAACCCCAGCCACTCCCTTATTCAGCATTACATATGAACATGGGCACAAACATAGGCATGGCCTTCCCCCTCCCTCCCCTCGAAGAAACAACCTTCGGTTTCCCACAGGCAGACTTGTGGCCGATCCCTCTAACAGTAGATTGGGACTTTGGGTTCGGAAATCAATTTCTGGGCAATATGTTCTGTCAGCCGGCGAATGTCGATGTCAGTGCCAATCCCAGTGTAAGTGGATGTGGATGTGGAAATGGTAGCAGCAGTGCCGGTGCCAGCCACGGACAGAATTATCTTTTCCAGAGTGATGTTACAAGTGGGCCGGATTCAATTGTCACGGGCCCGGCTCCAGCTGCTGCTGTGCCAGGCGTGTCTTCGGTGGCGATAATAGATGGTATAGGGGCAGTAGGGTATGGATATGGGAATACGAATGCGAATCAAGTTCATGGTGACTGTAATACTGTGCCCGAAGGGACACCGAGTGCTCATCCCCTGACGATGTGGATGGATGGGAGTTTTGGTGGTAGCGCTTATTAGCGTCGGGTGGTTGGGTGGTTGGGTGGATAATTCATTCTACCTTTTCAAATATCCAATATAGTTACGAGGTAACACAATATAACTGAATGCCAATAGATTGTGGAACTGATCTCATTGAACTTGCGTAACTCAAATTGTGTGGTATTGGCATTTCAAACGATGAAGTGCAAAAACATATCATGGCCGTAGAACCCACTGCAATTCAACTCCGAACTCCCGCTTAATCATCGCCAAAGGAAGAATAAATAACAATGAAAAAATAGAACGTAGCATAGCCAGATTAGAACACCTTGCCGGAAAGCATTTCAACCGCATTGCTCCAGATGCCACTGCCGAATTTGACGCCGGATTTATTATGCCCTCTCAGTTCCTTGCTAAGAATACTGCGCATCTCCTTTTCGGACAACCCGACAGCGCTATCCGTTCCGAAGCCGTAGACCTTACTAGCGATCACCTCGGTCTGAATTTCCAAGGCGCCGATTTCACTTTCGTCTTTCCTCTCCGGGATGCGTGTCGTCACAGCAAAATCGATATCGATCCTGCTGTTGCTCGTGTTCTGATGCGGCTTCGCCGGGGCAGAGTCAGGGGGAAGAGCCGTTCCAAGCAGAGTACATCTTGCTCTGAGGGAAGGCTTTTCTTCAATTTCCGAGAGCTGGACGTTGGTCACACCGTGGAATCCGAGCATGCGGGCTTCCTCCTCCACATTCGATGCAAGATCCCAAGCCTCCGACACAAAGCCCAAAAGTTGCTTTGGGGTAACTTTCGATTGATTGATCGCTGCGACGTGGGTTTGGAGGGATTTGAGAATGAGTAACGAGATAGGTGAGAGCCGAAGCGTCCGTGGGCTCAATTTCGTCTCGTTATCGGGACAGTAAGTCAGTTCAATCGGCGTATCAGTTTTTGGGTTAGGTAAAGTATCCTTCTTGTCGTTTTCAATATAGAATGACCCAGGGTGGAACTTCAGTTGTAGTTGATGTCGGTAAGACATGGTCACCACTGGACCCGCTTCCGATTCTGAGGAAGATGCAGAAGAGATAGACCACCCGGTCTGTTGTTCAATGCGATGAACGGAGTCTGTTATCCAAGTCAGCATTACGTTCAACAGGAGCAAATCGGACGATTGACAGGAGAATATACCCTTCAGTTCGCGGATCTCCTTGGCACTCCATCCACGGCATTCCTCCTTTACCCTCTCTGCTTCCTGAATTTGAGCCGTGAATTCTGCCTTGAGCTCTGCTCCTGTTTCGATGGTGTCTGTCTTGTCCTGTACCTCGACTTGCAACTCTTGCAGCAACTTCTTCTTCGATTCGATCTCCTCTTCCATGTCGACGAGCTTGCCCCGCGCACTCCACAGTTCATCTTGGTCACAATTCTCCAGTTCATCCGCCAATTGCTGTAGGTTTGTAGCTTCTTGCTCGAGCGATGAATGCTTTGCGACAAGTGCTGGCACAACATCATTAAGAAGTGCCTCGTGCTTTGACAGAATATTGTTGTCTCCTTTCATTTCCTCCAAGTGTTGATATAAGCCCTCCTTCAAACCCTCAAGAAGTTTCATACGCCATTCGTACCATGTTGCTTTGCTTAACAACCTGGTATGGGTTTTCACGTTTCGGAATTGGTTATCCATCAACAAACGGATGTCAGGCGCTGCTGTCATGTATTCTCGGAATAGAGGTGGATTGTCGGCAAATGTTTCGGTCTCAATAGATCGAATGATCTGTCTACCTTCCGAGATATATGATTTCAGCTCACGGCAGGACTAGAAAATGTTAGTAAAGGACACCTTTTAGAGTTCGGGCACTTACATGCTGATACAATTCCAGCATCGGCACAGTACAGAAGCCGGCAGCCACGCAGTCGTTGAAGTTAGAAGCACTAGACTTGCCATCGCCCTCAAGAGACAATCGAGCTGTTCTTTTACTGATGCTATCTGGTGCCGTTGTATGTCGTCTTTTGGTGGTCGTAAGCTCCATGAAGTGGATGTTGGTCATGTTCAAGAAGTCTTGCAGTTGTATCGGCTCCGATTCTGGTTCCGTATTCTCATCTGCACCGACTTCAGTCTCGGGCGAGCTAGCTAGCTGATCCGATTTATTCTGCGCAGAGTCGGTCAAAACAGACAACCCACTGGGCTCTTGTGTGGGTGTCGTGCTGGCTTTAAAGGGAGATACTTGGAACGGCTTGCTAGCTGGTGAACGAGCTGCGAGACCAACTGTTTCTTCTTTGGTCGGATGAGGCGGAAGCTTCACGCTTTTTACGGGACTCATATCCTCGCGGCGCCTCAACCGTTTCGGGGTGATCTCGGATTCGTCTTCATCATCTAGGTCCAGCTCCGCCGGACGCTTACCAAGAAGACCCCGTGCAGCGCCTACATGAAGACTCTTGCGGCCGCGGACCTTATCCTTCTTTGGTGTGAGGCTTGAAATCATATCTCTCAGGCTTGCAGTCGGATCCCGGTCATTTGGAGGCTGAATATGACCGTCCTCTCTGCTCACTTCTTCCTCCCGTTCTCGATCAACCTCCTCTTGGAGTTTGATAGGATCCTCAAAACGTACCCCCTGTGGTCTTTTGTCCTGAGGAACAAAGCCACCCGCCTCTTCTCCAATGGATCGTCGTTTGTCAAGCATAGCTGCAACTTTAGGTGATCCAAGACCTTCTCTGTCGATTCCAAGGCCCGAGGAACGCCTCGCTCCCGGAGGCCGCAGGACAAATAGAGGACCAGATTCTCCCACCGCATTGTGGCCAAAAAGGCTTCTGCGACCAGGAGATTTCCGTTGGCTGTCGGAAACCTGAAGTTCAGTTCGAAAAGGTTTCTTAAGTGATGCAATGCGAACATCCTCACGCCCAGATGGTAGAGTCTGTCCAGGAGTAGAGGGATGATCTGCTAGGGTCAACTGCGCTGCAGGGACCGAAGCATTTTTGCTAGGTGACTCTTGGGGTGTCATCGATGTTGGTGTAGTGGGAGTTGTGCGGCTTACGCTCTGCCTTGTACGTCTAGACCTGACACTAGCCAAGCTGGGGCTGCCACTTTCCGAGGCGACAGCAGCAACATGGAAAGAAGGCGGCGAATTTGCCGGTAACTTAGATGGAGATGCTCGGACTGTTTCTTGGAAAGGGGAACTTCCCAGTTGCGACTCTACCTTATCTGGGCTTGGGCGTTGTGGTGTCAATATCTTGCCCATCGCTGTAGTGAAATCCATGCCTGCAGTCTGGTCCCCGTCCACTGATTCAGTTTGCTCCTGGATAGCCGGAAGTATACCACCAACCGCCCCAGTAATCTCCATATCGACTCCATCTTCCATATCATCTTCTGGATTGTCCCACTCAGAATATCGTCGGGCCTGGCTTGGGGTGTCATTGTTCTCATCAGCATTTCGAGGACCAGGGCCTTTATTCAGAACCCCTCCCACAACCGATGTGAATTCCATCGTCATCTCCTCGTCGTCGTCCATCTCGCTGTTGGCTCCTATGGACTTCGCGGGGGAAACGGGTTGGGCGATGCCTCCCACCACGTTTGTGAGCTCCATGGTCAGCTCTCCGTAGCTTGTTTCCGCGCCAGTCGACTTGCGATGGCCTACACTTTGGCGATTATTAGGGAAAATTCGCCCAATAGCATTCGGCACTTCCATGCTAAGGTCCTCATCGCCATTATCGCTTGCCGTCTCCGAGAAACCGGTGTTTGAGGGCTTTGAAGGGTCAACGTTTTCTTGGTCATGTCGCGCGCTGATATCCTCCCAATCGAAACTTTGCCTCTGTCCCTTCTTAATCCAAGGCTGGAATGCGCCCGTAATCTCCTGGTCGGCAATTTCCATAGGCACCTCCTCATTGTCCTCGTGATCGATGCTCCTAGTTCCTGCCTCTCGGGCAGCTTGTCGTAAAGCTTCATTCAATCGGCTAGTGCCGGTAGTGGATTCGGATCCATCTGTTTGGGCCGTCACACCAGAATGGGCAGACATGTCGTCCATGCTCATTGCGGTGCTCTCCCCGTCAAAGCCGGAGCCAGAAGAGCTATCATCATCATCGTCCTCGTCTCTAGCGATGGAGTGTATTCCGGTATCCTCACTATTTTCACTCCCGCTAAAAGGACTCGAAAACATATCCTGAGATGACCCGATTCCATCATAACCCCCACTCGCAGACAGATTTCTTAGTTGCTCCAAGTCCGGGTATTGTACCGGCGAAAAGGTGATGTCGGACTCTGCGTCGATTTCAGGCGAGCTTGGAGGCTCGCTTTGTTTAGGTGTGTGTGCTGGCGGCTGCTGGTTTTGGGCGTTTGTTAACGAAGATGCACGTCGAGTAGAATTAGAGGTGGAAGAAGAGGTCGAGTCGTCAGGTATCTCCACCACATTCCAAGTATGCAACGTCGCCTCAGGAGCAAAGGATACACGTCGATTTGCTTGAAAATCAGTCAGTAATGCGCACTGAAAGCTCAAGATGAAATAGTAGACATACCCATCGACTTTCGCCGAGCCTCTCTATGTTCCAATGCCGATTTCCTTTCCATCTCGCGTCTTTCCTTCTCTCCGTGTTCTCTTGCGGCAGCCATTTCATCACGGATAGTAGAAGCGTTGAAAGTGTCGAACGGGTTGGTTTGATCGTCGGTTGTAGCAGCCGATTTCTGGGCGGGGGTATCAAAATCGATCAAAAGCCCTTCTTGTGCCGAGCTATCGGTGCTCTCTAGTTCCTTTTCTCCGTGGGCTGGTGTTTTCCTGCGCGTTTCTTCAAAGGTAGGAATTTTTCGTACTGGGGAAACAGGAGCCGTCGGTTTAAGGATTGACTTTAGCGGAAACACTGCAGTAGACTACGCGGAGATCAGAATTATTAGTTTTCAAGCAGATAGAATGATATCACAGGGTTAAGGGAGCCAATTACTTTGCGTCGGTTTCCGTTGGAGTTTTGAAGTGCATCCAGACCTCCAGGTCCCAAACTTTTGCTACGAGACTTCTTTTCTCTTCCCGTTGCTGCTTGGCGACCAGCCAGTAGCCGGGGAGCACTGATATTTGTCGTCGCATTCTCCTTGTCCCCTCCAGACATCAACCTCGATCGAGGTACATGGGCGATAGAGCGACGAGATCGCGGACGGGATGACCCCACGGAGTCACCTCTGGACGCCATTAGAGGGGGTGCCGCTCATGGACGTGTCCAGCAGGACAAGGAATTTCCGATGACTTGGGATGAATTTAATTGCAGTGACGCCGTAATCAGCCTCCCCGTAGTTCTAAGAAGCGCGTCACCCGGCGGATGGTCATGTGATGTCAAAAAGTAAACAAATAGCGGCTTACATAACAACCCTAGCCTGTCCGCACAGGTTCCGGAACAGGACTAGCGCCACTATCGCACAACTCCCACACTCAATATCCACCATCGCTAAATTTGTCTTCCTCAAAAGTCGACGTCGACAACCGAACAATCCGACAACCCCCTTCGCGACGCATCTCCCACCCAGCTCGACCTTGTTTCCTCGTCGGACTGCATTCTCGCAAAAATGGCGACCGAGTTGACCGTCCAGTCGGAGCGTGCGTTCCAGAAGCAGCCTCACATCTTTCTCAACCCCAAGACCAAGGCGAAGAGCAAGAAGGTTGGCCAGGCTCGGCGATGGTATAAGGATGTCGGTCTGGGTTTCCGTACCCCCAAGGCCGCCATTGAGGGCAGCTACATCGGTATGCACGACCTGCAATGAGTTTTTCTCCGGTTTCAAGATTTCGATTTGGCGGACGGACGGTGGTTTTCTTTCTCGGAGTCTGGAGATGAGAATATGCGCGGATCGTGTGGAGGACAGGCTACAACATCTTTGTTTTGGCACGGATGCTTTGGTGATTGCGATGAAAATGTCGTTTGGGCTTGAGATATCCGGGGTAGCAACACGATTCCGCCAATTCTCAATTCTCAACTCTCAGACTCCGGGGAAGAATACCCGGCTACGCTCTCCATCGGTTAGGGTACGAGTATCTGATTACTGACCTGCAAACTACAGACAAGAAGTGCCCCTTCACCGGTCTTGTTTCCATCCGTGGTCGTATCTTGACTGGCCGTGTTGTCTCTACCAAGATGCACCGTACAATCATCATCCGCCGTGAATACCTCCACTACGTCCCCAAGTACAACCGTTACGAGAAGAGGCACAAGAACCTCGCTGCCCACGTCTCTCCCGCTTTCCGTGTTGAGGAAGGTGACTGGGTCACCGTTGGCCAGTGCCGTCCCCTCAGCAAGACTGTACGTGGCTATCTCCCCGCAACCTACCATTGGAAAATACTCCGTACGAAATTATTCTGTCTACGAACCCTTCTAACATTTTTGTTCAATAGGTCCGTTTCAACACCCTCCGTGTTCTTCCCCGCACCGGAAAGGCCGTCAAGTCTTTCAGCAAGTTCTAAGCGTGTCGATGATAAGGCGATGTTCTCGAGAGAAAATTCAATCTAGGGCAGTGGCGCGGCGCGAATGGATTCGAGCGGAACAGTTTGAAGGGTTGGGATTGTTTCACGATTTCATGTCCCGGTACCCTTGCGAAGGATATATCCAATGAAAAAAATTTGATCTGTTCTTTTGTATTAGAACTACTCCGTACAGCAAACTAGGGAAACGGGATTAACGTGCTTTATCGTTTGGGAATTGGATTTTTAACGACAGTGCCTGTCTTTTTATTGCATCTGAAAAATAGAGCCCCTGTAGGAGTGATAACAACAGCAACTGATCCCACGCGACTCTGCAGGCAGCTGGAGACAAGCCATTTCAATTGAACGCCAGCATATCATATCCATCCCATTACAAGGATTGCGGGTAATGCTTTCAACCGTACGGGGTAACTTGCAACTTGTTACTATCTTCGCCCTCTGCTCCAAATCACCACAACCCCACCTAGTAGACTGATCTGGCGGCCGAAACACCGTTGGTGCACCCAGGCACAGTTTCAATAATCGATAATGGTCAACAACCAGTATCCGAAACAGGCCAGTTAAGAGCAGACCTGACGCGTGCCCTATCATCTGCAAATCGATCGCTTGTTGTTTCTTCTCGATCAACTATCTCCTCATCAAACAAGTCGAGATCCTCAGCATCACCAATCTCCTCGTCGGAGCTATCAACAACAGTAATCGTAAAGTCGCGATGTACAAACTGCCATTCCGACGAGTCGTCGCGGTCACTGAGAGGGATGATTCTCTCTCTGCCGTTTGAGGGTGTTAGAGTATCATTCGTTTAAGTTTCGTTTAGAGACTCATTGTCCTCTTCATCAGTAGCAAGGTTATCGTCCGCCTCGTCAGATGAAACTTCGCTAATTGTATAAAGATCCGAGTTAGAATCATTACAATCGTCATCGTCGGCACCAGGAACAGGTGAAAGGGCAGGTGGCAACGTAACAGGTTCACCCCTGTAACCAAGCTCAACTCCTTCGAAGAAATCTCTCCAGGGCAGGCGTCGTGTTTTTACCCTCCAGGAGTAAGCGATCCCTTCACTCGCAGTCCTGCAATATTCATGTGGGACTTCCAACAAGGAGAGTAGCTTCCCCACCGTTGCTCCTGCTTTCTTGTCCAAGTATACGGCGTCTTTTGCCATCGCCCTATGTAAACTTCTTCTGTTCCTCTTGGACGCGGAGATCCGCTCTAATTGTAGGAACCTGTTGATGTCCGGATGTTCGACCCCTAGCCGGAGAATGGTGGTGATCTTAAACGTGCATATAATCGCATCGCTGTTGACGTGGCCCCATACGAGATATTCACCGGCCCCGTTGTATGTCTCTATCTGAAGCTTTTGTTCCCGGACAAAGTCAAGTGCAGAGTAGACGTTCGACTTCAGTTTTCTGGTGTCAATAATGGACACCGAAGCGCCTTCCTGGTTTCGTAGCGCTCTGTGGATCGGTGCCAGGGCAGACTTAAATGTCGATATAAACGGAGATGGGGTATGTTGAATGCGTATATGGCTCTCAAAAAGGCGACAATACTGGTCATGGGCAAGTGTATCGGGTGCGAAATTGGCCCTAGAAGCGTCCGCGAACAATCCGGCAACAAACATAGTCTTCGAATTCACACCTTGGGAATCGACATTCCACCAACGGTATAACAAGGGAGGAACCTGGGATAAATCATCGGCTGGTTTCTATTCACATCAGCAACGAAGTTTATAATAATGCAGTAGTAGAATTAAATACTCACTTGCTCAAGACTTTCAACGTAACACCAAAGACAGATCTTGCCCCCAGCAGTGCAAAGGGATGGTTTTGCAAATGTATCTGATGACTTAGGGGCGTCATGCCGCGATGTGGCAGTTGTAGATGGCTCCTGTAAAGGGTCCTCATCTTGAAGTATTTCCTCTTGGGGCAACTGGACCTAGGACAGTTAGTTAAGGGCCAGGTTAAGATGTTGCCTGGCCACTTACAGATAGCTCTATCGTAGGCTGGGTGTCTGGGCTTTGATAGGTAAAGCGAGAGGAGTTAATATTGTCGTAAATTTTCCTGACAATTTGCACACCAACAGAGGTTGCAGTGTTCTCAATAGCCGTGATAAATGGGAGCCATAGTTCCAGTTCAAAACTAGATAGGTGGACATCACCCCAAATAGGGTCTCCCTGCCTTCTCATAGTCTCCCACTGTGTGTTGAGTGTTGGCCACTCAACAAGCCTGCCGCCCCCGAATCCGCACTCTTCCAACTCTTTCTTGAACCTCGAATTAAAGACAGCTTGAAAAATAATTTGTCCCTTCTCAAAATATTTGATTAAACAGCACAGGAAGATTCTCATCTCCGAAGTCCATCGTACTCTCGGTGGCCTTGCAAAGAGATCGAGGGCTATGTGCATGGCAGCGGGGAAAGAGTCGTTGGACGAAGCGGACAGGTTGATGTGGTCGTTGGGATGGACGGGCTTCTTGGAGCCCATCTGACCTCCCAGGATCTCGATTGCACGGTTGGAGATGACTTTGTTAGAGTTCATGTTGGACTGGGTACCGGAACCGGTCTAGCTGCAAGTTCAATAGCCGGCTATTGCTACAGCAAGCAAATCTCCGAGGCGATACTCGGTAGGCGAGTGATAGGAACCAGGGACAGGTTGTAAGAGCAATGACAAAGTAGAGATGTGTCGAAGCTGCAGCAGAAGAGACGACTGTAAAAGCACTCAACACAAGTGTTAAGGCGCTGTTGGGTGTGTCACAGGTCAAGAACTTGAAATGAGAGATAGATCCAAATGTAGCACTTATCATGTCTCCCTAGGCACCTTCGGGATAGGGAACGAGGGGTGTTTTTGAGCTCGTTTCATACTGACGGTCACCTCCCTGATGGCCTGACTTGTTGAGCAGGTAAGCCAAAGGGTCAAGAGGGTAATTGAGACCAATATAGACTTTTCCCTACTCCAGTATTAATGAGCAAAGGTGCGATGGAGTGGTGGTTGACGCGACGACGTGAGTAGTGTTGGTGAGGATTACAAAGAGGATGTTCCATCCTGCTGGGCACCTGATTATATATATATTGATGACCGTAGCCGCTTCACTTGGAGCAGGGGGTGATCACATCCAAAATGATCATGATAATTAGATTATAGACAGCAATTAAATAATAATTAACAATTGACGTATTTTCCAATGTTAACTCATATACTCCCGTCTACTTGCGTATGTAGTGAGTGATGATACTGTTGGCCAAAAGAGCTTAGGCAGCGAACACAAGGCGGCGTCGGACTGAGCCGGCCGTCTTTGTGATGCTCCTCCTCACTTTCACCCCCCACGACTTTCGCCTGCGAATTCGCCCAATTCAATCGTCCAGTTCCCCGGACAATCCTACTGATACAGTACATATCTTATACCGGTTTCCCCCGGCTGGACCGATATACCTCGAGCCGCTCCCGTCGTTTCTCTGCTCTCCTGACATCCGTTTCTCAGGATGGCCTAAACCATCATGACTCTAATCGGCGCTGGCGTGGACGAAACAACTCACAATCTACGGTAGTCACTGTCGAATCTCTTATTCGCTATTATAATTGGTTTCGCTCGAGCGTTGGGGAACACGCTGAACTGTGCGAACGACGCCACTCCTGATCTTGTCGCAAGCATTCAGAGAAGCTACTAACAGCCGGGACAATGGCTCAAAACTTTGAGAAATCGGTAAAAGGGGCCACAAAGGTTAAGGTTAGTAGTGTCCTTGCCTTGCGCTTTTGATTTTCTCCTGCGAGATGCTGATTGTCTGTCCTTCACTGGTAGCTTGCGGCCCCCAAGTCCAAATACATCGAACACATTCTAGTAGCGACGCATACGGGCGAGGCTGGAGTAGCAGAGATATTTCGGACACTGCACCTTCGGGTTCGCGACACGACATGGACTATTGCATTTAAAGCTCTCATCGTGATTCACTTCATGATAAGGGAGGGTCAGTTGGATGCCACGCTGCAATATATGGCGGAGAATCCGAGGAAAATCGCCGTCCACGGACTATCGGAGGGTGAGCTGGCCGAGATACCTTTGGTGTTACTATGCTAATCGCTGGACATCACAGTTCAACCGCAAGGCCGTAATATCCGACGATACTCCCACTACCTCCTTGCGCGCGCAAAAGCATTCGAGAAAACCAAGACCGATTACGTGCGAAGCGGGCAGGGACGGATGAAACGGCTGACCGTCGAAAAGGGCCTGTTGCGAGAAACAGAAGTTGTCCAGAGGCAGATCAAGGAGCTCCTACGATGTGATGTGGGTTGTCATATATCTGTCCCTGACGCGTAACTGACGATATCAGCTCTTAACGGATGAAGTTGAAAACGAAATCACCTTGACGGCCTTCCGTCTCCTTACTCTGGACCTTCTGACTCTATACTCAGTCATGAACGAGGGCACTATCAACGTCCTAGGCAAGTTTGAATTTATATGAATTCCATATAGACCATCACTAACGGCGACCAGAGCATTATTTTGAAATGTCACGACCCGACAGCGAACGCGCACTGGAAATCTATAAGACCTTCGCCGCGCAAACGGAGGAGGTAGTCAAGTTTCTAGGAGTCGCTCGGCATTTTCAATCAGCAACGAGGCTTGAGATACCCAAACTAAAACACGCTTCCACGGATTTGACGCGTCTTCTCGAGGATGACTTAAACGATCCGGATTTCAATCAGCGTCGGAGAGAATATCTTGCTCGGCAAGGGAAAGAAGTAAGTAGTAGTGCGTTTGCAGCAGCCTCTACAACAGGTGATAAGCCTGTCAACAACACGAACCCTACGCCTGCTCGACCAAGGACGGAACCTGGTCCACAACCAAAAGCAGCTCCATCGAATCTCATAGACTTCTTCGACGCCATTGAGCCGAACCCACCAGCTCAAGCTCAACCACAACCACAACAACAAGGCATGCAATTCCAGCAAGCTGGCTTTCCCGGACAGCAGCCCGCATTCTACCCGCAACAGACAGGATTCCAGCAGCAACCTCCTGGGTTTGGCCAATCTCAACATACTGCCTTTAGCCAACCTCAACCTACCGGATTTGGTCAACCAGCGCCGCCATTTGGGGGACCATTTGCACCGCAAAATACCAACCAGTTTAGCCAGCAGCAAGCGCTGCCGCCCCTTCAATCAACCCCGACTGGTGCCGGATTTGGCGGCTACACACCGCAGCCACAGGCCCAAGGGTTCCACACCCAGCTTACCCCAATCCCTCAGAACAATATTGCCGCATTCCCTCAGCAGCAGCCGTCGCCAAGCACACTTCAGCCTCAGACAACTAATCCCTATAGGCAATCGATGTTGATGAGCACGCCGACAGGATCGGCTATACCCCCATCTCCACTGAACCGTCAGAGCACAAACCCGTTCGCGAAGCGGTTATCGACTGTCAATCCATCGTTCAATCCCAGCCCTCCGGAGCCGTTTCCACAGGCTCTCCAACAGCCTCAACAAACTCAGCAGCCGGCAGCTCTCCAGCCCCAGCGGACGGGCACGAATCCTTTCGCTCGAAGTTCATCCGTCCCACCGCAACAGTCGCAGAGGCTGCAACCTACCGCCGCGCCTCTCCGGCCAACGCCCACAGGAAGTACTAACCCGTTCCGACAAAGCACGCTTGTTCAACAGACAGGCCAAGGGTGGCAGACCAACGGCCCACAGGGCACTATGGGCGGGTTGGAGCAGTTGGATACAATCTCTGTGTTCCCACGACAGGGGTTTTCTTGACGCTTGTAGTCCCCAACTTGTTTATGATGGCGACCCGCGTTATCTTTATTTGCGTTATCTCTAATTCGTTCCTATTCTTCTGCTATTGTTACATTTCTGCGACTGAACTTGCATACGGGCTCGCAGCGCGGGCGCCATTATGTAGTAATAGCGACAATACATTTATTTTGAAAATCATAACTCTGAAAGATAAGGAACAAGGAACAACGCAGACAAAGTGACAGGTCTATTGAGCGAAGCAAGGAGGCCATATGGGAGGAAAATATACCCGCGCGATCTGTGTTTACTGTTTATCCATGGAAATTCAACTCCACCCGGACGCCGGCAGCCGCAGCATCCGAGATCCAGAACAAGCGCATTTGAGAGCTTGATTGGCTGTTAATTTGGGGTTCCGAAGGGACAAGAGGACTGAAGAAGCACAGGAAGCCGCTGCAGAAGTGCTGCACTGCTGACTGTTGACTCTGGAGGTGCTCGCTGCTCAATCTCTGGTTAGCACGCTGCACCAAGAAGACCCTGTCTCTCGTCCTCACGTTTTCTCCTTCAGAATAATCCCAGTTCCAGTTTCAGTTTCAGTCCCAATTTCAATCCCAGTCCAGTGCTCTCGCCCTGTCGCACTGCAAGACATGGGCTTTTCCTGATAAGGGCAGTGCGCTGACCATTCAGCTTTTCGTTCTGCTGCTCTCTCACCTCCCTCCATTCTCCGCCCCTCTTTGTCCTCGCCTACTTGCCCATCCCGGAAAACAATGCCATTGAGTGCCCATGAAGATCGCTAGTGAGATCTGTGAACTGCGAAACCTGCGCCTGGGCCTGTGCGATGGACGCCAAGAACGCCCTTCTTCACTCCTCCACGGCACATCCTCGGGTCGCCGACCGCACCCTCCCGATTCTCCCCATTTTAGCCCAGCCAGCTCCCTGGGCTCATCACAATGATAATAACCCGGCTATTAATCAGAAATACCACCATGACCCTCCTCCGCATATTCAGTCTCCCTCCGCGCCCTCCACGCTGTCGCTGCCAGAGTTCGCCCATGCTCCTCCCCCTTCGTCGTCCATGGTCTCCGAGGCCCACGACGAGACCAATGCCGTACAACAACCAGTCGCCGGCGATCCGGCTCGTCATGGCACAGGAAAGACACCCGTGACCAAAATCCGCAAGCCTCGCAAGCAGGGAAATGCATCGCAAGGTCGCTCAACCCTCTTCTGGGTGCATAACGACCCGCAGTCGGTCGCTGAAGGCACTCGAGAGGAAACATTGAAACTCATCCGCTCCCATGTCATGTCCGAGCACAACCGCAAGAAGAGACTCGAGACCAATAAACGGTACAAGGGCAAGGCCTGGAAGCACCTCGCTTTCCAGCCTGTGGAAACAACTGCTTCTAGCTCCGCAACTGCTGTCTCTTCTACTACCGCGGCGGCACCTTATACTACTGAGTTGTCTCGTCAGACTTCGCGGAAAATATTACGAAGGACGTCGCGCGCGGCTCGATCTTCTCCTTCGTCCTCCCCGTCCTCCTTGAAATCCCTCTCTCCAGAGAACCAGCCTACAAAAGAAGAACAAGACACGGGGCATGTAGATGTTGATGACGAATACCCCATCGTCTCTGAGGATCTTGCAGATAAATACGGGGTCGAGAGTGAGAGTCAGGCCCTCTCCATTGTTCAGGATCCATCACCTTACACCTATGTCGGCCAAGGGACGAGTGATCCTTTCAATACAATGCATACTCCACTTTCTGAGCGCATGTATCGGCATCTGCAGCACTGTAAGCTCGTCGATCAACCGAATGGGATACATATTATGCTAACATTCCGTCAATAGTCTTATGTAAATTGACGCGACTCGCATATCCATTACAGCGGCGGTACGGTGCTAAGCTGGAGGCTCATTGGGCTTCCCTTGTGTCCCATGATCCTGCCTCACTACACGCTTGTATTTGTGTCGCTGCCACAAATTCCGCACTCGAATCTGGCGAGTTTCCGTTGACGGATGAGAAGAAAGGGTCGAGCGTGCTACTTCTCGACACATTCCACCACCGTGGTGAGACTATTCGGCTTGTCAATGAGGGCCTCTCAGATCCTACTAAGGCCGCTAGCGATGAGTTGATTGCCGCGGTGTCGGTGTTGTTGACGGTCGAGGTATAACATCTTTTACCATTTATTGCCCCAGCTACCGCTGACTTGCACAGATTGCAACAGGAGATCCAGACTATCTCAAGATCCATCTCGCCGGACTGCGGCAGATGGTTGGAATGAGGATTAGTTTTGCCGATGTCGCTGATGATGTTCGATTCCAGATTTCATGGTTAGTCTGGCTGTTTTTTTTTTTTCCTGCTTAGTATGCACTGACATCAAATTAGGACCGATATTCGCGTCGCATGCATGTCTTTGACCAAACCGATATTTCCTTTTGTCCGCTATGCCCGCCCAAAGAACTACACCATCACTCCCCCGACTAAAGAGCTGGAATCAACCGCTTCCAGCTTGGTGTCCCTAATTCAAATACCCGGCATCTTTGGTGATGGTATGTCCAAAATAATTTATGACCTCGGCGATCTCGTTTGGTACGCGGAATGGATTAAAGGCAGCCCACAAGGACAAGACTTCGACGAAGAGACAGAGTGCTATTACAACACCGAAGTGCTCTACGTCGAATATGCCCTCCACAGCGACCGATACACATCGTCAGGCGAAATGAAAGGGGACGCAACAATCGAGGGTTGCGTTCGCCTGGCGTGCCTCTTGTTCCACAACAGCGCCATCTGGGACTTCTACCCACATATCGCGCCTGTATTTCCCAAACCCATCGACGCCTTGCAGTTGGCGCTCGAGTCCACGATCCGCGCGGGATGTTACCACCTGTGTCGGAACCTGTTGATCTGGCTGCTTTTCGCAGGTGCATGCAGCACCAAGGTCGAGAGCCAGCGGTCCTTTTTCGTGAATGAGCTCGCATCGGCGGTGCGCCTCCAGGGGGTGCAGTCGTGGCAGGAGCTCCGCACGATTTTGTTCGGCTACTTTTACGTGGACCGGTGCTATCTGGGGCCGTTGCGAGCATTGTGGGACGAGCTCCAGACGACGCCGGGCCCAGAGTAATGTATAAACAACAATTGATATTATTATTATTATATATATACATCTATGTATTTACACTGATGAGATATGGTACATACGAGATGAGCCATGTCGTGATGAATCGAACACCTTATACCCTGCCAGTCTTACTACAGCCACAAACAGGATACCGTCTGATTCAATATTAGTGATCTAGAGGGTTAATCAATTCTCTAGCTCGGATCACACTGTCCCCCACGGTAGCCAATAGTAGAATCAATCTCCGGTTGTTCACTGACAGTGACACCCAGTCAATCAGTCTAGAAAGTTCGGACATATTAGGTAGATAGGCCAGAGTAGTCAGTCCACTCCCACTGGCTACAGTTGGACCCTGATGCCGTCCGAGTTCCCGCCGAACGATCCAATCTTCCTGAGACTTCCCCCCTTCAATACTAATTCTGAGTGAGACCAAATTTGAATGCTTGCAGCATGCATGAAACACTGAGAAAACACCGAGGTATCCCCACTTCAGTCACTCCCTTAGTTACTTTACTTCCAAGTTCCTGGAGGGAAATCATATACTTAAAAACAGCCCGGCCCGCGGCGGCCCAGCTCGGGTTCGGGCGTGGTTTTTATTTTGTTTTATTTCCTTTGTTCCCCCTTCCTTCTTAATCTTATGGATCCTGTGTGGTTTTGCTTTTGTTGGCATCACGACAGGACTTGGAACTTACCCCTTTTATTATCATTATCTTCTCCTACTCCCGTCGAGTCGTCTACATATATCTATATCTATATCTAGTTGTCTACTCTGTTTCGTGCAGAGTGGACACTTCAATCGGCTCTACAGAACACCATACACCAACACCAAAACGCGTGAAGGGACTCATCCGCAACGCAACGGAAGCATAGCACCCAGCCAATAGGTTCTGATTTTGGAGTCAAGCCTAAAGTACCTATTCTCTTCTACTAACTCGCGATACTTAACAGGACGAGGTCTGGTCTATGGCGGACTTAAATTGAGTCATTGGTAGGAGCAGAATTACCTACCTCTATCAGGTAGGTAGGTGCCATGTCAATAGCAGCCAGCCCTGGAGGTAGTAGGTATGACCGTTCCGAGGGAGAATAGGTTGTGTGCGCAAACTGATTCGATCCTGCGGATTGGCTTGAAGCCAAAAAAATTTAAAAAAAATTGCGCAGGATGCTCATCGATCGAATGCTATACCCAAGCCATTCGAACCATAGGGTCGGTCATGTTTATTAGCGAGCCTTACTGAGTTAATGAGCAAAAAGATACAGCAAGACTTGACACCCAAGGTTTGAATCATCACAACATCGTATTATAATTGATCTAGACTAACCAAAAACAATTAATCGGCATCGGCAGAAACCACGAAGAAAGAAAAGACGTCGCATATACTGCAAGACCATGAAATACGCTGCCGAGCCCGTCAAAGTCACCCCGTACCGGTACTGATAACCAAAACGACGAGGGCTTTTCAAACGCAGCGAATGATCTTGCAAGATCGGGTATCTGGGGATATTATTGCAGAGTGTATTTGGGCATCTGCGTGTTGTTTCGTCACTGTCCCTCCCACGCGCCGAATAGGGGGTTGTCCCACCACTCGACTGATTCACTATATATAGGAATAGTGCAGAAGGATTTAAACAGTCTCGCGCTCGGTCTTTCCGCGACGAGCACGACCGGTAGGCGACCAGGGGAAGTGGGCGACCGGGATGACGAAGAAGCTGTTGCTGCTGTCGGCGATACCGGCGAGGGCGTTGTACCAAGCAGCAAAGGCAGACAGGAGACCGAAGAAACCACCGGCCTTGATCACGGGAGGGTTGGGTGCGCCAGCGGCGTCACGCTGGATGTAACCGACACCGAGAAGCAAGAAGGTCAAATCGAGGAAGAAGAACAGCAAGAAGAAGGCCACGGTGGATCTCAGGGTGCAGAAGAGCAGGATAGTGGTGAAGATGAACCAGCCCTGGAGATATCGTCAGCGCTAATGGTCCGCGAGCACATCGGACTTGGAAGAAACTTACCATAAGGAACAAGCCGAAGGAGTTGTAGAACATGGTCTCGTCACCGTTAGTTGTCAGGGCGGTCTGAATGTTGAAACCGCCTGGAGTGAGAACAATGGCGAAGGCAAGCCAGAAACCACCATAGGAAGACAGAGCAGTGGCACCAAAAGTGTTTCCGACAGCCATTTCCCTGCACAGAATCTCATAGTTAGCCGAGTTCCACCGGGCCATGGTACCGTGAGGACGACAAAAGCACTTACCACATGCCAGCAAGCAATTGAACCAGACCACCATAACCGAAAGCGAGGGCGACGACGATGTTGGGATGGGTGATGTCGCGCGCGCCCATGTTGATAGCGCTTAGGACGAAAGTGGTGAGGGCGAAAGCACACAGACCCAAGGGAGCCGGGTTGGCGAACTTGCGCGTCTCGACCGATTTGTATAGACCGGGCTGGAACTCACCACCGAAGGGGCGGAGAACGGCTTCCTTCGTGTTGACATGCGACAGAGGACCATAGCCAAAGCGCGTGTGATGCTCCGTAGCTGACATAGGAGCGGTGCCATTGGAGGCAACAGGAGCAAAAGCTGGGGCAGCAGGGGCCGCCGGGGTAGCACCAGGCGCAGCAGGACCGACGTCCTTCTCGAGACCGTGATTCTGTTCCGCAGACATGATGAGGTTGATGCGACTGAACTTCGGAGGTTACTTTGAAAATTTCTTCCCAATTTTTGGTGTTTTAGGGCAAGTCCAGCTAGCTGGAGATGGGGAGGGGAAGAGTGAGGCTTGGCTCAAGAGAATTAGGGTAAGAGAAAAAAAAAAGTTACGCACAGCACAGCTGGTGTGGGTCAAACAAGAGAACTTGTGTCAACTTGATGACCTGGGGGGGAGAAGCGCAAGGGATATGGAGATGAGGAGAGAACCGAGCAAAGGTGGAAGCGCGGGGAGGAGAGGGAATAAGTATGCTTGGGCTGGACGACAATCCCGGACGAACGCAGGATGTAGCAACTTACTAAAACAGGGAGGAGGCACTGTGAGACTTGAGTTGATCAGCTAGCACGACTTCTGTTTTGATTTGTTTTGATTTGTTTTGATTTGCTTTCCCCGGTGGAAAAATCGGGCGGGATTCCAGAGAGAGTGAGATTGATTTCACCAGTGGCTGCGCGGAGTGGAGGCGAGGGACTGGGTTGAGAATGATGTGCGTGCGTATATCCACAAAAGGGACGACTTCAGACTTGGTGACACCCCGGTTTTTTGTTAACCTGTTTGGCTGAAGTTTGAACTATGCGATCGTGAGAATGAGGTTATTAACTCTGGAGCAGAAAAGCTCGAGGTGGACAAGAGCTAGATATAGGCATTGGGGATGAGGTAACTCCCCGGAACCGTGGAAGTGGCAACCTCAACAAACTGCGGAGAATCCAGCTTGGGGAAAAAGGGCGAAAGGAATTGCAAGATCATCTGTGGTATACCACCCGCATCGAGGCCGTTCCAGTCCAAAGTTCAGTTGGACAGAGTCAGAGTACCAAAATTACCAGAATTTCGACCGATTTTCAGAATACGCGAACCCCCGGAAAGAAAAGTGGGTCAATAACTTCAGTGGATACTTTTGGGCTTGGCCAATAACAAGAGCCCGGAGACTGCGGCAGGATTTATGGTTGGCTCTTGGGTTGGCTCTTGATTCCCAGCCAAGAATTGCTGTCACATCGGGCCATCGTGGACTGCACTGGCCCTTAACCCTTGTCTGAAGACTCCGAAGTCCTAACATGTGTGGATTTTTCTCGCTGGGCAGCAGGGATTCTTTCCCCGTATTCTTCCTTACTTTGTATCAAGGAGGTATAGTGACTACTTAGTGCTAAGTCCGATATGACTCTCATGATGTCGGACAGCCAGAGCTTTCGCAATGTTTAGTCACCAGCACGTGACCAGTCAGCCATTGGGTCAATAATCAATATTATTGGTGCTTCTCGTCTTTTGGTCTCAGACTCACAGGTACAGTGGTCCAGCTTCTTCAGGAATGGGATCGACCTTTTCCATAAACTCAGTCTTACTCAGAATCAGAGCTCTCTCCGCAACGTCGATCCATTCCATTGAGGCCTCTCGTGCTCATTATTTTCATCTGCGGCAACAGGTCCCTTTCTGCGCCCGAGTTTGTCGGACCTAGAAGCTGCAAGGAGTTCTGGAACAAGCTAATTTCCCATATAGTTAGTCACTTACAGGTGACATCGTGGTAGACGGGCGGAGAACCCACTTAATTTATTTGGGCAGGGAAAGCTCTGTGGTGAACTGACTCGAATCGGTGCGTGGGTCCTCGAGTTCTGCCTCGGCCCCTCCTCTCGAGTCTCTACTGACCCAAAAGCTTGAACAGAATGGCAGCTCACAGCTGAGTTTTTTTATTTTTTATTTTTTTCTCTTCATAATAGTTATACAATCGAAACCGTTGCGCGTCCATTCCCCTGAGAGTTCGACCGGCACACTTTGAATTGATTCAGCCTCTTCCAGGCGTGAGATTATTGAGACTCGAGGAGGGATATCCTCTGCTTCCCAGAGCCCAGGCGGCGGGGCCAACGAGACCCCATAGTAACTGGAACCGGTTGCAGAAATTAGTCGCCGACTGGAAACTGTCAGTGATTCAGTAGTGCCAGCGTGGCCATTACGGATTCTTCACGCACGATTTTTCTTGAAGTCCGGATCCGGTAAACTTGACGTCCTATGGGCCATCTCAATCCACTCGATCAAACGGAAGGGTTGCGACAGAGTTACAGTTTCACCTTGTGAAGGGGCTCAACTGCAGAGACCTCGATTAGCATGAAACTAAGACATCTGACTGAGGCGCTGCAGTGCTGCTTCCATCATCGGCTTGGCGCTGCACCTGAAATATTATTTCGGGATGATATCTTCAAATAGTCCAACCGCAATATCGAGTTCTCCTGCGCTACTTATTACTAGGTCGCTGCCCCTTGCACCTGCGTACGACAGTACTACTACTCTACGCCCCTGGACACGAAGGCTTTGAAACAACGGATTCATCTTCATTTTCAGTGCTGCCAGGGACCTTGCATGAAAGATAGTCCCCCAGTTCTGTTCCCCAAACTGAAACCTTGAGCCTGCGCATTGACAACAACACTTCGGAAGTTCGGACAGTCTTTTGGGACTTTCACACTTCAAGGAAGCAGTGCTTAGTTTGAACACATCATACAATGTCATTATTGAATCTTCCGCGTGAATCTATGCATTTGTGACAGGCATTTGATAGAATCATGGCAAAACGAGTGCCGCTTGTGGCTAAGTCTTGAAGACCGACCACCTTCTCAATGAATTTAAGGAATTTATAATTATCATCTCACCGATCAGACCATTATTCCCTGTCGATTGGCCTAGTAGACTACATCAGACGTCTCACTCTTGACACGAATCCTTTGTTCCTAATTTTATTTTTCGCGACGAGCACGGCTGTCGCCCCCCGCCACTTGGTAATGAGGGCTTTTCAAGACATCCTTTCCTCGACTTGTGCTGGTCTTGAGTAGCCGCTACGAAATAATAATAATAATAATAGTAATAATGTCGGTTATCGGTAATGATATCAGTCTGTAACCAGAGTACTTCCTTTCCCCCGCGTGGTTTCTCCTCCATGTGGAGACTGGAGACTGGAGACTGGAGAAAGCCCAACTTGGAACCTGACTCGATCTGCGAAAGTATGTTTGTGCGTAGTTTCTAGTATTCGAGTCATCGGTACCACTGGCTATGCAATGAGCTCCATTCTCAGAGCCGGATTGGGTGAGCTGGCGAACTGGGGAACTGGGGCCCTGGTCGAGAATCTCTCCGTATCCCGGAATATTAAAGAGGCTGTAGCGGTATACCGATTTTAGTCACGGGTAGTATTAGGAGGCTTACGGAGTAGACGACGAGATAATAGATATTGCTCTGCTCTCTCAGAGAGAAGGAATCGTAGGCACGCCACTCAAGGTATCTTAGATACTCATCTTGATATGCCTTTTGCTGTGACTTCCCCAAGCTCCAGTGACGAGTGTCCACCATGCACTGTACACTGTAGCGGGATGAAGGGGATGGACAACCCGAGTCGGAATTGATTGTTTGAAACCCTGATTGTCATCTCATGCCGAGGACAACTGCCGACAATGGCATGATTGACCGGGCCCGATAGAGAACCAACCGCCTTTCTTCGGTGCTCAACCGCTTTCAACCATAGGAAGCCATCCATCTATCCGGACGACCGGACCTCCCCCAGAGCTTATGGAGTAGTTATGGAATACAAACCTCTCACGAGTCGTTACCGAGACGCCACATTTCCTGGCGAGCTCTGAGCTCTGGGCCTGGTTCTCTCGGCTCTGGGGAAATTGCATCCACTCTGATCGGACATGGCAGCTCTTCCAAGTTCCCAGATCCAATAATACCTCGGGCACCTCATTATCCGGTCGGCGGAGTGGAAATCTAGAAGAATTGAAGGCAGCACGTTGAAGGAAGGGGGTTCGCTATAATTCTCTCGGGCCTTCAACAACCTCCGTGACTCGGAGGATGTCAGCACTCAGCTGTGAGCAACTATTGATGCCCACAAGTCCGGAACCTCTCCTCGATCTCGGCGTCATGGAGAACAAGTCCAAGTCCAAAATATTGCTGATGAATCCTTGATGGGTCTGGTCTAGTCTTGTTGGATGATGGATGTTGGATGATGGATCATCGTACGATACGTATCTAACTTTGCAGAGAAGCAAGTATAGGTCGACTACATGCCAAGGTGGTGTTGGATTGCCTCGCCCTCGAAGCGTATGATCCGTTTGACCAGAGCTGACGACTGCTTACCTCTGTTTATTCAATTGATGATGATGATGATGATGATGATGAGAATGGTCTTTCGCACGAGCTCATGTGGTGACCATTGATCCGGGGTCGGCTTATCGTCAGACTCAGGGGTCTCAGGACTCAGCCAAGGACTCACAAGTCTCTCACCAGTATTGCTGTACCAGCTGCAACCGAAGATAGATGCTCCGATTGATTCGAGGTGTCTCTCGGCTGGATCCTGGAGCCTGTAAACACACTTATTGACGCTAACGCCGCTTTAAGCCGTATCACCTCAAGTCTCTATAGTCAATTACGGCCATCGATTACTTGTCAGCTACAGAATTACACGGTGAGTGCAGTGGGTATTTGGCCGTTATTCATCAAGTGAGACATCTATACAGATCTATCGTGGTAACAATAAGATAATGTCCCCAGCAGCCAGAAGGTCAACCCTCTAACTGTTGTGCCATGGCCTCGAGCTGCGCATTGAAGGATTTTATCTGATTCAAAAGGCCCCCTTGAGCACCTCGCGCCGTTGAGCTCACGCTTTGCGCCATATTGCGAAGACGGAACTCCAGTCCTGCTGTTAGTGGTTTGTCGCTCGTCGTTGTGCGGCCCTGGCCGCGTTCAAGTGCAAGATCGAGGTTATGCAGGGAGTGGTTGATCGTAGAGCGGGTCTAAGTTGTGTTAGTTAGTTTGAGAGATTCTTTGTAAAAGTTAAGAAGATAGGAAACGAACCGTTCCGGCCTGCTCTTCTCTTGCATGTTCCCTTCGCACCGTGTCCATTCTCAAAGCGACGGCCTCGCGCTCCCTCCGAACGTGATCAAGCCGCGTTCGTAGATCCATCATATTGCGCTTCGCCTTCTTGACATTGGCGCTGAGCATGAAGTTGCTGTCTAGCATTTCACTTAGATCGAATAATCGCCCTTCGAGTTCCGAGCCGAATGCCTCTACCGCCTTCCTACGGAGTGTCCACTCTGCGCGTTTTGCTGTGTTGGCCTCGGTTGCGATTCCGTTCTTGAGTGTCGTCAACGTCTTTTCTAATGTCTCGCGACAGATCTGGGCTAGTACGTCCACCGCGTTGACGCCGCCACGGCTGGGAAGATTGGTGGGTTTGTTGCTTGCTATCTCGTCTGGTAAGTCTGCATCGTCGTCACTAACAGATTCGAGAGGCGCACCGCCGAGGGAAGCAGAATTGGCAAGTCGATGGACCGTGACCGGCACGGTCTCCCCTCGTGGTTGTCGTGTTTTTCGCTTCGTAGGGAATCGCTCTTCTGCCATGTTGTCTTGTGTAGGCTCGTCGGGTTGTATTGTTGGACGCCTGCCTCGACGACGCTTGGCGCCTTTAGGCTGTTCACGCTCGGGTTGAGGTTCTGGTTCGATTTCTGGCTCTGGCTCCGGCTCCGGTTGTCCCTCCTGCTCTGGTGTCGGTTCTTGTAGTTCACGCTGCTTCCTTTTCCCAGCACGAGTTGTCTGGGGTTCTGCGTCCGGTGCTGGCTGTTCATCCCGCGGTATCGATTCCCGTTCTTCACGCCGTTTCCTCCTCTCAGCTCGGGATTGTTCAACTTCTAGTGCTGGTTCGGCTTGGTCTTCCTGCCTCGGAGTTGGTTCGCGTCCTTTACGCTGCTTTCTCCTTTTACCGGCGCGAGATGCGCCGACATCTGGCTCTTCCTGCTCCGTATTTGCTTGTGCCTGGCGTTCATGCTCTTCGCGCTGCCGCTTCCTGCTACTGGCATGAGATTCCTTCGGGGGCTCCGGAGATTGGCTGGCCTGTTTCTTGGGCCGTCCAGCGCGCTTCTTGCTTTTGTCTACATTTGGCTGCTCTTGAGCAGAGGTGGAGAACCCATGGGGCGAAATATTATTGGGTTCAAGCTCTCTTTCCGCTTGCAGCGCAGACGACTCAGAGTGTCGCGTCGTGATAGTGGCTTCCTCCGTAGGTTCTAAAGCCTTCTTCTTTCGCCCACGAAGACCCTTGCCCGTGGTGCTGCTTGGCACGGGCTCTGAGCTCGTATCTTTAACGGGTGGTTTATCAACGGCAGTGAGTTTTTCGAAAGCTTGTACTGAAGCCAGAGTCCGGCTTCGTGTTCGTTGTTCTCGAGTTTTCGGAAGCTCAGGTTCTGGAGGTTCTGTGGGTGGAATGTCGACTAGTTCAGCCGGTTCCGGATTCGAGACATCACTCTGGGCCGGAGATGGCCGGCCCTTTTTTCGTCGCCCCCTACTCTTGCCTTTCGTTGTATCTGAGGGTGGTGATGCAGTGCCATTTACACGTGGAGGTTCTAGCGCGGGGTGCTCAGCATTTTCCGTTTCTAGACGTTCATACGCCTCGTCTGGAGCTCCAGGGGGGTTTTCATTCGTTTCGTTGGTAGGTATTAAAGGAACTTCGGCAGGGGGCTCTTGGTCTAGTAACTGTGCTTGGTTCGAAGTACTGGTCCGAATGGGTATTGCTATACTTTCGTCTTGTAGCGGTGGTATTGACTCTTCAATTACCCCATTCTGTGAGGCGTTGACATCTCGAGTTTCCGGTTGTGCGCCAATTGATGGCGAAAGTACAGTAGTGGGTTCTGCTATCATTTAGCCGGTGCCCTGCAGTCCAATTTGTCAATACCCACCAATTCTTCTTCGTTTACTATTCCTCTCCAGTTCTGGCTTGTCCTCTGCGGGTATATCGAAAGTGGATGGTCGGGGAGGGAGCTTGTTGCGTGCGCTTCCCGGAGTTCGCTGGACGGCCCGGTTCTGGGAGGGGGGATTGCTGCGAGTAGGGGAAGGGGTTGATTGTGCCTGGGTTGGTTTCGCAGTCGCAATCTCTAGAAGAGGAGGAGGAGCATGGAGTGAAAGGGGTTGGGGCGCCGGTGCTGGAAGAAGTTCGTTGTTGGTGGACTGGGACACGGATTGAGATGGCCCTTCGATAGGCGGCGGCCCGAAGCCCAAAGAGAAACCGAAATTAACCTCTTTGATTCTGCGCGTCCTATCGGGCAATCGTAGGGTTAGCTGTCTAATCAGGATTGGAGATCTGACAAGGGGTTCATACCCTGCTCCGCGCTGCCGCATCTGCAGGCGCTCTTCTCGATCTGTCGGATACTGGGTTAGTTTCCATGAGACTCAGTTGTAGGACGGGGATACAGCACATACTGGAAGCCATCGCCCAGCGACGCGTCCGATTGACGCGAAAGGCGAAGTCAGGGATGGAAGTTGGACTGTTGTGGAGGATGACGAGGAGCGTTTACTTCGTGTGACTTTCGACACGCGGAGGACCCGGCCCGATCGGGTTTGGCGCCAAGTCACTTCTGCGGTCATCCCAATAATTGTGCGCCTCTCATGAACATTGATTAACATTCAAAGTCCACGCTATCCGCTATCCACGGATATTCCAATTCATCTACCTCATATAACATTGCGCATTGCCTACCTACATACAACTACACCAATGGGCTGGTTCTGGGGGTCGAATGACGAGGACCCGGTCAAGAAGCTTGACCCCGGCCTTCGCAAATACCTCGAGAATGAAGCTCCAAAGAAATACGTTCCCGGCTCGCAGAGCTCTTCGGTAGTAGAAGAACAAGCTCCCCCGTCCAATCCCTCGTCCACCTCTCCCTCCGCTCCCTCCGCATCTCTATTCCCCGACGGTCGTTATGCCGACTTATGGAAAACCTACAAACCTCCCGCAGCTGATGAGCTCGGACCGGAATCCACTGGAGTGCCGTCGATTAAAGCGCAATCCAAACAGCGTCAGGCAATGTTGAAACGCGCGGCGATGGAAAATTGCTCGATAGAGAACGAAACATTCCACCTCTGCTTGAAAAGCCCTACTATGGGCGAACGACTTACAGCTTGCCAGGACAAGAACAGAGTGTTCACTCGTTGTTATGCCACCCAATCTGTGAGTGCCTTCATTCAAGAGGGTTACAGCCTTCTCGCGTTGCTAACCCCGATCAGAAATTCCTGCAGGCATTAGGATACGCTTCCTCATCGCAATGGGATGATGAGAGAGAGGAACGAATTCAACTGCATGCCGACAAACTCTACCACGAGATGCTCGGCTACGAGAAGCAGGTAGAAGACGCTAAAGAGGCTGGTCAAGAACCACCGCCTCTTACTTCTCTTTTCAACCCCCAAGCAAAGCCAGTCGAGCCGGGTAGCATCGGCCCTGCAGAACTGGAGATTCCTGGAGTAGAAACGATACCAGAAGGCTTCAAACCGTCGAAACAGCTGGAGCGCCTGACTCCCCACGAGCGAGAATTGGAAATCCGGGCCCATTATGCACATTTGGAAGAGCAGAAAGCGCACGCGCAGAATTTATTAGCAGTTCTCCGGTCGCATGATGGCGCTCGCGACAAGCGACGGGAAAAACTTGTTAGTTGGTTTGGAGAGACAGTGGGCAATTGGTTGACACGGTGATTCTTGAGTCTTCGTCCTTATTCTGTATAACTATTCCCGGCGTTTAAATATGGATTGATGTGCAGCAAGCTGGCGTTATGCATATACCTGATTCATTATATGCAATGGGCTCGAGAATCCTCATGTAAGGCGTTGTACAAAAAATATATACGAGTACTTCACAAAGTATGAATGTCCTTCGGTAGGGCGCAAGGAATCCTTACATTGACTAGCAGGGCCTTTTGAAGTGCCTCTGACAATAATTCGAATATCCGTCCTTCTTCCTTTCTAACAACAGCAAGTGGCTTTCAAGGGTTATGTGGAGAACCACTCCACACAGTGCAAAGGGTTCAGGAACACGCCAGTTCTCTATAAGCCGTAGGGGACAAACACCTAGATACGGGTTTGATGGTTGATTATCACATGGCCTCCAGAAACGACGAAGCAATTAATCGAACGTCCTTCAGAGTAAAGTTTGCGTTGAGCTATGTCCCCTACAATAATGACGACCGCGATGATGACATCATGGTGCTATAAACCAAGCCACAAGGCAGCAACAATCTTCCTTCCCAACTCCCCTTGCACCTTACAACTATCTCTTACCTAAAGTGCCACCATGCCTGGACACCTTGGTCAGAAAATATTGCAAAAATTTGGCTTCGAAGACCCCAGAGGTCACCACAACCCTCCTCCACCTGAAGCTCTTCAAGGCTCACGCGTCATTAATGATGATGAACGCCTCCTCTGTTCTCACCCCCATGGAACTTACCCTCGACTTGCAAAACTGGCCGATGGTAGCATTCTCTCCGCATTTACCCGTTTTGAAGGGAAGACTAGAGTTCTCCACATCGCCAGGAGCACAGATGGAGGCTACCGCTTTGATGATTTCTCAGAAGTGAGCCGCGGTGACGGCGACGTTGACAACATGTACTTGCTGGAGGTTGCACCCATGACGGTTCTCGCGGCCTTCCGCAATCACGATCTTGGGCCCCAAGGCCCGACGCATTTCCGCATTACCGTCTGCCGGTCCACGGACGGTGGGAAGAGCTGGCACTTTCTATCACAGGCGGCGGAGAAGAGACCACCCTTTGGAATTTGGGAGCCGTTCATGCGGATGGGAAACCGGGGGGAGGTCATGTTGACGTACTCAGAGGAGTTTGCCCACAATAACCAGTGTACGATGCTGGTTCGGTCGACTGATGGAGGTGCTACTTGGAGCCAGCCGCAGTGTCTCGAGGGGGAGAAAGACCCCTTCCGAGATGGAATGAACGGTATTGCTAGGACGTTCGATAATGGGCGCGAGGCACTGGTCATGGTGTTCGAGACGACGACCTTCGGCACCTTTGATCTTGAGGCGCTCATCTCCTACGACGACGGTTACACATGGGGTAACCGGCATCAGGTCTATGTGCCACACCGTGGCCATAATGCTGGATCACCACAGGTCGCTGCGTTTGGCGATGGCTCATTGGCGGTCATCTTCATGACCGATGAGGACCATCATAAGGTGCAATGGACAAAAAATGCAGCCATCAAGGTTGTATTTGGAAGCCCCCCCAGCAATGGCCAGATTCAGTGGACGCGTCCCTCGGTCATCTGTCCCCATCTGAGCCATTGGCCCGGGATTATCGCAATGGATGACCGAACGCTACTGGCGACGTATGAATGTGGCGGGGCTCCAAAGGCGAAGTCAATCACGCTGCGCTGAATCGACTGATCCTGGCTTCCTGGATTTATTGACATTTATCGGATTGGAATGTTAATTTAAAAATTATACAGGGGTTGAATAAAACTTGGATATCAATTTTTCAAAGCCTCAACCAGCTCATCAACACTTTTCATTTCACGCGCATTGTTTTCCCCAACATCCAAAGCGACCAGAACCCGGCTCACACAGTTATAGCACGCAATCCCCGTAGTCAATTCCACAATCTCGCGATCTGAGAAACCCTCTTTCTGCAATTGCGCAAAAGTCTCATCCTGCACTTTGACCGTCTGCGTCATCTCATCCGCGTATCTCACAACCGCCCTCTGCTGTGCCGTCAACGGGCTCTGAGCCAGAGCTTCAACGGCCGCAGCGACATCACCCTGTGCAGTAGACGGTAGCTTGCGCACCGCGTGTAGTTCCGCAGGTTGGATTCCGCCCTTCAGAGCCAGCGGAGCATGGGCGTTCCACTCGTACACGGCTTGGGTTATGACGGCCACCCGGGAGACGGCTAATTCGAGGAGGCCTTGATCCACCACGGTCTGGGTGCGGATAGCACCAAGGAAGCTGTTCCAGCCGTCTGCGACGGGTGGGGAGTGCAGCAGGGAAAGATCGAGGGGGATGAGGGGTCGGGGTTGGCGGCGCGCGGCGATGCGGGCGTAGATCTCGGCTGTTTCGGGATCTGAGTTTGGGGGCTCGGATGGGGCGTAGGGGAGGCGCATGGTGGACGGACGGGTGGTGGAGAGGGGTCTGGGGTGGGAGAAGCGCTTAAATGCCGATTTGAGGTTCATTAAGAGAGAAAACGAAATGCAATTGTTGTCTTGATAAGTATGCTAGAATCAGGTGACTAGCGGGTAAATGTTTACTCTTCGGAGTCTGTCTGCGGGGAGATCGGTTCCAAATCAGGTTGAAGCAAGTACTGTTACCTAGGAGTTTACAAATGCTAGCTAGACACTAGTAGTACTATGTGGGACGTAGCAACGTATCATCATTGCAGTGAACAGTCGAAGTTGTTGGCTATCTGGATTGCTTCATCGTTTATTCTCTGATTGACCCCGCATTGACACTGGAGACGGAGCCAACTCGACCACCTCGCAACACTACAACGCTCTCCTATCGCATCTGGCTACATACCAATGGAGGATACATTCAGATCAACTTAGCCTCATGTGCATATTCGATTGATTTATTTACCCCATCCATATGTCATTATTGAATCCGTCTCTCCACCCGCCCCACATCTCCACACTTGTGCTTGTATAAGATGAAGTCACTCGTTGCTGTCACTGTCTGAAGGACGAACTATCGCTGAATCTCAAGATTCAACGACACCCATGGAGACACTTCGCCCTGCCTTCGTCGATCGTCCTCGCCCCCTCCTCTCCTACGGCATCCCATTCCTAGAGGCCGTCTCCCGCCATGTCGCTAATACCTTCCATGCCCAGCGGGTCTATGTCATCTGCTCCGGGTCTCTGGCCAAAAACACAGATTCGCTCGATAGACTTGCCGAGGCGCTCGAGAAAGCGAAAGTGTCAATTGTTGGTCGACGAATTGGCATGAAGAGTCACACCCTCTGGTCTGAAGTTCTTGAGATCGCAGCGGATGTACGAGCCTGTTCGGCCGACTTGCTACTCACTCTCGGCGGAGGGACATTGACAGACGGGGCGAAAGTGGTTTCATTTGTACGACTATCTTGGATGACCTTATTTAAATGAGTACTGACAAAACAGGCCCTTGCAAATGACGCCAAAACCTTCGAAGACCTAGAAACTCTCTGCAGGGGTCCGAACCAGGAACTTCCCTCCGCGCCCAACCCCGCCGCCTCTTCCGTCCCCATCGTGTCCGTTCCCACGACCCTTTCAGCTGGAGAATACTCCAACTTCGCCGGTGCGACCAATGACCACACTCGCCGCAAACACTCCTTCCAGGCGCCTCTCCGCGGACCCAAGTTGATTGTCCTCGACCCGCAGCTCGTTGCATCCACTACACCGGAGTCGGTCTGGCTAAGCACCGGTGTGCGTGCAATTGACCACTGTGTCGAGACCTTCTGTGCGATCAAAGGAACAACAGACGAGACGGATGCGTTGGCGTTGAAAGCACTGGCGAAGTTGGTCCCGGGGCTTGTGCGATGTCGTCATGATCCGAAGGGAGAAGACCTCGACGCTCGCCTGACATGTCAACTCGGCTCTATCGATGCCATGGCGGCTTGTACAAGCGGGTGGATTGAGCTGGGTGCTAGCCACGGCATTGGGCATCAGCTCGGTCCCCTGGGCGTCGGCCACGGCGAGACAAGCTGTATCCTTCTCCCAGCCGTATGCAAATACAACGCTCGACACAACGCTAACAACGAGCGTCAATCACGACTCCGTGACTTCCTCCTTCGGCAGCCGATAGTCGTGGGGGTGGCCGAGTCCCGTGGACTGCAGAAGGAAAGCGCCGACCTGGGAGATGTGTTGGATACCCTTTTCCGAGAGCTCGGTATGCCGCGGTCCCTTGGTGATGTTGGCGTTGGGCGGGATAAGCTAGATGGATTGGCGGCGAACTCTTTGCAGGACCGGTGGTGTCGATCGAATCCGGTACCGTTGAAAGAGAAGGCGCAGGTGATGGAAATCTTGGAAGAGGTGGTTTAATTGCATATACATGTATGTTCGGAGTAGCTTGCTAGAGAATAGTCGTAATGGTCACTATGTTTGCCTGGCAGTCTTGCGATACTCGCTCTTTAAGCGGCATTAAGGAGATTTTTATCGTCGAGGACTACGAGGACGGAATAGATGATCCTTCTCTTTCCGACGGAGGTAATGGGTCGACCATGTTAACCTGAACGGGGAGAAGAAAACGGTGCGAGCGCACGGCAATCAGACGACTCTTCTTATCGCAACCAGCTGGTATTCGGGGATCACAGTCGTATATTATCATACATTTCCCCCTTCTAGAGCCTTTGAGCTTCAGAATGACGACTGCCCAAGTGTGCCATGGGCGACTGTCCCATTCGGCATCGCCTACCCAGGAGCTGTCCCACGTACTGAAACATCCAACCCAGCAAGATTTTCCGTTTTTGGCTGCCCCCCACCATGTTGGATATGTCTCTCTGTATGAGGCGTCGGGAAGGGATAATTCCCCAATTCCATTTCGCTTGCCCGGTGGGGAAGGATATTGGTTGTGGATGCATGGAGGGTGCATTTAGGTATGGATTGTAGCTTTGGAGGTAGGAGAAAAGAGTCGATGCAAGTATCTCGGGGGACCTTGAGGCGAGGAGATGGTGTAGGGGATGAGGCAGGGTCATCTTGGTCGTGCGAAGGTGTTGAATGTCTGGAGATCCTCATTGCGGAATGGTATAGTGACTGTTAACGGACGACGAGAAGAGATTCAGAGTCCGAGAGCGTCTGGTACAAGTATCGTACTCCTGCGTGTTAGGGTGAGCTGTGACCATGAATGAAGAGACGCCTCGCTTCAAAGTCTGGGCTGAGCGGAGCATGTCCGTCTTCATCTTCTGCTAGTCGACATCTCCCCATGTGAGGGAATTGAGGCCTTTTGATGAGACATTTCTGCGTGTGAGGCTGCGTCACTTTGAAAGTAGTCCTGCGCTCGCTGTAGATGATTTCGCTGTAGAGGACTGGATATTCTGTTCATCTGTTGACGGGAGTTAGCCTACAACATGAACTGTCGGTAGGGATATAATCCCACCTTATATTCTTAAAAGAGCAGTGACATTTTGCCTTTGGGGCATAGCTAGGATGAGAGTGAACGCATCAGGCTAGGGAGGCAGAGAGCAGCTGGTTGATTGGCGCACAGCAGGCGCACAGCACAACTCTCTCTAACTCAAGACTGGGAGCATAGCAGTATAAGGTATCAAGCATCAACTGTAAGACGCGAGTCTTCGAATTATTACGCGACGTGAACATTAAAGATGAGACATGTCATTTCTAGCGTGCTCAATTCATTGCGGTCTTTGTTAGGGCTACTGCCCTGCCTCTTCTGTCTTGCAGTCCTGAGGCGCGAATGCCCAAGGAAGTGAGATATTGGGAGACAAACTACTCGAAAGAGACCGTAGATTATGGCAGCCAAGTAGGATTTGTCGAGAGTCCTCAATTTCTAACTGGACCAGCTCTATTTGATATCAGGCTTGATGGTCGGGTCTTTGCCATTCAATCGTCTGGAGAGAAACCGCCGAATATCGGATGGAAGCCAGTCATTCGCCAGGATAGCTACCTTAGTATTTCAGATAATTTCACCGTATTGTCGCTGGTAAGACACAGAAAGGAGGGGCAAGTTGACCCAAGTTGACCATACCCCTGAGCACCTCCCCCCCCATGATTGTCCAACCGGGGCTCTGACTCGTAAGACAGGCTGGCCAGGACCCTCTTTTAATCCGGTTCAGCAAATGTGGGCATTTGTTCTTGTTGGTTGATCCCAAACTGCAAGGATCAAGGGTATTCTGGAGACAAAGAAAGAGTCAAACCCCTGCACAGTAGGACCGGAGAAAGGTTCGTCCGAGTCTGTCACAAACAACTCGCAAACAACTCACAAACAGCTCGTCCTTCCTCTCCTCCCGTCCTCCTCTCGTCCTCTCCTTCGATGCTTTCTTGACTGACCTGATGAATGAATTCTTATCTCCTAAACAGGGCTCTCGGGTCCACTCCACAGTCCATGTTCCACTCCGCTCAGATAACCCGCCTCCTCCATAACCTTGAACCCGCACCCGGAATCCGCTTCTCAAGCACCAACAACCAGTCTGGGAACACCGAAGGAGACGCTCCGGCCCCGGAGGAGGGTGTTACTCACAGGGCCGGAGCGAACGTGTTAGCGATCGATCAGTATGAAGGTCGCTTTATGGTTTCCGGCGGTGCGGATCCGTCGATACACATGTGGGATTTAGAGGCACGAGGCTCCGAGCTTAATTACACCCACCATCCTATTGCCTCCATGTCCAAGTTCTCGCACGACGAAGCTCATACGCACGCCATCACATCTGCTTCCATATACCCATTCGATCCCACGCCGTCTACGATTATCACGACCTCTCACGACGAAACCCTGAAGCTCTCGACCTTGCAATCAGGGGAGATCACCCCCGTCCATACCTTCAACCTTGACTGTACTCCGTACAGTCATTCCCTGTCCGGCCATCCTGGTTCGTCTCTACTCATTGCCGTTGGGACCTCTGAGAGGTCTGTCCGATTGCTCGACCTGCGCTCAGGGTTGTCCACACATGGCCTCCCTGGCCATATCTCAGCCGTTCTCTCCGTATCTTGGGCACCCCATCGGCCTCACATACTAGCATCTGCATCCACAGATAACCGGGTCATCCTATTTGATATCCGTCGTGCAGGACACAATGCCGCGATTGGCACCCTTGACATGGACGATGCGGTGGGGCTCGTTTCCCCACGCAGATCCCTAGCCTCCCGCACAGAATTCTCTCCCCGTATTCGAGCGCACAATGGCGCCGTAACAGGCGTACGATGGTCCTCGGATGGAGCATATCTTGTGACGGCCGGTCAAGACTCCCGGATTCGCGTCTGGAAAGCTGCAACCGGTGCTAACACGCTTGTCCACTTCGGTCCACGCGTTCACAACACTCCATCCTCCCACCTAGCTGAAAGAGCGCCGTTGATTGTGCCTCACGGTAATACGGATGTCGGCCATGAATCGCTTTTATGGGCCAATTTCGATGACTCCGACGACCGAGGGGAAATCTTCCTCCTTGGACTCCGCGAAGGGAGAGCCATCAAGCGTCTCCAAGTCCCGGGCATTATGGCTCGCCGGCCACAAGGGCGAGCTCGGCCCGATCCTCTGGGTGCCGCACGCATCAATTCCTTAGCGTGGCGTGGGAACGGTGCCTCTGGCGAAGGTATTGAATTGTTTTCGGCCCACGGCGACGGGAAACTGAGGGCGTGGGGTTCGCGAGAATCCGAAGAGGCACCAACCGAAGCTGAAGAGACTGAGCAGGCGGACCGGAAGCGTAAACGTGATGTACTCGACGAGATCTATCAGGGCTTTATGTCCGTCTAGATCAACGATTCTGCCATGCGCGGCCGCCTTTTCGACTTTTGGAAGTTGGGTTACTTTTTTCGAAGAGTTGAGCGGGGATTGTTGGAAATGATCAGCTGATTGGGAGGAGCTTAGCACTGGTTGCTGAAGTAGCTGTCGGAGACCACCTGCCCTCCACTTTCTGTGCAACGATTTGACAGTTCCACTGCAAGGGTGACTTAAACCCATCTATCTGATTGGCACAAGAAAACCCCCACGGCCTTGGTCTCGTTTAGATCTCAAGCCTAGACTAGCTGTTGCCCAATAAGGAACTACACCTGTCCCGCCGCCTCACGTCTTTCTCCGCCTGCAACTTTTCTGCCCTTCCCTCATTCTTTGCTTTTTTCTACTCACTGGTTTTCGGCATATCCCACCTCTTTCCCTTGGGATATTTTACTTGACCGCAGACGAGCGACTTCAGGGAGTTTTGCGCTCGTTCAGGTCAGAAAGCTCCCATCATAGAGTCCGCCCAGCTGTCGCTATTCTCATCCATCCCCGCCTCGTCCAGGGCTCCACTCCCTCTGTTGCTACCGCGTTATCGGCTATCACCTACGGAGTACAGCCAACAGCAGCTCGCCATGTCTGGTAACAAACAGCTATCCACGGTCGAAACGACTGTCGCAACTCCCAATGGCGAAAGCCCTTCTCCTGTCGCGACCAACCCATCGGGAGAGGATCCCGCTCCCGAGACGGCAGCAGACCAACTTGATCAACAAGCGAAAGGGTTCTTCGCGTACTTTCGAACAAAAGAATTCTACATAACTTTAATTCTTGGGTAAGAGCTATATGCCGATCTTTCACGTTCACAGCTTAATGAGCTCTCCGAAATAGACAGTTTCTGGCGATTACAAACACTGGCACCAATACCTTCAACCAGCTTCTTTCCAATAAGGAAACCTCGATCCCGGCTTTCCAGACTTTCTTCAATTACTGCTTATTGAACCTTATCTTTACTTCCTACACAATCTACAAGTATGGCATCAAGGGCTGGTTCCAGATGCTGTACAAGCGCTGGTGGAAATGTGAGTGCTGTGCCCACTTGTGTTGTCGGACTCGCAACATATCGTCCGTCAAATGTGTCTAATGTGGTTTGGATATAGATGTTATTCTGTCTTTTTGCGACGTCGAGGGCAACTACTTCATGGTACTGGCGTACGAATACACAACGATGATGAGCGCGCAGTTGATTAATTTCTGGGCCATCGTCGTCGTGGTACTGGTGTCGTTCCTATTCCTTCATGTCCGTTATCACATTTCCCAGGTGCTCGGTATTTTGATCTGCATTGGCGGCATGGGCGTCTTGATTGCGTCGGATCACATTCAAGGCACGAACGTAGGCGACATTTCACGCGGCAATCAGATCAAAGGCGACTTGTTCGCCTTGTTAGGAGCCTCCTTTTACGGACTCGCGAACACAGGCGAGGAATATTTTGTCAGCACAGCACCTGTATATGAAGTCATTGGTCAGATGGGATTCTTCGGCATGATTATCAACGGTGTCCAGGCAGCTATCTTCGATCGCAAGTCCATTCAAAATGCAAACTGGGACGGCCAAGTGGGCGGATACCTGACTGGGTACACCTTGTGTCTTTCGATTTTCTACTCCACAGCACCGCTCTTATTCCGCCTAGCATCGGCAGCCTTCTTCAACATTTCCCTGTTGACGATGAACTTCTGGGGGGTTATTATTGGCATTGAAGTCTTCAAATACAGGGTCCACTGGATGTACCCGATCGCGTTTGTCCTCATCATTATCGGCCAGCTTATCTATTATCTCAACCGCAAAGTTCTAGGAGAATCTCGCAAGCCTTGGCTTGGTAAAAACCAAGAACGCGGTGTTGCTGGAATTTTCACTGCGAAACGCAAGATTGACACAACTGAGGCGGCCTTCCGTGCCACACCAGCCTGATCACAACAACCCATCCTCGCACCGTTCCTGTGAATATCTAGCGCGGACGTTATGGTGATCTAAATCATGTGCGGGTTCTTAAGAGTTTCTTTGTCAGGTATTATTTATTTTATCATCAATCTGTCCGATCGATCTAGTTGATAGTAAATATAACAAATTTCGGGTGATACTTTACTGCATTCATTCTCATTAGCAGATAACTTGAATTGTACCAGTCATCTCCCCTAACCCAGGAAAACATCCCCGCGACTACACCCAACCATCCAACTCCGAACTACACCTATCATCAACACCAAACCCAACCCAATCCAATCCAATGCACTCCAATTCTGTACCCAAAGCTACTTACTCAACTTTCACAATCCTCCCGGACTCAACCTCATAGATATACCCCGTAACCGGCACATCCAACACCAAAGGACTCTCCTTCACCAACTGTATATCCTCCAGCACACTCCTCTTGAGATCCGGAAACGGGAGGAAAGCAATATGATCCGCATTCTGCTTCAGGTTCTCCCGGATCTTGGTTCGAATACCCTCGTCCGTAAAGGTAAGCATTCCACAATCGGTCTGGAATAATTTGTTCGTTAGCCTAGCGGTCCATGCCCATGACGCCTAAATGGCAGGAAGGAAGGGGATCATTCTAGCTGGGGGAATACATGCGTGATGCACAATGACTATCTCCCGTGTCCCGAGTAGCTGTTGCGAGATGACGATGCTCCGAAGTGCATCGGTGACTCGTCCTCCGGCGTTTCGGATGACGTGGGCGTCGCCTTCTTCGAGACCTAGGGCGCGAGCGGTGTCTAGTGAATGTGGTTAGTTGTGATCAGAGCTTGGAAATATGATTCTGTGAGCATACCTAATCGTGCATCCATGCAGGCCACGATGGCGACCTTTCTATGTCCTCGGTACTTGTTAGGCAGAGCTCGTGGAAAGAGGGTAAGTGGTAAGTAAGTAAGTGGATGTTACCGTTGAGGGGGAAGCTGCAGGTCGCTTTTCGTGAAGGACGCAGCGTACTTTTCGTTCGCGGCTTCGAATTCCTTTGCCACGGACATTCTGTTAATTTAGAAGGCGTAGAAATGTTTTTAGTAGGGGAAGCGATCGTAAAACGTAGTATAACTGAAGAGGGAAGACGAGACGGATGTCTGCTCTGGTTTTATGCTTGGTAGAGCTGCCATCTTGAGCTGGATTGCGTGATAAACTTTAGTTGAACGCCGCGCCAACCATGAAGCCGCACTCGAAGCAGTTTAGATAATTCCTTTTGGTTCACTTTCTTATCTGGTGCACTCGCAATTTACCCCGCTAATGACTTTATAGCGCTGATCTTAGGCGTAGTACCACTATCTCGTGACAGGCTCAGTAGGACGGGGACATCAGTGGAGACCCAAAGATCTAAGTCAAGGGTGAATTGCAATCATAGATGCTTGTCTACCTTGAACGTGAAGGGATAGTCATTGCTACCATCACGGGAAGTCTCAAAACCCAACTTTCTGTCTAAACCCCGTGAGATAGAGGGCGACGAGGAACGACGGTGTATACTATTGGTCTAAAACTAGCTGTACCAATTTCACTACAACTGGCTTTATATATCAGTGCTGTTTGTCTTGGGCTTTGTCAATCTGACACCCAAAATGCTCTTTTCTTTATCTGACTCGCTCGTCCAGAAGTTATACTAAAGCTGAAAGACTGCTTCACGATACACAAAGCCCTAACTAAGGATTCTCAGGGAAACAATGTATCAAAGCACGATGTACAAGAGCAAACCATTGTTACTCGAGCCCAAAGGGCACAAGAGCCCTTTGATACTGACATGTATTCATATATCCGTCTATGACCTGGCAGCATTTATCCAGTTCTGTTAACTATTTCCTTGTATTCTGACTAAACAGTCATGGCGATAGCTACCCAATTCTCCGGCACAGGTGCCCGGTTGCCCCGGGAGCTTCTTGATGAGATTAATAGCTATATCATTGGGGGAAGGCTTGTAAGCCCACATTTTATCGGGTCAGTGCCCTCAAACGTGTGCCTAGTGAACTCACTGTGGTATCAGATTTACAATCCCATGCTCTATCGCCGTTATCAGTTCCATGGCAGTCCAAACCAGGTAAAATCGCTTTGGTGCTTTCTCCGCACTATCGTGCACCATCCAGACCTTGCCCAGTTGGTGCACGAGTTAACCCTAACCACCTGCGAGCTTTACGAGGGGTTTACACCCACAGATGTACGCGCAGTCTTTGACATATTGGCAGAGGACGGTGATCCTCAGTTCCTCAGCCGACCTCGAACGTTGGATCAATGGGCTACCGTTCCCAGCGACCCTGATCAACGATTCGAATGGCTCAGCCTCGCATACTTAGACTGCGGTCAAATCAAGAACAGATACCAACATCGGCTTACAAAGTTATTCTGCCGCGCTCTCTACCATCTAAATCGGCCGTGGCTGGATCAGGCCATGAGAGGACTCGACTTCCACCAACATGTTCTGCGCGCAGAGAACATGTATCTCAATTTTACGAACATAGCACATATGGTGTTTGATAAAGGCAGACTCGGCATGGGCTATCAGTGTCCTCTCACTGCAATCCTCATTGCATTTTGTCCGAAAATTGTCCGCTTAAACTTCGATACTTGGGGGTGTGGCGAGGATCCCTACTTCGAGCTGATTATGGCTTACGCAACCGGCACACAGCCCTTGCCTGCTATCAACCGGGTTACACCCCCCTTGGGAAGTCTAGAAACATTGAACATTGGAGGAAGATGTCATTCCGAGGCCACAAGCACAGAACTCGTCCGATACGAGTCCCCCATCAGCGACACCCGGCCCTATCCCCGGCTTCCCGCATTGAAAGCCCTCACTATCCTCAACGCAGTGGCCCCGCAGCCACTAACCCAGCCCCTCCCCCAGACCAAAATCGAGCGACTTACCCTAAACGCATACGAGATCAGGGAACTCGAACTTCCCACCCTTCTATCAGCCACTCCCAACCTCCGACAGCTCAGTCTAGACATGCCCTCACGACGCTCAAACGACGGTCTCCGTCTCCACGCCTGGCTCTGGCCTATGCTCTACCAGTTCAAAGACCAACTGGAGTACCTGGACCTCCGTCAGGGATCATTCCCCTTCTCTCGCCGAGAGCCTCCCTTTTTCCGACACACGGACGATCTGAACTCGTTCTGCCCTCCTCTTCAAGACTTCTCGACGCTACGCCAACTAAGTATTACCCCGGTGATTCTTGCCGGACATAACTGCAAACATGAAGCTCCTAACAAGTTCCGCAATCACCTCCCTCCAAACCTCCAATCTCTAGGACTCTACATCGACGACCCTTACATATGGATGCTACAGTACATCCACCAGCTCGACGAGGAACTTGAGGGGATTGCGATAACCGGATCTTATAACCAAGGCGGGCGTCTGCGGTCTATTATCTGTGACAAGACGTATCATGAGGATCTGCCGACGCAGAAGATGGAGGCTGTAGCTGCTCGGAATGGGATATTTTTTGATTCCAATGCTGGTAAGCATCTGTTCTTTGCTGGGGAGGAGACGCTTTGGGGGGATTTGAATGAGCAGTCGCCTTGTTTAGCTGTTGATAAGGTGGTGAGGAGGGATCCGGCGAGGGTTATTCCAAGGGGGATGGAGGTGAATGGGTATAGAGGGAGGTTGTCGCAATTGTAGGTAGGGATGGATGGTGGGAAGGTGAGTGGATAAACTATCTAGACTATTTCCTAATAAATACGGATCCTTTTTTTTTTTTTTTTTTAAAAAAAAAAAAATCCATTTAACTTCAACGAACTACGTAAAAGTGTTCTAAAATCCAAGTATAATTAACAGGGTTCATCGCGGTCGGACTTGGATGGCGGGCCGAGGCGAGGATCCACCGATCAACAACTCGTTCGTTCTGGAATCGAAGATATCACAATAATGACAATGAGTTTCTCGGTTTTTCTGAGGGCTTTGGAGGTTCAGGACCTTATGGATCTGGGGACTATGCTTTTCGGACGGCCGTGACCTCGTAAAAGGCGTTCTCGACGCTCTGGATATGTTGAATATGACGTTAAACCTGCGTGTCGTTATAGTTAGTCAACCTGGTATCTAGCTTCGCTGGAGTATCAAAGGCGCTTATGTGAACCCTGAAGTAAAGTGAATTTCGCCCAGTGGTTCTATAGAATATGCTAGGGAGGCTCTATAATCCCTAAATAAACTATTTCGTGATATGATATTTTTGAATGTACAATATGGTGTAAGCTGCACTAGTCGAGGAACTTCTGTACTGCGCCCCCGATGTGCTTTAGATCTAGTAGAAATGTATCGTGTCCAAAGAGAGACAAGTCATCTCCCAACTCAATATGTTCCACGCTCTTATTCCCCGCTTGCACAAGAGTCTGCGCAACCTCGCGTTGCTGCCAGGCGGGGAAGAGGATATCACTTGCAACACCGATAACCAGTACTTGATGATCTTTCAGAGGCGCAAGCCCGGCAATTAGATCTTTCGGAGGTGACCCAGGCTCCGAGTTTGCTTCGGCGGCTGGGTGCTCGGTAGATGACGTGGAGGTAGAGGGCTGCTCTTCGTAGGGCTGGTCGGGTAGGGTGAGGCTGCATGAGACATCGTTGACACTGCTCGCTCCGCTGCTAATATTCGCTTGATACTCCGCTCTTTGTTTCTTAGTGGCGAGCTGCTGAGCCAAGCCTAGATCAAACAGATCCATCGCCTTTGAGATGTATAGCAGGCTGTTTGGGTCATATTCCAGACAGAATTTCTCTCCGGCGTGATCGAGATACGTTTCGATTAAAAAGTCGGGACACAGCGCGGGTTGTTTGCCTGGGTCGGCGCGCTTTCGTCCAAAGCGCTTCTCCCATTCGGGCCCACTGCGATAGGTGACGGTGGCGATTTCTCGAGCGAGCTTCATGCCCGAATGGGGCGGGATCGAGCCATAGTAGAACCCACGAGCCCAGTTCGGGTCCATCATCAGCACCTGCCGCTGGGTATGGCGCATCGCAATGCTGTATGGATGACTCCGAGCACATCCGCTGATCGTTACGATTTTACCGACTCGTTCCGGGAAAAGCACCCCGGCTGCGAGACTCTGCATACCACCCATACTGGACCCAACAGACGCGTACAGCTTCTGAACCCCAAGATGGTCCAAAAGGCGGAATTGTGCTCGCACCATGTCTTCGATGGTGAGGATGGGGAACCGTGTAGCGTACGGCCCCCCGTCGGAAGGATCGACTGACGATGGCCCCGTGCTGCCGTAGCATCCCCCAAGAACATTGGTGCAAATCACAAAGTATTTATCTGTGTCTAGAGGTTTCCCAGCGCCTATGAACTTCTCCCACCATCCGGACTTCTGGTTTGCCTGTGTGCTGTGTGCATGACTTGAAGCGGACAGTCCTGTGTGCAGCAAGATGACGTTGTCTTTGTTCGCATTCAACTGACCCCATGTTTCATATGCGACATCGAACTCCGGAAGCAGCCCACCCCAGTCGAGTAGCAGCGGGTCCTTGCAATGGAATCGTTCGTGGTGGCCAGTGGTGTAGGAGGGTTCAGGCCCTGAGCGGAGGGACCTGGCGGAGAGGAGAGCGGATTTTGCATCCTGGGCGTCGAGGCAGGGAAATGACAGGGCGGAGTTTGAGGAGTCGCGGGGTGATGGAGCGGAGGAATTTGAGGAGGCTGATCGTAATGAGCGAAAGTGATTGAATGACCTTTGGTTGGACGGAGAGGAAGTATGCGACTGGACGAGTCGGGGAGGGAAAGGCCGCCTAGCTGCAACCCTGAGGGGTCGGGGAAGGGAACGAGCGATGCCGCTCAACGGACCCATTTCAGACGGCAGAGGGGAAGGAGATGGGAGATGGGAGATGGGTCATGAGTCTTCAGGTCTATAGTGGGAAGTGGGTGCTCCGAGATCGCTTGGCAGGCAGGATTAATAGTATTCCGTTCCGGGACTCGGGTGCTAGTTGCATAACTCAACTTCTTAGTAATCCATCCTCCATGCATACACTAGAAATACGGAAACGGAGAAAACAGCCTCTAATATATAGTATTTTAAGATTCAAGCAAGATTCAGGCCTGTTCTGATCAAAGAGATCTTGTGGTAGTCAAACATATATAGCATGTAAGTGAACGGTCTCGCTATTCATGTCCATGACCAGAAGAATTAAGATGATTCGAGAGACAATCAAAACAATTAAAGGCCTTGTCGCATACGCGGCACGTACGCATAGAGTCTTTTGCACTCCGCGAATGGCCAGAATCCCTGAGATGGCTCAAAAGGTCGTCGTGGCAGTCAAAGCTCTCCTGACATGTACGGCATGTAACTAGAGGGTCGCCTGTATTCTGCCCGTGGCCAGAATCCTTGCAATGATTCGCGAAGCAGTGACTGCAGTTGAATTTCTCATTGCATGAGGTGCATCTTAGCAAATAGTCCTTGTTCTGTGGGGTTGGTGCTGCCTTTGGTGGCTTGTAGTAACGCCCCTCCTTGGTAACCAGGTTTCGCGCGTGCCGCTTTTTCTCAAGGTGCTTCAGAAGGTCACTGCGGAAGTGAAATGATTCTTTGCATGTCAGGCAAGTCAGAAATGGATCCTTGTCCGCATCTGAGCTAGCCCCTTGTTTGGATACATCTTCCTGCGCACTTTCGTGGGTAGACCTGCTATAGCTAGCTGGCGGCTTGTTATTTTTGATGCTTGTTTACTCCGCGTTTGGCGGCAATGTGGTCTTCCCCCTTTCTTCCCATGTCGGTACTTCTTGACGCGTTGACACCGGCCTTTTCGATTGATGCCATGAACTTCTTGCTGACCGAAGATGGTTCTCCCCTACGGGAACAGCCGTTGCAGGGTCGGTATATGGAGTAGACTCCGCATTGCTGGCCAGTGTGGACGAGGTCCGCAAAGGAAGAGCTGTCCGTAACTGATTAGGGTAGGAATTTCTAGGATCCGGAAGACCATTGATGCTGAGGCCGTCCGAGTTCCCCCTTTTCTCATCCTTGTCTTTTTTGTCCTTCTTATACCTCTTGTTAAGAATGTCTTCAGCCTCCTCCTCTGTATAACCAAGCTCGAACACCAGACGCTCTCTAAACTCCCTGTCACGCTTTTCCACTAATGCCCGTTTAGCGATACTCGCGCGTTCTTGTCGAGTCTCATATCTGGAACCCCGAGCACCCCCACTTGCTCTCGACTCACCTGTCGCGAATAATGTAGGTGGGGTTGCAGGTACGCCAGGGACTCGTGACGCAGGAATCACCGTCTGCTCAGACCGCGAACTCATTGTATTGTACGGGGGAATGCCGCCGCTGCTGAGATGCGGTGCGCTTCCCCTTAGCTGTGGGTGCCAGTTTGATCCCCTGCCGGGTGGTCCTTCCCGGGAGTTTTTAAGTGCCGGCGATGAAATAGATGAAGATGAAGAGACAGAAGGATGGCTGGGGCCCCAGGAACCAATCCCCTGCTGAGGAGCTGAGCTTTCACTGGATATCGTCGAAGACCAGGCATTGGAGTCGAACTTGTCCCAGGGGTTGGTAGCCATTGTTGACTCTGCAGTAGACCTATACCATGTCAGGACTACTTTGTTTCCCTGTCTTTTCGTGTTTGATTCTTACCCGTGGTGGTCGACTCTAGGGTGCAAGGAGATCCAGTCGTGAGCAAGGACTTGCTGGATAGTGAGGCGTGAGTGCGCCTCTGCCGCCATCGCGCCCAGCACAAAGTCGACGCAATACCCGCTCGACATACCCAGAGGTCCGGTGATGAGCTGGATCTTCTGGCGGTAAATGTAATCAATCAATAAACGGGTGGAGGGGAATGGGGGAACGCGCGTCCGCATGCAAAAGACGACTGCCCCGAGCGCCCATATGTCGACGGCTGGTGTATATTCGGTTGTCGATTCTTCGACCAGCTCTGGCGCCATATATCCGCGTGTGCCGATGGATTGCGTCGCAAGTACCGTTCCATCCATGCTCTTTGCCAGCCCAAAGTCGGCAAGCTTGACCTGCCACCGGGGACCTGGTTCGGCGACGAGGATGTTCTGAAGGTCTGTTAGTCTCCTTTGATTAATGTTTTGTAGGTCGTACCAAAGGCTTGAGGTCTCTGTGCACGAAGCTACCTTCGTGCATGTATCGTAGGCCCTGGGCGACCTGCAAGGCGACGGAGGCTGCCTCGGACTCCGGGAAAGAACGACAGCTAATATATTGCTGGAGGTCACCGAAGTGCATATACTCCATCGCTATGTACAGATGATGCTCGTCGTCAAACCAGCCCAGGCATTGTACAAAGTGATCTCGATACTGCTTCTGCATTAGCTCCATCGGAGGGAGTTGTCGCAAGTCAATCACGTACCTCGGGGACATCGGGGTTCGAAAAGGCGACCAGAGCCTCAAGCTCTCGCTTCGATATTGTAGAAAATCCCGCTTGTAACCTGCGTATCTGCTTCACGGCTCGGAAAGTATTCTGGTTGGCGCCCAACACGCAATGTTCCTGCCAGACATCACCGAATGTGCCGTTCCCCAGGCGCTTGAGGGGGCGCCAACATTCAGAGCCATACGAATCTCTATGGTATCGGTCACCGTTTACGTCAAATCGAGTATCCAATCTCCAATCAACCAGCGAGGTACTGAGGAAAGCCTCCATTGTTCTGTACCGTTGGCTTTGGGGAAAGGCGTTGGCGGGGCTGAGAATCATAGAATATATACGGAGGGGCATTTGCTTCAGCCTTGGCATAGCCTTTAGATAGTTCAGCCTTTAGCTCCTTTCTGACTGGCCAATAAATTTAAGCCATAAGCCCAAGACGCCGAGACGGCAGTGTTTGTGGGGCTGGGCGCATCCTCCAGGCTCCAGCCGGCTCAGCTGCATGCGCATTGGGTTCTCGTATTTTGGCAGTGAAAAATCGACGTCTCTGAAACCCTTCAAATCAGTTTGAGGAAACCGACAACATGGATCCTCTTTCTGTAGTGGCCCTTGTACCCGTGTGCTACGAGTACGTAGTCTCTCCTTAATACGAAGTCATCACAGCTAAGCGCCGATCAGGGTTGGGGCCAAAATGGTCGAAATGTGTGAGAGCTGGAAGAACGCCAACCTCGAGGTCCAGCAGCGCGTTGTTATCATCGAGGCCTGTTGGGATCGTACCAAACGCCAGGTGAATTTTATGGTGCAGATAAACCCCATCATGGACTACGACCTGCGTCGCGTGATGGGCGACCTCCTGGCAGAGCTTAATCGAACCCTCTCGAAAGCGATTGACAGCATTGAAAAGGTTATCAGGAGAGATTCGCTAGCCCAGCCCAGCCTCTTGGGGTTCAGATCCAGGGCCAAGAAAGCCTCCTGGGTGTGGAAGAAGGACGCCGTTGACGCCATCGTTGCTGATCTCGAGCACTGGCAGCGTCGTTTTGATCCGTCTTGGTTCCTACTCATCAAGATCGCCAGTCCTGTTATCGACAGCGAGCTCGCCAGGGCAAGAGCCACCGAGGGTAGAGCACATGGCCAGGCGAGCGTAACCAAGAGCCCGTTACTAGTTGCCACCGGCCTGCGGAATGTGCTATCACCCAAGCTCGACCCAGCGAGCTGGAGGTCTCTCATTCTACCCAATTCCCCAATGCAGTGGCTTGAAATCCCCTTCTCGGACGTGAAAGCCGGCCGTAGAATGTCGGGCGACACCAGATGGTACATAATCGACACCATTGAAGTTGGCCCCGTCACTAGAGCTAGAGATGTCTCGCGCGACGTCCGCTTGTTGGCAGCAAAGCTTGCCCACACAGACCCTCTGGCATTTGGGCTGCTCAATTGCAAGGGGATCATGGCCATCCAGCGTCAGACACCCCCATATCCCGATCCCAGTTTCAGTCCAGGGCCGGCGCATCTCGGTCTTCCTACTACACCGCCCGATCCTCGTAGTCCCTCTCCAGGATCGCGTGAATTCTCGCATTTCCAATTCGTCTTCCGCATCCCAGACGGCATGGAAACGCTGCAATCGCTCCGCCAGCTCCTCCTAAACTCAGATGAGCACATCTCCCTCTCACGGAAGGTGCGCATCGCTCGCGAACTGGCTAAAGCTGTCAACTACGTGCACACATTCGCCTTTGTACACAAGAATGTCCGGCCCGAGTCGGTGTTGTGCTTTGAGGACCCAAGTGGCTCGCGCAGTAATGTCTTCCTAGTCGGTTTCGATGCCTTCCGGGCTGCCGGGGCAGGGACCATGATGGCAGGCGATATGAGCTGGGACAGGAACGTCTACCGGCACCCATTGCGCCAGGGCGATGATCCGGCTGACAGGTACCGGATGCAGCACGATATTTACAGTCTCGGTGTCTGCTTGTTAGAAGTTGGTATTTGGGAGTCCTTTGTCGAGTACACTGGAGAGGATGAAGGGGCCCCAGGCGCCAAGCCCCAGGCGAAATTCGGCAGATCCTACTACCGTTTCCAGACTTGGATGAGTGAGAATAAATTTGCTACGAGTGCTAGCCAGGGCTCCGCGACGTTCCTTGACTCTTTAGCCTTTAAGCTGAAGGACTACCTTGTTGAGCTGGCGCGCACTAGACTGCCGCAACGGATGGGCGAGCAGTATGCACGCGTTGTGGTATCTTGCCTCACGTGTTTGGACGACGATAATGAGGACTTTGCGGGATTGGAGGAGTGCTCCAGTGATGATGTTGTTGCCGTGCACTTTATAGAGACGATTATGAAGCTTCTAGATGGCATCTCAGTGTAGAGCAGGGACAGATAAAGCTACGCACCAAGAAGGCTTTTTTCAAATAGGAACGCTATACCGTGTCCGGTAATTCGCCATCATTGCCTGCCGCGGTCATACTACTATGCTCTGTATAAAGTACTGCACCTCGGGCAGTCTATGATTGATCGGTAATAATTGACAAGGCCAGTCAGAGCAGTTGCCTCAAGATAAGCCATTGGAGCCCTGTGTGAAGTGTGTATATCGTACGATGCGTCGAAGCTTGACTATGGTATCGAAGGGGCCGAATCCCGGGGAACTACGCTAGCATCTAGATAGGATTAGTGCAACTCGTGAATTTTGAGCCGCGGAAAAGAACTCATCCGCATTCCGCCCACACGTAGTATTTCCCTGCATTCGGTAGACGACCAGTGGTAGTCTGGTGGAGAATCTGGTTGACAACGGTTGCTCCAATCTCTCGTTCCGATCGGCATATCGGGCGGTCGCCATTATTGACCTGGGGACGCTGCACCTATGGCGATCTGGGGACTGCCGCTGCTTAATCGGCATGTAACAACGGTACTGTCCCCCGTCCCCGGGTAGCCGACTCATCTGCCGTCGCCTTCCACTTCACTCAATATAAGTGTCGCCGTTTCCCTCACCATGATTGACTTTCTATCATCCCCTCATACCTTCTTCGACCGCCAAAATGTCTACCAACCCCCGCTTCGACCCCAACTTCACCCCCTATGTCGTCAACGCCATGGGGCCTGGGACTCCCGAGCGCGCTCGCGTGATCCTAGGATCTTTGATCAAACATATCCACGACTTTGCTCGTGAAGTCGAGCTTACTCCCGCCGAATGGATGCTCGGTGTCGAGTTCATCAACTCTATTGGCAAGATCAGCACCCCCATCCGCAACGAATGCCACCGTATCTGCGATGTGATCGGTCTGGAATCGTAAGTCACGACGAAATCCGAGTGAGGGGCAAAACTAACAAACTGTAGTCTCGTTGACGAGATCGCAAATCGAATCATCACCGAACAAGGCCTTTCACCTACCTCCAACGTCATCCTCGGCCCCTTCTGGTCCCCTAACGCCCCCTTCCGCAACCTCGGCGACTCCATCATCCAAGACGCCAACCCCAACGGCAAAGTCACATACATGCACGGCGTAATCAAAGATATGGAAACCGGTGCTCCCGTTGTCAACGCCGTTCTCGATATCTGGCAAGCCTCCGCTAATGGCCAGTATGACTTCCAAGATCCCAAGCAGAGTGAGAACAACCTCCGCGGCAAATTCCGCACCAACGAGAAGGGCGAGTTCTACTGGTACTGCTACCACCCTACTCCCTACTCATTACCGACCGATGGACCCGCTGGTGTGCTGTTGAACCTCATGGACCGCTCGCCGATGCGCCCGGCGCACATTCACCTGATGATCACCCATCCCAACTATGCCACGGTGATCAACCAGATCTACCCCTCCGACGACCCACATCTCGATATCGACTCTGTCTTTGCGGTGAAGGATGATCTAGTGGTGGACTTCATGCCCAAGACCGACGATCCTAAAGCGCAGCTGGATCTAGAGTACAATGTCAAGATGGCTCTGAAGAAGCACCACCCGAACCCCAACTCTGCGCCACCAGTTTCGTCATTCGAGCGGCACAACAAGACTAGCCAAGTAAAGCTATGAGGTCGCATCTGGGAGTTAATGATGAATTATGTATACTTAAATTTTCCTGATGTTTAGCAATAATTCACTTGCTCTGCGAGCAGTTTATTCTTTTTCATTCGGAGTTTCTTGACTCGACTGGGGATTAATGAGCGAGACGATTGCCTTAACAGGTGTAAACTTGCGTCTGATATTGCATAACAGCCTAAGTATGAGAATATTTGCGACTTGGTTTAATTTGGCTATTACTCCGCACAAACGCCCGCATTGACGACTACTGTCTACCAAATTTAAACCTGTCTTGCGAGAGAACTATAAAATGATAAGATCAAAGAGTGGGGGATACAGTGGGGTGACAAAAGTATTCGGAATTCCAACTGCCCCACAGTAAGCGCTAGTAGGTAACCGCTTCCTAAATAGGTCTAGTTGAAGCCTTTCTGCCGACCAAAACAACGCGTAGATACCCTGAGCTGGTGGTGAAGCTATACAGAATATCTACACCATGGGGCGACGAAGCAAGGAATTGACACCAGATATCCGGGCCAGGCTCTGTGAGCTGAAATCTATCGGATGGTCCTATACAATGATCCACAAGCGGTATTCTCACATCCCATATTCAACTATTTACTCTACAATTAAGCAAGAAAAGGATCGAAAGAACCAGAAGTCCTCTTCACGGTCTGGGCGGCCTAAGAAGATCTCTCCGGAAGAGCAACAGCACCTCCTGGATCTGGTTGAGCAAGATCATCATATAAAGATGCGTGAGCTCTCCCAAGCCGTACAAAGCAGCCCATCAGTGCGTACAGTCCAACGCCTATTTCGCACGCTTCATCTGCAGAAATGGAAGCAATGTGAGCGGCCAGAAATTACACCTGAAAATGCCGAAAAGAGGCTAAGATAGGCAGAAACGTATGCACAATATACTGCAGAGGATTTCCGCCGGGTTATCTGGTCTGATGAATGCTTGGTTGAGCGTGGAGCAGGCGCTCGATGGATCTATACTTTTCGGTCACCAAAACAGCAGATTATCGAGCGA